>CM032332.1:31322047-31669547 GCA_019022515.1 Quercus aquifolioides | reverse complement strand
CCACCAAGAAGCTCAGTGATGTGGAACTTGATCGTGAGGAGCTTTCCACAAAGCTTGATGAAGCTAATCAAATAATTGGTGTACTGAGGTTTGAGAACAATTTCTTGGCTGAGAAGACCAAGAAGCTCGAAGCGGAGCTGTTTCGAGTCAGAGCTCAACTGGAAAGGACTTCAAGTGCAAAGCTTGATGAGATGCTCAGCATTCAGAAATCTGCTACGGATCGAATAGGTTTAGGGTATGGTCTTTCTTCCTCTAATATTGCTTCTACTAGTGCTACTGTTTTTGTTTCTCCTGCTAATAATACTAATATTGAAAACACTGATGTCAAAACTGAATTAGCTAGTGAGAACTTAGACAATGGTAAATCTACTTGTAATTGGCTAATCCTTTGACAAAATGCACTCTACTTGTAATTGGGTAGTTCTAGGTGTTTTTAATATTTCAAAAAACAAGGTTTCAAGATCAAGTGTTGAAGTCATCAAGTCTGTCCAAGAAAAACAAGCTGATAGTGCAAATTCATTAAATCTCAAAAGCTGGCTCAACAGCTGCATCTATCGAGCTTAAGAAAGCTGTTTCAAGCCCGTAATCTCGACACCTGCTCGACAGCTTCTATCTGTCGAGGTTTATAAAAATCAGATTTCTGATTTGATTTCTTGGGATCTGTGAATGTGTCTCTGGGCCTTCTTTTCTTCTAACCCTAGACACATAAAAGGATTTTTTTAAGAGCCGTCAAATCGTACACAAGTTGCGCAAGCATTGAACAAACTCTTTTCAAGCAATTTGTAATCAAAGACGAAGTTCTTGCCCTAGTTCATCTCTTCTGAAGAAGTTGCTGTGTATTTGCACCAAAGGATTTTGTGACCAAGCATCTTCTTGATCTTCATCATGTAGGATGAACTGAAGAACTTTGCAGCCAACCTCTCCTTTAAGTTGGTGTTGAAGTCGCGTACTGGGATCACCGCATTGGTTAGTCACGTACAAGGGAGCCGTGCATCAAAGGTGGGAACTGTCACTACAGAACAAGTCCAATTGGGTATTGGGGTAAGGGTTGAACTGTAGGTTGGTAAGGTACTTGGGATTCCTTTACTTGTAACCGCTTGTTGTGATAATAGTGGAGTTTCGCGAGTGGTGACCTGAAAATCACTGGTGGGGTTTTTACCGTCAGGTTTTTCCCCGTTCGTAAACAAATCACCGTGTCATTTAATTTCCGCTGCATATTTAGTTATTTGGTGATTTGTTTGTGCTACCACGCGTTTGTATGTTAAATTGATTAATTAATAACTTGGCTAAGTAATTAATTGGTTTAACCACAAGGGGTCAATTTGTTTTTGGCCTATCAAGTGGTATCAGAGCAGGCACACTCTGATTAGGTTCTTTGCTGTGCAATCCATTGACCCCTGCTTGTCATGGATAGAGGACAGTCATTAATCATACCTCCTTTATTTGATGGCACTAACTATGCATACTAGAAAGTACGCATGAGAGCTTTCTTGCAGCCTTTAGATTAGAAGGTGTGGCAAGTTGTAGAGATTGGCTGGACCAAGCCAAATGAAACGCCGGCCGATTAGGATGAAGCCAAGATCAAGGCGGCAAACTTCAACAGCAGAGCGTTGAATGCCCTATTTAGCGTAGTTACCAATGAGGAGTTCAAGAAGATATCCTCTACTAAAACTGCAAAGGAAGCATGGACCATCCTCCAGACAACCTATGAGGGTACAAAGGCTGTCAAGGATTCAAAGTTTCAAAGGCTCACTACAAGCTTTGAAGAAATAAAGATGAAGGAGGATGAGTCCTTCGATGAGTTCTATGCCAAGCTCAAGGACATAGTGAACTCAGCCTTCAATCTTGGGGAAACCATCCCTGAACCCAAGATTGTAAGAAAGGTGCTCAGATAGACTGAGAGATTCCATGCCAAGATTACGGTGATAGAAGAATCAAAGCATATTGACAAGATTCCTTTGACTAAGTTGGTTGGAAACTTGCAGACCTATGAGCTAGGACTATCTAGGATTGGCAAGACGGGTAAAGGCAAGAGCATGGCCTTGAAGGCAAAGAGCAGTGATACAAATGAGTCTTCCGATGATGAAGGTTCCAAGATGAAGTCCTACATTACAAGGCAGTTCCAGAAGTTTATGAAGAATGCCAATGGGAGGAGCTTCGATAAGGACCGCAGACAATCCAGTTCTTTTCAGTCTAAGGGGCAAGATAAAGGGAAAAAGGATGCTAAGGATGGTGGTCAGTACACTATTCCTGCAGGACCAAAGTGTTTTGGATGTCATGGATTCGGTCACATGAAGCATGAATGCCCTACATATCTCAAGAGCATTGGGAAGAGTAAGGCACTTGCTGCAACCTTGAGTGACACTGAGCCTGAAGATGATTCCGACAATGAGTATGATGGAATCTTAAATGCCTTCACTGCCACAGTCAATCCTACTGAAGGGATTGTTGAAGAAGTGGGCGAAGAAGAAGAACTGGTGGAGTCCAAATTTGAGAAGATGGATGATCAAGATGATATCTATACAGCCTATGAGAAGCTTTACAAGCTCTCTGAGAAGCGTGAGAAATTGTATAGGCTGGCCACCAAGAAGCTCAGTGATGTGGAACTTAATCGTGAGGAGCTTTCCACAAAGTTTGATGAAGCTAATCAAACAGTTGGTGCACTGAGGTTTGAGAACAAATTCTTGGCTAAGAAGACCAAGAAGCTTGAAGCGGAGCTGTTTTAAGTCAGAGCTCAACTAGAAAGGACTTCAAGTGCAAAGCTTGATGAGATGCTCAGCATTCAGAAATCTGCTTTGGATCGAACAGGTTTAGGGTATGGTCTTTCTTCCTCTAATATTACTTCTACTAGTGCTACTGTTTTTGTTTCTCCTGCTAATAATACTAATATTGAAAACACTGATGTCAAAACTGAATTAGCTAGTGAGAACAAAACTGAATTAGCTAGTGAGAACTTAGACAAGGGTAAATCTATCTTAGGAGCACCCCCTAAGTAGGATAAGAAAGATTTTAAAAACCCTAGGGCTAAGAAGGCTAACTCTCAAAAGTCTAAACAGAAGAAGCAGCATCTATGTCATCATTGTGGAGCTGCCGATCATACTCGACCAAATTGCTATAAGTGGCTAGCCACTCAACAGAGCAACGGCATGATCGCGTCTAGAAGCCAGAATCAGCTTCAATCCTCTCTTGCTCCTCTTGGTGAGCTTCTTAAAGCCCTCATGTTCCTTTCGAAATTGAACGGTTTCAATTATTTCCCCTCACCGCCGGTTCAAGGATTCAATCAAAGGAAAGGTTCTTCCAAAGTGTGGAAGAAAAAGGACTCTAAGTGATTTCATCACTTTCTTCTATCTTCTTGTTTTTGTTTGTTGCATTAATTGTGTGTTTTGCATTTATTTTTTTTTAGTCAGTCTAGTTTTATGCTTTGCTTTGTTTAACATGTTTTTGTGTGTTTACTTTCAGTTTTGTTTATTTTGTTTTTGATATAAAAATAAAAATAAAAATTGAAAAATCAGAAAAATACAAAAACAGTGTGTGTTTTGCGTACTTTGGTACTTGTGTACCTTGGATGGCCATTGAAACAAAGTTTCTAAACTTTGTATCTCTTGTAGCTTAGATGAGCATCTCTATGCACAACTAAGCAAGTGAGCTTTGTGGCTCTTGTTTGTGATGAGTAAGATTAAGTTATCTCTTGAACTTAACACTCATATCACTCTTTTTGACGAGTAGGACTAGAAAATCCTAAGAGAAATGCATAAATAACCATCTCACCACTGTTGCCCACCAATCATAATATGACACCTGTATGCTTCGGCATAGCGAAATTGCAGTGTCAAAGACACCTGTATGCTTTGGCATAGCAAAAGTGCAGTGTCAAAGACATTCGTATGCCTCGGCATAGCAAAAGTGCGATGTCAAATGCTTAACATCTTGGGTATTTCTTTTCTCTCTATTTATGCCCATGCATGGTATGCTAAAATAAAATAAAATATGCAAAGAAAAATAAAAAGCAAAAAGATAAAAAATGCTTTAAATGTGGTTGCAAGCGTGTATTCTAGGAGATATGGGAGTTATAGGATGTACCTCGAAGGTGATAGTCCCCATCAAACAGTTATGATTGTGTGTGAGTTAAAGTTATTTTCTCATATCTCAAATCGTCATAACATGTATACACATATGCAATCTTGCGATGTTTTTCACACACAACACGCAATATTCTTTGCTACTCTTAATACATGTGCAGGTACAATGTGATTTGGCCATCACAAAGGTTTTACATGTGCTAATGTATGCTCACTAAACTTTCTTAACTCGTTTTTGAAATATAAAATTGGTTAGACTTGTTTAGTGTGTGTGTGTGTTTTGAGGATCCATGTGCTTAAAATTTTTGTTGAGAGATGATTTTGAGAGCTTAATTTGTTGATTGGATCATTGCTTGAGGTGCATGTTGGATTGCATTCATGTCTGTGTTTTTCACTTCTCGAAAAACTATTTTTAAAAGTTGGCTCGACATCTCCTCAATACCTAGCTATCTGTCGAGCTTCTCAAGCCTTTTCTTATCGCAATCTCGACACATCCTCGACACCTGGTGGATCGATCGAGAAAGTTTCTTTCTTCTCGATACCTTCTCGACACCTTGTGGATCGATCGAGACTATGTTCTTGGTTCTGGTGGTTTGATCCTCGATTCCTCTCGACACCTTCATCTGTCGACGTTCATTTTCTCAACACCTACCTCGACAGCTTTCTCGACACCTCTCGATACCTCATCTGTCGAGAATTACTGGGGTTCCTATATAAGCCCCTGTCGCGATCTAGTTCTCATTTTTCTCGATCTCTCTCGATCTATCCGCACCTGTTCATCTTCCAAACTCCTTTTTCTCACTCAAAACCTTCAACCCACGTGATTTTCGGCCCTTCCTTGCTTCAAATCACTTGGTATGATCTCTTTTTCCTTCATTCTTCATGCATTTCATGTCTTGATTCTTAAGTTTTGGGGTTTTTGGAAACTTTTTGGGGTTTTTCAAAATTGATGAGTTTTTCTTGAAATTTTGGGATGGGTTTTCATTTAAATGTGTTTAAAAACTCATACATTGCATCACATTTGCATTAGAATGGTATTTTCATGCATTTAGATGTGTGAAATATGCTTGTGTGCTGGTAGGATTGGATTGGGCTGAGCCCATGATGCTTTTTACTTTGCATGTCACATGTTCATGCATTCCCCATGCATACATACTCTCTATTCAATATATTTGACATATTTGAATTGTTTTGGGACTTTTCTGAGTGTCTCTTTCTCATTCTATTTACGTTAGTAGTGTCTATGGCACCTAAGCGTAAATCCACTCCTGCTCGAAACCCTCTTCGTTCTAGAGCTTCCTCCTCTTCTGATTTTGTTCCTCTTAATCTTCGGTTCCGTGATGATGATGCCCACAAGGCATTCTCGGAGAACTTCTCTAAACGAGGTGTTCATTCGGAACGCCAAGTCATTTTGGCGGACTTCGCCAACACTGACCTTCCCTTTGTCATTCACAGTAGGGGATGGGAGTCACTGTGTGACGTCCTGGTCACATGTCCTCTCGTACTTATTCCTGACTATCCTTCTTGTCAACGTCTGCGGACTGTGTCCAAAGATGAGCTCATTTCTGCTTTTGTGAGCACCCTGCTGATTGGGGTGAGCATCAGTATACACCATGTAAATCTTTTGCTAAAGGTCCTCGTTTCATAAACATGGTGATGACTTTTGTACTCCATCCTCTCTCTCACTACAACTCCATCACAGAGCCTCGTGCTCGATTTTTGTTATCTCTTCTTGAGCATCTTACCATAGATTTTCCTTCTCATTTCATTCTTTTTATCATAGATGTTCATTTAGATTCGGCGTCCCGTGATAAGCTCATCTTTCCTTCCGCTATCACAAGGATCTTACGCCATTTTTCTGTCCATTTTCCTGTGTCCGACCACTTCACACACATTTGTGCCATAGACGCCGCTACCGTAAAACGTAGTGCAGCGCAGTTTAGGTCGCGACAGCCAGATTCCACTCCCTCCTCCCGTTCCACTCCATCTCGTACGGCTCCGTCTACATCTGCTCCTTCTTCCTCTTTGGGCGATGTATCTCTTGGAGACATCATGGTGCAACTACAGCGCATGGATGCTCACCTTGATACGCTCTCTATTGAGTTGTATCAGGTGAATGTTCGTGTTGGTCATATTGCACGACGGCAGGCAACCATGGATGGGTTTGCTTCTGAGGCTACTTCTTCACCACCTCCTCCAGCGGCTTCTGATTCTGAGGATGATGATGATGATGGTGATGACGATGACGCTTCGGATGATGATGGAGATGCTAGCTCTACTGATGAGATGTCTACTTGACACTCTGCCCTTTGTCACTCGTGACAAAAAGGGGGAGTAGTTTTGGATATGAGAGTAGTCATATTAGGGGGAGAGTTAGTATAGGATAGTATAGGACAGTTTTGTTAGGGGGAGTGTTGATACTTGAGGGATATAGTAAGGATTTGATGTATCTTTTTCTTTTCTACTTTTTTGATACATTGTTCTTGTATATAAGGTCTTGTGACCAGTTTTTACATACATTGTACTTATTTTCTCTATATGTGGATGTATGTTTCTTTCACCTGTCTCTACATGTGTTATTTCTTTTCTATCTTTATACACATGTTTCTTATACTTGTATGCAATCTATTATTTCTGTTTCACACAAGATGCCTTGATGAGTTTTGTTTAAAGTGTTTCAGAAATACAGGTTGTCAAAGTCTACTTGCCATAAACTCTTTTCTTGCAAAGTTTTTCAAGGGTTTGTGATAGGATAGATTTTATTGTATTCAACAAGTGAATATGAGTTGAGTGATTTATGACTTCTCTCATATGTTCATTTGTTTGTTGTGGTTTTGTCACGGATTGCCAAAGGGGGAGATTGTTAGGACATATGTGTTTCATTTGTTAAGAACATATGTCATTCGTTTATGTAAATTGGCTAATCTTTTGACAAAACGCACTCTACTTGTAATTGGGTAGTTCTAGGTGTTTTTAATACTTCTAGAAATAAGGTTTCAAGATCAAGTGTTGAAGTCATCAAGTCTATCCAAGAAAACAAGCTGCATCTATTGAGCTTAAGAAAGATGTCTCAAGCCCGTAAGCTCGACACCTGCTCGACAGTTTCTATTTGTCGAGGTTTATAAAAATCAGATTTCTGATCTGATTTCTTGGGATCCGTGAATGTGTCTTTGGGCCTTCTTTTCTCCTAACCCTAGACATATATAAGGATTGTTTAAAGGGACGTCAAATTGTACACAAGTTGCACAAGCATTGAGCAAACTCTGTTCAAGCAATTTGTGATCAAAGACGAAGTTCTTGCCCTAGTTCATCTCTTCTGAAGAAGTTGCTGTGTATTTGCACCAAAGGGTTTTGTGACCAAGCATCTTCTTGATCTTCATCGTGTAGGATGAACTGAAGAACTTTGCAGCCAACCTCTCCTTCAAGTTGGTGTTGAAGTCGCGTACTAGGATCCGCGCATTGGTTAGTCACGTACTTGGGAGTCGTGCATCAAAGGTGAGAACTGTCACTATAGAACAAGTCGAATTGGGTATTGGGGTAAAGGTTCAACTGTAGGTTGGTAAGGTACTTGGGATTCCTTTACTTGTAACCGCTTGTTGTGATAATAGTGGAGTTTCAGGAGTGGTGACCTGAAAATCACCCGGTAGGGTTTTTGCCGTGAGGTTTTTCCCCATTCGTAAACAAATCACCGTGTCATTTATTTCCGCTGCATATTTAGTTATTTGGTGATTTGTTTGTGCTACCACGCGTTTGCATGTTAAATTGATTAATTAATAACTTGGCTAAGTAATTAATTGGTTTAACCACAAGGGGTCAATAGATTTGTGGCCTATCACTTGTTGAAAGAACTAAAAACAGCTTACCTTGCTCATTTATCTTCCATAAAAGGGGTTAGGCTTCCAAATAATTGTTTATAATATAATGTAACTTGTTTGGCTTGCAAATACCATGGGCTTGATAGTATTCTTGTTGAGAGAACTAAAATGTAAAAACAGCTTACCTTGTTCATTTATCTTCCATAAAAAGGTCTAGGCATCCAAGTAATTGTTTATAATGTAACTTATCTAGCTTGCAAATACCATGGGCTTGATATTATCCTTGTTTTTGTTTTTTTAATACAAGATATAAATTCTACTTTAAAATAATCTAAATATATGAAACTCCCTCGTGGAGACTTGTAATATCTAAATTTGTGTTATGTAATTAAAAAGAGTATTTATAAAATAAATGCATTTATTTTTATGCATTAATTATTTGTGTGGTGCACTAATTATTTTATGTCAACTAAGTTTTTAAGTTGAATAATGCCTAGATATACAAATTATTTTACAAAAAAAATTTTACAAACTGCTGATATGGTGAGTGATTATTGGTAAATGAAAAAATGATATTAATGGTGGACCTAAATGAAAACCAATAAGAAGTTGGCCACATTAACATTTTGTAAAAATGTTGTAAAATTGTTGGTGGCTGTAGCATTGAAATTAATTGAATTGAACATTCTTTAAGATTCTTTCTTTAAGATTCTTTAAGGTTTTTTCTTTAAGATTTATTATAACTAGTCGCTAACCCGTGCTATGCATGGGAAAGTTCAAGAAATTTATTTTAATATATTATATGTTTTTTTTCTTTATTAAGCACTAATAAATAAAATTTGTATATTTGAACAAATAAATCAAGGTTTATAGTAACAATTTCCACATTAAAATTGCAATAATATAACACCAAAAACTTACATACAAATAAATACAAAAATAATTTGTTTATGCTTATATGCTTCCACTTCTCCTGGTTGTAAATCTTCATTACTGTATAAAATTGTATTTTTGTATGATATAATCTCATTTTTAACCTCAAGGAAAAGTTAAATCATGGTCCCAAAAGGCAACATAAAGTTGTTTTCAGGCCCCTGGCAGTGTTCTTTCTTTTCCATGGTACCCTAGATCTCCCAAAAGTGTAGCTTATATGCCTTGAAAAAGAAAATAACTTATTAACTTCCTTGACAATAACAAAGACCCACCACATGAAAATGTCCACTTAACAGAATAAGAATCATATTAAAGATAACACCAAAGACTTTAAATTACATACAGTCCATCATTTCCATCATGAAAATCAAAAGATATGAGCATGTGGTTTGAAAATCAACCTACAAAATTATCAACCTACAAAAACATTGTATTTTTCAGACAGCAACACTTAAATTACCAAACAGCATCATAAAGAAACATGTACATCTGTAACTTTAGGGCCATCAAATATCAAAGGCACCATACATAAAGACTTCCCCAATTGCCATTCCTAAATTCCTATTGAACATTAGAATAATCAACACCATAGTCATTATCACTGCATTTTAACACCCATAACAATTCTTTTTATTAGACTGTAACCTGTATACATGTCACGCACAGATGCCCTTATTTGAGAAAAGATTACAACCATTAATTGAAGACATTTCTGCTTGCGTTAACTTTTTTCAGGAAGAAGATCATGGAATCCTATTGTCTTCTTAAAGTGTCCAAAGATTATGCTCAAATACAAGAAGACTACTGTATTACTCAACTAAAGGACTATAGTCATCAGTTATCACAAATAGTGTGCTACTCTGCTTGAAAGTTAGAAATCCTTAATCCTGAGAATGGAAAAAAGTTAAAGACAGCAACAAAGGAGCAATGCTAACTTCATGCTTCTTCAAGATCAAGATAAATACACAGCAATTGCAAGAAAAGCAATATTCCCATCAGAGAGGCCCTAACTGCTTTGAGGTAGGAAGCATGTCTAGTACAGAAAAATTACTGTTTGACTTCATACGTTTTTCATTGGTATCAATGCCCTCTTAGTGTTTTTCATCCAAACATAATTTATCATTCTCAAAACAGATAAAGGTTATCAATTTACTTTGATTTTGTTTAACAATCTATAGTGTGGTGAGTCAATAGTTCTTTCTATATTGTACTTTAGGCTCGTTGCCCCTTTCTACCAACGTCCTTCCATGATAAATTTTAATTACGATTGATTAACAGCTGAATCCAAACAAAGCTAAAAGAAAGTACATGACAAGAAGTTGTAAATACCAGAAGATTTTCACACAAACCAATATAAGTGTGAAATCGTAAACACAAAATGCAGAACAGTCAATAGAAGATCATCCTTAAAATAATAAAATAAAATAAAAGGGTATTTACAACCCTTCTCTGATTGAACAAATATGATACTCTCCTACTCAAAATAAAAACATCAAACTCTAAGTTACCTATGCATTGAGGCAATTAGTTTGACACTGAGATAAGATTGCCTTTACCAACATGCTTGAGGATGACATCAAAGTATGTTGATGGATACAAAAATACGTCGGTAAACAACAATGCTGGAGAATCCCACACACACACACACACATATATATCAAAGTAGTGACAACTACATTACAGTGTCACAGGACTTAAAGTATAAATCTCATTATTTTCTTAAGGCATTGTGAATGACAATTAACAAAGACAACAGCATGAAAATGACTACATATAGGGCATGAATATGAACAATGTACAAATACAAATATGAAACAGGCTACAAAAGGCCAAATGAGCATAGATATCAATCACACAGGCACAAAATTTACTGACCTTCCATGGAGCAAACAAATCCCATCCAGGCTTTAGAATCATCACCTATAGCTTCTGCTAGCCTCCCAGAACCCTCTGTTACATCAGTTCGATCAAACCCCATCTGTTCTATAGATCATCATGCACAATTCAAAATCCCATTCAACCCTAAAATCCCTTTTTTATGAAACCAAGAGGAATAAGTTTCAAATAATAAAGCTCTAACATAAATTTTCTAATTCCTATTTATCAACAACGAGTCAGCAATATCAATAAAAGAAATTTGAAATTTGAAAAAGATTAGATTGTAATTTTTCATACATGAAAAATAGTCTAACATCAGAAAAGGATCCCAATTCTTCAGGTCATAATTAATTGAATTATTAATTAATTATTGACCTGAAGAATTAAACCAACAATTCATTAAAAAATATGATAAACTTACAAAAGGAGGATGCAGAGGAGAGAGAAAGGGAAGCAAATTCAGCGAAGAGGGCAATCAAAGCAATCTATATATAAATAATCCCAAGAAATATTAAACAAATAATTTCTAAAATTTAAACACCAAGAGAAAAAGAAAAAAAAAAAAAAAAAGGGAACCCAAACACTACAAGACCCATACGCAAGAACCCAAAAACAAAAAAGCTAGACGTAGATCTAAGAGACCGCCTCTCATGGGATATTGAGACAAATCAAGTTTCAGAGACTAAGACGATTCCGTTGGAGAAAGGCCACAGTTATTTCTCTTAATGGGTTTTCGCCAGAATCTTCTGGCCGTTGGGGAGACGATATGGTATGTTGGGTTTGGTTTTTGATTTTGTTATTAATTTTGCTTTGCATTGCTTTTATGTTTATTTGAATTAAATCTTCAGATGATACAGTATTGAAAGTGAAAAAAAAAAAAAAAAAAAAAAAAAAAAACTGTCTTCTCAAATCTCTTAAATGCAAGACCATCTCCTTCAAACTCTTTATCTTTCAAACGTAAAAACTCTCTTAGATCCCACGCCCCACTTTTCTCAGCCTCTCCGCTTATCAAGTTCCAAAATCAACCAAAGCCTCAACTTTGAATACACCCGTTTGCAATTTTCTAAGAAGATCGTCACCGCCCCTCCACCCAAATCAATGTAGGCAAATTTTGTGGTAATTTTTTTTTTTTTTTTTTTAATTTATGTTTTCAGGCACAACCCACTTTAATACTAATTGTTTTCCTAGCCCCATCACGTTTTGTATTCCAATCACACTTAGATTTAGAAATAGTTTTGTATTATAAATATTATTTTTATAATATTTATTGGCTATTGTTGGCTTTGTATTATAGGAATTTTTTTTTTTTTTTTTTTTTTTGGGTTATTTATTGTGTTTGCTATTGTTGTTGTGTTGTGTGAGAATTGAGTATTGTTTTCTATGGTTATGTATATTATGGTTGCTTTGTAGATAAAATAGAGAGTTATTTAGTACACACTAAATCTAGATTACGGGAACTATATTATTATTTAAATTTTTTGTAATTTAGGACTTTTGATTTATATAAGTTATTATTATTTAAAATTTCATCAATTATTAATACACATTGAATCACTAGATATTTTTTGCGCGGTCTTTTGCCTCCAATAATTTTGTCTCAACAACTTCAGCTTGTATTAGTGATATTGGCTTATAGCATTGTTTTATCCTATTCATTGTTCTCATAGTTTGAATTTTCGCTGACCCTTTTTTGTATTTTACTAATCCCAAGAGAAGAAATTGATGCAAAACAACCAACAATATCAAGTCCCGCTGCAAAAATACATTGCCTTGATGGAGCTTCAGGTAGGACTTAGGAGTTTCACCGTCATTGAATTTAGTTTTGATGATGATTGTTGTACATTGTTTGCATATGGTCACCACGTGCAGACAAATTGTCTAATAATATTTTGAATAGTATTGAAAATGATTGTCTTATGCATAATGACATTTGGACTGATTGTGTATTTTCAATCTTGAGATGTTGAGACATTGTAGGACTATAGTTTGTTTAATTATGATGCCTTAACATTTTTATTGTTTCTTTATTTCCTTCATCTTTCTATTGCTTGTATAATTAAACCCCTTTCTTTAATGAGGCTTTGTTGGAATGCATGTTTGTGTGCTTAGAATTCTGTGGAAAGACAAATGGATTTATCCTTATGTGATGAATGAAGTCCTATTGAAATTTTGAAAGAGGGGTAATACAGATGTTTTATTTTATTTTTATTTTTAAATTATGTTTTATTTTTTACAGGAGAGGAATGAAAGGTTGTTCTACAAACTTCTCATTGATAATGTTGAGGAATTGCTCCCAGTTGTCTATACTCCAACTGTGGGTGAGGCTTGCCAGAAGTATGGGAGCAACTTAGAGCTACTTTAGTCATAATATGAAGGACTGCTCGAATTTTGTAAGGGCAAGATTCTTGAGGTGTTGAAGAACTGGCTTGAGAGGACTATTCAAGCAATTGTTGTGACGGATGGTGAGCGAATTTTGGGACTTGGGGATCTTGGCTGTCAGGTAGTTATGTTGTCAATCATCGTTTTTAAATTCTATACTTATTAAACAAGGTTCTCTGTAAATTATTGGGCTGAAAAAAGTGAACTAGCTTTATATAGACAATTCAAAATATAAAACAATATTAAAATTAATAGGCTTCGGTTTTATATATATATATATATATATTGATTAATTGAATTAAATTATGGCCTTCTTGCTCAAATTTATTTGTTTTAGCAAGAATTGAAACAAGGTCCAACAAAAGTCAAAATTAATTTAATAACACACAATCAAGATTATAAAAATGTTAACAATAATAATGGAGCACTTAAGTTAGTGAAAATAATTCAATATTTGTCGATTCAATCATAGAGTAGATTCATATTCTTAATTATATTAGTTTTGACCATTTGCATTTCCTCACTTTTGTCTTCCTCCATAGCTTCAAAGTAAACATGAACATACACCAATGCACAAGTTCATAATGACAACAGTTGATGATGGAGCTCACCTAATTTTCAGGATTTTGATCCCAATTTCCGATTTCCCCCTTGCACAGGATTTTGTTAATTTATTCCATGTCAACAATACGTGTGGCATTTGAGTTGGCATAAAAAAGTATTTTTTATTTTGACCATCAGTCACATCAACATTTTCAGTACATCATTTAACAGTAAAAACTATTTTGACACAATACCAAACTCAATGACTAAATTACCCTAATAATAACAAATATAGATGTTGGATAGCGAGGGAAGTAACAACCCAATGTCAATCAAAGTTTTAGCAAAGTAACAAATAGTAACAACAACAAAAATCGCTATGTACCACTCAATTTGTTAACTTATGTCTCCTTTATCTTTTCCTTTTTCAAATCAAACAATTGGATTTGATCTCATGGTATTAACTTCATGCCCTCATGGTTAATACCATCAGATCGTTCAAGCATGGTTTGCGTAGCACATGAGGCCATATAAGCAAGGAAATGCCGATTTACATGTCACAGATTCACACACAAGAACACAGACACCTCTAGATGAACGATATCTTCTTATTGTTGTATTTCCATGGCCATTATACAGAGTCTACAAGCAAATGGAATGCTATAGCAAAAAGACAGTACGAAAGCAGAATAATAACCTTTGATGCTTGTTTTAACCCTGCCTAACCAAAATATTGATATATTCTGTCCTCAAATATATAGTAACCGTCCCCTCACATACTAAACTGGGTGCCAAAAGAACAAGCAAAAGATCCCAGAGCAATACATATGAGGGAATATCAATGAGCAAATTCAAATAAATAATTAGTGTAGATGAACAATTGAACAACAAGACACTACTGAGTTAGAAATGATAGATCTTTCAACTGCTGAGTATCGACCTCTGATGGTGCACGAGTGAGGGCACATTGTGCAGTTGTCTTTGGGAAAGCTATAACATCCCTGATGGAATTAGCACCTGCCAACAACATAACCAATCTATCCAACCCATAAGCGATTCCTCCTGCAAGGGAAAATAAGAACTTCACGTGAATTAATATTTTAAGAGCAGAATGATCATAATTTGCTATCTAGACAAAACTATTGATGCATATATATGCATATAGGTATGCATACGCAAGCAGGCAATGAATTGTTACTTGTAGCTAGTGCAGAGTTTCATACCATGTGGTGGAGCACCCATGTCTAATGCCTCCAGAAGATAACCAAACTTTGCTTCAGCCTGTAGAGAAATTGACATATTATCACATTATTGGAGGAAAGCAAAGGTGTTCAAATCTACCTCATAAATTGACTACACTAGCATTCTTCTAGGTATCCACTCTTGGCTTCTCTGGCTCTTACCAATTTCATAAATTCCTTAGACTTCAAACTATCCACAATATTATAAATTCAGGAACAAACATCACTTTTCCTCATACAAAATTTAATATGCATTCCCTTTTCCTATTTGATAAAAAATTAGGCAAGAGTTTATTTGTTAAATTTTATAAGTAGCTGTCATTTTCATGTCCATTATTGTTTCTCTTCTCTTCCTGCTTTATATCCAAATCAACAACCAAATGAGGTATTTTTTAATGTGTTAGACATAACCTATACAAAAACCAAAAGTTTATTAGAGCATTAACAAAATGCTCATATACAGGATTTTTTTTTTTCTGATAAATATCAGCAGTAAGGCATTGAGCCAATGGAATTCCCAGTTTCCACTTCTGCTTGTGCTTACTCAAATCTCTAATCGACAAGATTACTAAATCAAATAAATAGTTCAAACAAGATATGAACCAGTGCTACATACGCAAAGACAAACAAACATACAAGCATATATGCATACGTAATATTTCTACATATATCCAATGGAGGAATAGGAAGTAATGTACTGTAACTACACAAAAATTACAAAACCCTGAGACCCATAACCCCTACCTACAATAGTGTACTTCCAACAAAGCCACAGGTTTACGTTAAAGTCCAAAGTGGAGAGGGTATTAGATATAGAATTCTGTTTAATTGGATTAAAGTTCTTATATGTGCTTAATAAACGAATTAGAAACCCAAATGCAATGATAACCTGTTTTATTATTACAACCACAATATGAGGTTTAGATCAAACATAAATTAATCATGTTACATAGTTTCACCTTATTAATCAAACATACGACTCTCTAATTGCATTATGACCAAATCAATTTTAGCTTATTCTAATATATTTTAATGGCTAGGCTATTTTAGAAACATTTAATTCAATCTTTCACCAGTACCAAGAACAATAGTGGCCCATACAAATAAAACTCTGTATGCAAAGACAACTATGTAAGCAGCATCATTTGATCTTTTTCATACAGGAAGGTGCACTTTTGTGATGAGCTTAGGGCTTAAACTTATGAGCTTTATCTACTAATCTCATTCTCAAAATCACTATGCAGTATAATTACATCATGTAGAGACATACAGACTTTTTTTATTAAGTAATATAGAGATACAGAGTATTAAAACTACAGGAAACAAAAATCACCCCAAACAATAGTCATAATAAAATGTAGGACTGAGCATAGACCCGGCCAACCCGGCCCACCCGACCCGAAGGGTCTTGGGCGGGTTGAATGGATGCTTGAGTCGGGTTCAGGTCCAATATTCAGGTCTGCCTTGGGTTCGGGCCGGTTTCAGGTCCAACCCGACCCGACCGATCTTAAAAAAAAAAAAAAAAAACACAACTAATGTATCAGACAAGCAAAACTATGGTTGAGAATAAATTGAATTTGACTAACCCATTGTAAATTGAATTTGACTAACCCATTGTAAACTATGGTGCTCCCTCTTTCGTCTATGAATCTGTGCAGACTGTGCTTTTTTTTTCTTTTTTCTTTTTTTAATTGTAGCATAATTTTCTAATGACAATAATTTCCATCCAAATGAAGGTTAAAATGATAATAAAATAATTGGAATTCACAAAAAAGGAATAACTCTATTATCATTGACCCTGCACTGCAGGATAATAAAAAAGGAAAAATAGGCAAGAGTACACATGCAAAATCTAGCTTAACTTCAAGGCAAATAATAAAAAAATTAAAAAGGGTTCAGCTTCAGCCCATGATACTAGTCATGCCTTGTTGTCTTGTTTTGAGGGATTTAAGAAGAGCCACATACATGTGCTTTACACGTCTTACCATAACTGTGTGTATTAGATAAGGTTTGCCTTTAATATTTTCCATAGTGAAAGTCAAATTTTTGTTTAAAAAAGATTTTATTTCGGTCCTAATTATATCAAGGATCTTGTTTCTTATTGGAAAGTATATTTCCAAACTAAGCCTAGTGCTGATGTAAACAAAAATGGTAAATTTTATTTCTCATTCAATGAGGAGCGGGTCAAGATGTACACAAGGAAAAAAATTGTAAAAATTTGTTGCCTAATCAAGAAATCATGACCATTAAGCCTATACGACAATAAATAAATTATTGAATTTAATTTTTCACATTAATGTAAATCACTAAATTAGTAAAATAATTTCAATAAAATATTGCCTAAAAAGACATGCATTAACTTGATAAAGAGAAAGTAATTAACATTTATTATCATAAAAAGTGGAGATCCTTCAAACATGGAAGTTTAAAAATAAAAATAAAACCATGACAACTTTTAAATAGCAAGTTTGAGTAATAGGGTAAGTAATTGTTTCCCCATTAATAGCTCATTAAAGTGGTGGCTATTTCAATGTTTCTTTGGGCCTTTCACAGTTTTACCTTCACACAATTTGGGGAAAAATAAGAGACAGATCCGACCCAATACCCGACCCGAGACCCATACTTTTCGGGTTGGGTCAGGTTTCTTCCTGTTAAACCCGATTGTTATCAGGTCGGGTTGCGGGTGGCAGTAAAACCGACCTGACCCGATCCGAAATCAGTCCTTTAAAATGTGTGCAGAGCCAATTACACTGCACAAAAGATTATGGGTCTACTCACCTGCTCCTGGGAGATGCCAACAATTTCCAAAACCTTTTGCTGTACTTCATGTTTAAATATTCCCAAACTTCCCCCACCAATCTGACAGGACCATAGGAAACAGGGTAGCAACATATTGGTTAACATCAGGGAGAAAATAATCATAGAAGCTTCTGGCTTGCAGATGCCAGAAAATTAAAAGAAATTAAAAAGGATAATAAATCACCTCCACTCCATTGTAAACCATGTCAAAAGCTAGTGCACGAGCAGAGGCAAGATCATTCATGTCTTCAGGATTTGGGGCAGTGAAGGGGTGATGTAGGGCCTGTAAAACAATAATTTCATCCACACATGTACAGATATAGGCTATGAAAGATGTCTTGCAACTTGTATCAACAACTAATAGCACAGAAATCCTATCTTGAAAAGCAACACAAAAATCAGAAGTCAATATAAAAGGACTTAACACAATATACATTATCTAGTATTAAAAGCAGCTTTTTCTTTTAACTAAATTGAAGGAGAGGAGGGATAAGGCCCATTAAGCATAATCCCAAGCCCACCTCAAAACTCCCAAGGTAGCTAAGGTACTTAATAAAACAGCATACTGAAAATTCCTACCTCACTAGAGATGGATGCAATAAATATAATAAGGAACAAACCTATATGCACCAAATCACAAGATGTATAGACAGAAACAAGATGCAACAATGCCTAACATCAAAGTAACGGTAAGAATCTACAATGTCAAGAATAAATGAGTACCAAAATAAAAAAGGAACAATCTAGCCAAATCCTTTCTTGATAATTCCATAGTAGGGGGAGGGATTTGAACCCTGATGTCTAAATTGGAAACACAAGGAGGTTTGGAAACACCAAGAGGTGCTAACCAATTGAGCTACAAGGCTCTTGGCCTACAATCTAGCCAAATCCTATCAAACGGAAAAAGAAAAAGAAACAAAGAAAATATTCATAGTGATGATATAAGAACATGAAACAATCAACAGCAATGATTTTCACAACAGAAATTTATCACACTTCACTGGAATTGCAAGGATGTATTACAAACAAGAAACAGACCTCAAGCCTCTGTTCTGATTCGTTCCACTCAAACATCGGAAAATCAGTCACCCACAGAATTGAATGCCTGGACTACATATCAGACAAAAATAGAAGAAACATCTTAGAGAACAAGAGAAACTAAGGCTATTTATCTTTTCAAACTGATGAGCAGATTAGAAACTTACATGGTCAACCAAGCCTAATTCATGGGCTACAAACACCCTCAAACGATCAAGAGTTTTATTTACTGACGCATGTTGACCCACTGCAAACAACAAAAGATCACCCGGTCCAGCAGAGCCTCGTCTCAGCAGTTGATCTTTATTTGTAGGATCCAAACTTTATACTAGAGCAGAAATTCCCTCAAGAACCCCTAAATGGAAACATTGAAACTGTCAAGGGTGGAACCAAAATAACTGTTCACCATGAAATATAAATACCTATCCATCTATCCCCCCCCCCCCCCAACAAAAACAAAATAATAATAAAAAAAAAAAGAAGAAAGAAACTCATTTACCATCATCCAAGACCTTCAAGAAAGGCAAACCCTTTGCTCCAGATTTGTTTGCTTCATTGTAAATATCACCTTTCTTAAGAGCTGTATTTGAATAACTTTTGGCACCTGAGGGCACACATAGCATCTTAATAATTCCCCCACTCTTCAAGGCATCTGCAAAAACCCTGAAGGGGGAATCTGAGAAAATATCAGATACCTGCAGCTCCAATCAACAACAAAAAAACCCATACAGAATGGAACTAGGTCAAGCATACAAAATCAATTCTCATATAACTAATATAACTAATCAGTCTCCACATGAAACTTCCTGAAGGAACATTCTACAGCCTTAAGTGTTCACTCAAGCTAACTACTAGAGAGTTAGAAGCAGCAACTATCAATTTTGCAATATCCAGCACTTATGAACATATGCAAATTACTTTTATGTTTTGGATGTGAGGATTTAAAATCAAGGAATTTGAGTAGCAAATTATAGTAAAAATTACCTGATATGAGCTTCTGCATGATGATCATGACTTGTGAGTTACAAGAGACAAAAGAGAGAATTACTCCACCAAATCACTTGTCTTAGGTATTTAAATTGAAAATTAATAATAACATTTTTTGAAATAAAATTTGAAATCCTAGTCTCCCTTATGATTCTCTCTGAATGAAACACTGAAGAAACAATAACCACATACATGACCAGAAAGATTCTTAACATTATCCACCAATGACAAGAAAGAGAAATGGTTACCGGATACAGTTATACACTAACAAGTACAAAAGAAAATGAGAAAAGGGTGTATGATGACCAGAGAACTTATTAAGACCTCACTCTCTGTCCCATTCTTATGGGAGGAGGAAGTGCCATTTGAGCTAGAGCTCATTGGCGACTAAAGCAAATCAATAGTCAGAGCATTCTACCAACATTTCTCTTGAGATCATCTATCTACCACATCACTTAGTCAACCGTCCTTCCCAGTACTACATCGGGGTCATTATAAGGCTTTCTCCATGTTACTCCAACTTATTTGTTTACTTCCCCCATCATCTTGTTCTAAAACTTTAACAGAACTCTTCTCATACAGGGAAAAGGGTGTTTTCATCATCTTCTAACTTATTTGCTAAACTTCTATTTTTGCACTTCTCATATACAATTAGGGAGATTTTCAGTCCTGCATCATATAAACTAACCTTCCTGATCAAATCTTCATTAAGCTTCAACATGTCCTCCAAAGGAGTGAAAGCCATTTCCATATCAAGCTGTGTGAACTCAGGTTGTCTATCTGCTCTTAGATCTTCATCTCGAAAACACCTGCAGAGATTCATTTCAAATGTGAATCACAATTTTAATTGAATAATTTCTAACAAAGATATACATAAACCAAAGACCTTGCCAAAACAAACTGAAAAACTGTAGTGCCTATTCCCGCATATATTAAAAGGCAGAATGGTGTTCACTTGTTCTCTTCATGCAAGTCTTGGATAAAGAAAGCACACCACAAAAATTAATGAGTTTGACAGAAGAAATCAGAAAGCTCCAATCACATTCAAAACAAAGTAATTTCTCCAACGCTCAAAGCACTTTAAAATAAAAAATAAAAAAATAAACTCTAATGCCAGCTAGTCAGAAAAATTTACCTTGCTATTTGATAATACCTATCGTAACCAGAGACCATTAACATCTGCTTAAACAGTTGCGGACTTTGAGGTAAAGCATAGAATGTTCCTGGCTTCAAAATAGACAATAGAGTGAATAGTCCTGCATGCAAAGAAGGAAGCATCACAGGAAAAATATATAAACTATGAAAATTTAATCTCAACAAAATAAAATTTGCTCATTCAATTATCATTGAAAAGCACCCCCAATATATGAAAGATAGATATCAGTATATCACTAGTTAGATAAATGAACATTCATCTCTTTCACTGAATTGATAGCCAATATATCTACGATCATTCTATATGGTTCTACAACTCATTAATTGAGAGACTCAGATCATTGTCATCCTCAAGACTAAGACCACACAGATATCATGCGGTGCTTTCAACATGCAATTCATTTGTGAGGTGCAAACATCTCAGAGGTGAGATTATTAATAGAAGTTATAGGCACTTAAAGTGGCATATTATATAAGAAGCAAAAACAAAGCCAAATCCCTAATCCGGGGATGCCTCAATACACATCCATAACATGTCAATAATGATTTTCTATTTTGGACATGCCAAAGACATGGTTGTGCCATTGTCCAGACACAGTGACCACTAAATTTGAAAGGGAAAAATATTGATTTTGGTTACGTTCATCAACTTTTAGGTCATATCGACAAATCAACTCTCTCTCTCTCTCTCCATCACATCATGTTCTCCTAAACCTAACTCCACCACCACCACCATTTCATCATTGGACTACGCTGCCATGGAGGATGATAAAGAAGGGAGGTTTCTAGGGTCTACTGGAGATAGCAATCTGGGTAAGGGGAATTTTCATGTTTGACTGAGTGAGTGATAGATTTAATACGCAAGGGAGAGAGAGAAATAAGGGTTATGGTGTTCATTAGGCCTTGGAATCTACTTGATCAATTTGGTTGACATGCTGGGCTAGAGCAATGATTGTGATCCAAAGAGTTATGAATCTTGCACAAGAATCCTAGTATGTCACTTGGACTTCATGGCTCTACGACTTTGGGCTTTGAATTGGTTCAACAAGTAAAGTGCGCTTAGAGTTCGACTCCAAAAGAGTAATAATTGATTTTAAATTAAATTTAGATATGTTTTCAATGCAAATGGCATGACCACACGACACTTTTATGCTTTATATAAGTACATCCCGAGTAGAAGGTATGTGATGCTTTTTATATATAAATACAAACAATGTTATTCAATAAAGAAGGTAGAATAAATACACGAGATGTGTGTCTAACTAGTAACTACTATTAAAGGATTAAAATCTAAATTATAATATATAAAATAATTAAATTTAAAAATAATAATAAAAAAAAAGAGGACAAAGAAGAGATGCTGCCCCAAGGACTCATCCTATCATACAAAGATCTTAGCAAATACTATTTGGTATTTGATGCTTGAGTATATCTGGCAAGAAAGTATATCCAGAAAATAGTGGCAGCTAGAAAAAAATGTACATACCTGAACTCGTGAGGGAACCAAATAATCCCGTGCACCTTCTGGAGTAGATCTAGAGAGTATTGGAGTCTCAATCTACCTTATAACCATGAAAAAATGTCAGCGATCCAAAAATTCGGTAACTGTCTATTAAATTTTGGGATAAGCATAGAATAAAAGCAGTAAAAATAGAGTGCTCTTCAAAGTCAACAATCGAAAATTATTCACAGGATGGTACCTCCAAAAATTGATGCATGTCCTCTAGATATCTTCGAATAAATTTAACCACCTTATGGTGCAGCATTATGTTGAAATTCATTTGCTGCCGCCGTAGATCAAGACATCCATATCTGTCGACATGAAAAAAAGTCCTTTACCAGAAATTTACATAAATTTCAATTAGCAACTCTACCTCAGTCCAAATAACAACATTAGCACATCTACTAGCTTCTTCTCAGCACAGAACTCTAACAATGATTTCCTCAATGAATAAAGGAGTTGACCAGGAACTTTATTATAGTCATTTATTGGAACAACTCCATGAATTTAGCAGATCACTAAGGAATAGGTAAATAACTTGAGAGGGCCCAATAAATGAGATATAGCATAAGAGTTGATAATATAATTACTTATTACTTATCAAAAAAAGAGAGTACATAATAGAATCACTAACAAAATGACAAATGCAAGTCAGAAAACATTGAAGGAATTACTTATCAAAAAAACAAAGATTTTATTGTACTTTGATTAAGGATTCTATGGGATTTTATTTATGTCATAATCATGGCTTATTATTATTTTTCCTTATTGATGTAATCCTAAAACACCTAAATGCAGAAAAAATGTTGAAATTGTGAATGAAATTTTGACTTGAAACTTTCAAAAGCTTGAATGTGATGCCACACAAACTCTAGGTGGTGAAACCAAGGGTTCAGGCAGCTTGTGTTGGTTAAGCCTAATGTTGTTCTGTTATTCATATGTTTTTTATTCTTGCAATCCCACCGCATCAGTGCATATGAATTATAAACTGAAAGGTGGTGCTTAACTAACATACACGAGTCAAGAACTAAGATGAGAGTATTTTCAAGCCAGCTTCCTCAAACGGATCTCCTCCTTAACAGAATCTGTAGCATCATCAGCTGTGGTAACTAAGAATGGCAACTTTGATTTCACAGCATTCAACACTTGAACATGCTCTGCAGCAACCTGGGATGCACAGAAAATATTAAATCAAACCACCGGAAGAGACAGTAAATAACACATAAGCCAAGCTAGGAAGAATTGACAACCAGTTAATTTTTATGCATAACGATACACCATTAGATGTAACCAATGTAAAATGCGCAAGAAGATTTTAAGAAACACCATTCAAACAAGATTAGGCATGAAACACATATAGAACCAATTACAAGATACAACAATTCCAGAATGTCAATCAATTAGACCAAAATACACTATTAGTCCCTCCCTAAAGTTTAAAGTGATCGCTTATAGTCACTAAAAACTTGGAAATGTTCGATTTTAATCCCTAACAAACTTAAAGTGATCATTTTAGTCCCTATTATGAACATATGAAACAAGCAACGTTTTTTTCTTCTACGTGATAAAATGTTTATCTCTATAAAGCCAGTTTTCATTTTCTGGGTGACGGAATCACTTGGCCAAGGCCACACCCAGAAAATAATTTTAAAAGCGGTTCCATCAGCAAGATGCACTAGCTTATAGAAACCTGCCTCATCATAGAAACCACCTGGGAAGAGTACCTAATAGTGGCACTTGGAAGCTCCTTTGCAAAGGCTTTCAACAACAGATTCCTTTGACACGACGAACTTCATGGCCTCCACTGCACATCACACAGCAATTACTCAAGTTAGCTCAAACATCTCAATTATTAGCTTTTGATCAAAACTATACCATGACTTCATAACATCACAAGAAATAATGAAATGGTTTTTACAAAGTGTGAGAATACAAACCCAAGTAACCTTAAGCCCATTGTACTTAATACACAAGAAGGTTTTTGAGAAGAAGACACAAGAAGGTTAGCTATGGCTCTAATACCATGTTCGAATTGAGACAATGAATTACATATGTTTTGAATTGTGTGTAAAATTAAATATACCCAAACCAGAGGAGCATTCTTCCTTATAAAATATCGCACCATCAAAATTGATTTTTTATGTTGCTGCTGTTGTTGGTGGTCTGTCGAAGTGGTTTTGCTCGCCTGCATTCCTTGTACTTATGCACCATAAGCAATTTACAGTGGGTCTGCTCTTCTATTTTCAAAAATCAATCCATTGCGTGATGTCCAAACCATCCATGAGATGATCAGAAATCATTAAACATTTACACCCAAAAAAAAAAAAAAAAATAGTCTTACAATACAAAAGGAAAACTAAAAAAACATTAAGAATCTTACAATAGAAACTAACTAGAGTCTGTCTCAATTTTACACCCAAAAAAAAAGTCTTACACTACAAAAGGACAATTAAAAAAATATTAAGAGTCTTACAATAGAAATCAATATTAACATGTCTAGAATAGGACAATAACAACATCCCTACGTGGTTTCAAAACCAGTTGGCTTCTGAGTAATTATAATTTGCAAATAGCGAATAGGCCATTCCTCACGAAAACCTCTTATGCAGGCATCGAGTATTTGTGAGCAGTATCCTGGATACAATTGGTGCAATTCTCCATCGACTTCATTATGACTATTCATCTATTACTCAAAAAATCAAAGTAGTTGTCAACTTATATACAATATAATAATATATAAAAACAAAAAACAAAACGTAAGAACAAATAAAAAAAGAGCATACCAAATGCAAATTTAGAAAATGTTGATGCACACGTCGAATAAATATTGGTAGCCCATTTCCACATTTGTACTCATCATACTTAGCCCGACGCATAAAAATGTCATAAAGAACACTTTGCCGTGGAATTCTTTCCCACCAAGTGTTCAAATTGTACTCTGGGTTTTCAAGATTAAGACTCCCTAGAAATAGATCTTGATCACGGTATGCTAATTTCTGAACAACATCAACAAACCTTAACCTGTCTTGCGAGTTGTAAAAGATTGGATGAAAAAATTGAAAGCTTGAATTACCAGGTAAAATTAAGACACCAGAGAAAAACAACTTAATGGGACCAGAAAACAAATCATTGTAGTCCCTCACGTCATAATTCCAGAAAAACATTCGAAGTATCAAAGCTACCATTCTTCTCACATGAAAAACATCAGAAAGTTTGCCAGAGTTTACAGCATTCTCATCGTCGCTTGAATAAGAATCAAATGGGACAATTGGATTGAAACCTGACGAAATTCTGACCCTATGAATTAGATCCCCGTAAAAATATCCTCTATTGTGTGTTCCGATTACAATACCGGCTAGGCGCATGAATATCTTTCGGAGATCGCCTGAAAATCCTAATACTTGAGTACCATCAGCCGTAAATTCAAACGGATTCGACAATGTAGATAGTTGATTTAAGAACTCACGGAATCCCTGAAAAAATATAATATAGTTTTAAGATAAGAATAGTGACAAAAAAGACGATTAAAAAAAAAAATATATATATATATATATATATAAATAAATAAAACACACACACACTTCGGAATTAAACACTTTACCACTCCGCGACCTTCTGTGATTACTTGATTTCCAACCAATGGTGAGCTTTTTCTAGGATCAATCAATGGCGAGAGCTGAGGGTTAAAGATATCCGAGAATTCAGGCATACTTTCAAATCGGTCATGAATAGCAATCGCTTCTAGAGACATGAGATGAAAAAGTAAAAAAATTGAATGGGGTGAAGTGCTTTCACGTGAAGGTTGAAGGCTGAAGTGAAGAGAGAAGAGAGAGTGTTGACGGAGAGAGAGAGGGAGGAGTGAACTATGAAGAGTAGAGAAAGTGGAGTAGGGTTCGTTTTAAGCAAACCAAAACGACGTAGTTTTGATATAAGAAGCGAAAAAATAAAATAAAAATGTGCTCCGTAGGGATCGAGACATGGATAAAAGGGTGAACATGCATGTCCTAGCCACCAAACTAGTGGTACGATTATACGTATTAATATTTTGAGGGATGCTATATCCACAATATTTTTATAATATTTTCGTAACAAATTATATGTGATTAGTTGTTATTGGTTCAAATTTAAATCTAACAATAAGATTATTTTTATTTTCCCAATAATAACAACCAGTAACAACCTGTCAAAGGCTCTTTTATTTTTTGAAAAAAAAAAGTTAATAATTTACCTCTATTATAATTTGAGATTATTACATTTTTCAATCGCAAAAAACCTAAAAGTGTGATGAAAAATTATTTTACCTGCAAATGCATAATACTTATCACACCCCTAGGTTTTTTTGTGATTGAAAAATGTAATAATCTCAAATTATAATAGATGCAAATTATTAACTTTTTTCCCAAAAAATAGAAGAGTCTCCGTGCGTGCTTAGAAGCTAGTTATTAGTACTTATCTTTAATCCTAACATTTAGTCACTTACTACACATCCATAAAAAAACAAAGTAAAAAATTTTAATCGTTTTTTTTTTTATTTTTGTTATGGTAAAAGGCTACTATTTTTTTGTGTTAGTATTTTTTTTTTCTCTTTTATTTTTGTTAAATGAAAAGCATCCAAGATCCACATTTGTTTTTGTTTGGGTGTTGTTGTAGATTTTTTTTTTAAAATTTAATTTTATTTAAAATATAGTGTTTAAATCCTAAAATTTAGCCATGTGCTACAAATCCATAACAAAATGTTAAAAAGTGCTTGAATTTAAAATTTAACAAATATACCTTTTTATTTTATTTTTTACGGTAAAAGGCTAACATTTTCAACTGGTGGTGTTGTTTTCGTTTTTTTTTTTAATTTTATTTCTGACAGTTATCATTTTTTGTTTAATCCTAAAATGTAGTTTTTTAATCCTAAAATTTAGCCACTTACTACACATTCATAAAAGAAGTAAATAAAAGCTTAAATTTAAAATTTTGCAACTATTTTTTTTTAATATACGATCAAAGGCTCATAGTTTTTTTTTTTTTTTTTTTTTTTTTGGTGTTAAAGGAAAGGCTCAACAGTTATCAATTTTTTTTAATCCATAAATTTAGTTTTTTAATCTTAAAAGTTAGCCACTTACTACACATCTATAACAATAGTTAAAAAGAGCTTAAATTTAAAATTTATCAACTACCTTTAAAACCAAGAAAAGGTACATAACGTTTTTGATACCGTAGTAAATTAATACTTATAAAAAAAATGTAAATTGAATTTCACATAGAATTATACAAATGATAAATATAGTTTCTGTTACAAAAGGAATTTTTTTTACAACAACTTCTTAAATAACAACCACTTCATTCATGTGAGGTTGAATCATACGATAATTTTTATAAATTCTCTAACCCGAACTTATCTAATATTCCATTCCAATACCTCCTCAATGTTAATGTTCCATTCCAATGCCTTCTCAATGCAATCCAATTAATTTGTGCGTACGTCAACCTAAGAAAAATAAAAGAATTAATGTTAAACCAAGTATTAAAAAAAAAAAAAAAAAACTTTAATCAACAAACCAAGTACCTAGCGTGCATGTTATTAAAGAGTTTATTATAAATTCACTCTTTTTCTATCAACTTAATGTGTGTGTCATTAATGTGCATTTGAGTATTCCATATATTGGGTATGTGATTTAAAATTGAAAAAAACAATTCAAAGGCAAAACAAATACAAAGTGTCTATAATTCATTTGGATTCAGGTTTTTGGAAGAATTTACTAGAGAAAGTAGTGATGGTCCTGGTCAAAACTTATCCACCATCAATGATTCTAAGATACTTTATTAGAGTTTGTGTTTGATTAGGAAAGCAAGTAGCAGCGTAATCTCTAAAAAAAATAAAAACAACAGCAACAAACAAACAAACAAACCTAGTAGCGTAAAGTAATCCCCTCAGAAGGAAAAAAAAAAAAAAAAAGAGTTTGTGTTTGATTGCAAGCCAAAACAAAGAGAAAGAGCTCTTACCAATATTCTTTCTCAAATAGTCAGTTCAAGCAAAAACCCTATTTTTTGAAAATTTTAAGTTAGCCACAGGTAATAAGCAACTGTCAAACACCCTTGAATTCCTAATCACATTCATCAAAAAGTAAGTACTCCTTAAACTATGAATACATGACAAACATATTTAAACAAAACACAGGAATATAAGAAACGTGGTTATTATAATAATAATAAAAAATCAAAAATAAAAAAAAATCAAAATAAAAGGAACCGTGAGAGTGTAGTAGGATAAGAACTCATATTTGAACAAAACACATGAATATAAAAAAACGTAGTTATAAAAAAATTAAAATAAATAAATAAATATAAGAAACGTGAGAGTGTAATTGGAATATAAGAAAATCTGTGAGTGTAACAGGAATATAAAAAAACATGAGAGTGTTATTATTATTTTTTTTTTTTAAAGACAAAATAATGGTATAGAAAGGATAATGATAACAAAGCAAGGAAATGAAATATAAACCAAATACAGGGAAGTAAATAGTGAATGGATGAAAGATACTTACATTTTTGCTATTGACTACACATTCGCTATGTAAGTCTCATAGTTGTTAAGTTTAATTAATATGCTGTAAATAACAAATTCCAAAAGAAGCTATAGAACAATGGTATTAAATAGAATTTGGTGACAGAGATTCGAAAAACATAAAAGCTTAAATTATCTGACATGAATGGAAGGAAAATGATGAGTAAATACATTTTTAAGTGGCTTCCTCTAGCATGTAGTCACCTGTTACTATTGTTCCTCTTAGTATAAAAAGTAGGGACTTGAGGAGGGAGATGGGGAGTATTTTCTTTTTTATGGAAGAGATGGGAAGTAATTTGATAACATTATAATGGTTGGGGAGATTTAAATTTGTTAGGTAGCAATTTGGAGTTGTGTATGTGACTAAAATATGGGTGCACAACTGTTTTTTTTTTTTTTTTTTTTTTTAAATTTTTATAACTATCAGGACGTGGGGTGTTTTTTTTTGCTTTTTAAATTATAGTAATAAAGTATTTTTAAAAAACAATAAAAGTGGGTTAGTGGACATTTACGTGTGTTAGTTTTTTTTTTTTTATCAGTACATGTCTTTTTCTTTTCTTTTTTAACTATTGGGGTGTTTTTTTCCTTTAATAATAAAGTATTTTAAAAAAAAACAATAAAAGTGGGTTAGTGGGAGAGTGTTTCTATTTTGTAGGCAATATTTTAGTGCAAGTTAGACATATATTTTACCAAATTATCCTTTAGTTTTATCTCTACTTAAACCTAGAGAAATAGGGGTATTTTGGAACAAAAAAAAATCCGGTCCAAATAGGTTCAACCCCTTAAATAGTAGTATAGATATCGTTTCTCTAATATTTAATACATATCTGCCAGTTTTGGTTCAGAATATTTTCTACATCCAAATCAAAAATTTCAAAATTCAAACCAAAATCGAACCCCAAAAAAAAAAAAACGATTTTTCGGTTTATTTTACAGTCTTAGATAGAGGTTCTGTTTTTTACCTTTTCTTGTTAAAATTTTTTTTAAAAAAAAAAAAAAAAGGGTAATGCTAGGCTTCCATTATTATTATTTTGAAATCAAAACCAAATAAATTTCATTAATGCAGAAAACTAGAATCCAAATACAAAGCATCTACTACTGGTGGAGGATCCTCCTCCATCCATACAGTTTCATTATCAAATAATCTAGCAAATCTTGCCAAAGCATGAGCAACACTATTGGCACTACACCTAACACAGTTAACTGAAATGGATCTAAAACCTGCAGCCAAGCACCAAATATCTTCATAAATTAACCCAAGCTGAGAGAAGTTTGGTTGACCATGTGATACTGTCTTCATCACCATTGCATTATCACCTTCCAGAATCACCTACATAAAACTAGCATCAAAAGCAAATTCAAGAGCTTTGCGGCAAGCCAGCACCTCCACCTCTTCACTATCCCTCACCGGTCCACCCTTAGTAGCAAGAGCAGCCATCGCCTTTCCATTTCCATTACGAACCACAGCCCCATAACCCGAAGCAGCTCCATCTTCAAAGTAGGCTCCATCAAAGTTTAGCTTGAAAAAATTCCCTTGTGGTGGCTACCATGCCGAACTTGTTGGGACTTGAACTGACACAGGCATACTCAGATGGACCTGCACTTCATTAGACTCTCTCAAATAATCCGAGTCACGCTAGTAAGACCGTGATGGATATTGGAAGACACCCCCATGCAAAACTGTGTTCCGCTGAAGCCAAATTTGCTAACAGATAACCCAAAATAAATCCAATTCCTCCAATGACAACTTTGGCATAAGACCAACTACCAGCTGCCCAAAATCCTCTTGCTCGGTACCGAATTTTTGAAATCTGATTGCACTGCCAGCCCAAACGACTTGTGCAGCCCTGCACTCCCAAAGCACATGCAATACCATTTCAGTGGCTCTATGATAGAAGCAGCAATGTGCATCCTCCATCACCCTCCTGCGAACCAAATTATCCTGTGTAGGCAAGATATTTTGACATGCTCTCCAAGAAAAGATTTTACCTTATTTGGAACCTTTGCCTTCCAAATCTGTGACCACAATAAATTGTTTTTTCTTTGCATCGAAGCCTCCCCACTAGTAGTCTCTACCATCCTTAATTGCTTAGCCACATGGTACCTGGACTTCACATTATATCTACCATTCTTCGTAAAGGACCAAGCCAAGACATCTTGCACAACCCACCTGCTCAATGGAACTTGAAGAATAGCTTCAGCATCAAACTGATGGAACAAGGCATGAATTGGGTCTCTATCCCACTGGTGGTTCTACCAATCAATCAAATCTGAAACCCTCCACTCCCAAATTTCCTCCTCAGGTTGGAAAAGAATTCTTTTAGTTGGCTGATTAGGTAACCAAGAATCCTTCAGAACATGGATGGAAGCACCATTACCCACTCTCCAATAACACCCCTTCCTCAAGACCAGTTGAGCAACTAACAAACTCTTCCAAACATAGAAATTGTTTTGACAATCCTTCGCCTCAAGGAACTCACATCGTGGAAAATATTTCACCTTAAAGCAGCTATACAAAAGAGAGTTTTTGTCTTGCAACAATCGCCACCCTTGTTTAGCGAGCATAGCTAGATTAAAAGATCTAATATCTCTGAAGCCCATCCCACCCTCTTTCTTTGACTGCATCAAAAAACTCCAACTCTTCTAATGTATTTTCCTCTCCTCACCAATTTGGCCACACCACAATCTGGCACACATAGCATCCAAGTTGTCACATAATTTTCCAGGCAATTGAAACACTCCCATCATATAGGTGGGAATAGATTGAGCCACCACTTTTATCAAAACTTCTTTTCCGGCCCTAGAAAGCAACTTCCCCTTCCAGCCTTGCATCTTTTTCCAAACCCTTTCCTTAATGAAAGCAAAAGTATCATATTTCCTTTTTCCAATCAAAATAGGTAGCCCTAAATAAGAATCAAAGTTTTCCACTTCCTTCACCTTCAATTTGTCAACAATCCATGCTTTCTGCTCCACAGACACATTGCTACTAAAACAGGCAAAAGACTTCTCAAGATTAATGCGTTGGCCAGAAGCATTAGCATATAGCTGTAGGGTATCTGAGACAACTAGCACTTCATCATTATTAGCCTGACAAAAAATCAAAGAGTCATCAGCAAAGAGCAGATTAGTTATACAAGGAGCATTCCTATAGACTGCCACTTCATGCAACCTCCCATCTAATTCTGCTTTGGCAAGAAGCGAGGTAAAACCTTCTGCACAAATCAAAAATAAATAAGGGGACAATGGGTCTCCTTGACCAAGACCTCTAGATGGCATGACATTCCTATAAGCTTTTCCATTGATCCAAACTGAAAAGGAAGGTGTAGATACACACTTCATAACCCTATCCACCCAAACCTCCGGAAAACCCAATTTGATTATCATACCCTTAAGAAATTCTCATTCCATCCTGTCATAGGCCTTACTCACATCCAACTTAAGAGCTAATGCCCCCTTTTCCCTTTTTTTCTAATATGCATGGCATGCGAAGTCTCATAGGCTATGAGCACATTATCAGTAATAAGGCGGCTTGGTACAAATGTGTTAGGACATATGTGTTTTACATGTTAGGAACATATGTCACTATTTTATGTAATTGGTTAATCCTTTGACAAAACGCACTTTACTTGTATTTGGGTAGATCTAGAATGTGTTTAATACTTCAAGAAACCTTATTTCAAGATCAAGTATTAAAACCATGCAAATCTGTCCAAGATTCAAGCCAAGAAAGTGTCTGTCATTAAATCTCGACAGCTAGCAATCTGTCGAGGTTTAAAAAGCTGTTCCAGCCCTGTGGCTTGACAACAGCTCGACAGATAGGTATCTGTTGAGGTTTATGAATTTCAAAATTTCGAATATGATTTTCTTCCAATCCTTGATTATGTGTTTGGGCTTGCTTTTCTCACAACCCTAGACATATAAAAGGATTATTTTAAGGGTTGTCAAAGGTGACACAAGTTGCACAAGTATTGAGCAAAGTTTGTTCAAGCAAATTGTGATCGGAGACACAGTTTTGCACTAGTTCATCTTTCTTATGAAGAAGTTGCTGTGTTTGTGCACCGTAGGGTTTTGTAACCAAGCATCTTCTTGATCTTCATCGTATGGATGAACTGAAGAACTTTGCAGCCAACAACCTTCTTTAGTTGGTGATTGAAGTCGCGTATTAGGATCCGCGCAATTGATTAGTCACGTACTAGGAGCTGTGCTTTAAAATGACTACAAAACAAGTCCAATTGGGTATTGGGGTAAGGGTTCAACTGTAGGTGGGTAGAAGGTACTAGTATTCCTTTATTTGTAATCGCTTGTTTTGATAATAGTGGATTCTCGGAAGTGGTGATCTTAAAATCACCTGGTAAGGTTTTTGCCGTATTGTTTTTCCCCATTCGAAAACAAATCACCGTGTCAATTTATTTTCCGCTGCACTTTAATTTATTGGTGATTTGTTTGTGCTACCACGTGCTTTGCATGTTAATCTAATTAATTAATAAACTTGGCTAATTAATCAATTAATTAATCACAAAGGGTCAATACGTTTTTGGCCTATCAAAATGTACTTTGAGTAGAAGAAATAATCTGTGGCAAGATCAGTTTCAACATGTTCACCAAAACTTTTGAAATAATTTTATATATCACATTACAAAGGCTAATCGATCTGAAATCTGCCATTTTTTCCAGTTTCTTTACTTTAGGAATCAGCATTATATGAGTATAATTAATATCAAGCTCCATATTACCAGAATGTAAAAAATCTAACACAGCCTCAGTCGCCTCATTACCCATAATATGTCAAAATTTTTTGATAAAAAAGTGCATTCATACCATCAGGTCCAGAGTCTTTATTGATCCCATTTGAAACAACGCTGCTTTAACTTTTTCACTACTATACGGCCTGGAAAGCACCTCCAGCATATCATCTGTGATTTTATGATTAACTGTGTTAAGACATTCCTCCATTCTGTCATAAGTTCCTGTAGTAAAAATATTCATGAAATAATCAGACACCACCTCTGCCACTTCCTCAACTTCCTCCACCCAAACCCCATTAGCATTCTTGATTCTCTCAATATAATTCCTTCGCCTTCTTTGGGAGGCTTTGGAATGAAAAAATTTAGTATTCCTATCTCCATGCTTTAGCCATGACACTCAGGATCTCTAACACCAAAATATCTCTTGCTTCAGCAATAGATCATCCAACTGCTTGCTTACCCGTAGGAATTCACTTCTGCTTTCTTCGGTCAGCTCACTTTCATTCATCAACTCCAATTTTTTTTGAAGCCTCTTAATCTCCTCTGTTTCAAGTTTGGTCTTAGAAGAACCCCATGCATGCAATTCAGCCCCACAAGCTTGGATTTGGTCCTTAACCCCTCTTAAACCTGAACTGCCACAGCCACCTTTTGTCCATGCTTTAGTCACGGCTTCCTCACAGTCTGCCCACAGCAACCAGTTCTCTTCAAACTTGAAGCCACTAGCCCCCCTTCCTCCAACCCGCCTATCATTCATGGTTTTCAAAAGTATAGGAAAGTGATCAGAAGCATGGTTAAACAAATGGGAGACCGAACTTGCAGGAAATTTTTCAATCCACACCCTATTAGTCGTAGCTCTATCCAGCCTTTGTTTTGTATGTGCTGAACTTAGCCGCCTATTTGTCCAAGTAAATTTATGCCCAATGAACCCCAAATCAGCTAGCTCGCATGCCTCCAAGGCAGCCCGAAAATCCTCCATCTGGTTATAATAAGGTGCATGGACACTTTGCTTCTCAGATGCTTGAAGTATAGCATTGAAATCACCTATACAACACCAATGACCCTCAATGAAAGACCGTAAATGAGATAAAAGAGCCCATGACTTCCGCTTTTCATTTGCCTCTGGCCATCTATAGAACCCTGTGAGGTACCACACAAAACCATCATCTTCCACTACCTTCGCTAAAATATGGTTATCAATAAAGTTAATAACATCCAATGTCATCTCCTCCTTCCACAATAAAGCCAACCCACCACCCGAATTTGGCTTTTTCACTATCAATTTATTTTTAAATGGTAAATCACCGCAATGCTTCTCAAACCCACTTCTATCCAACCTTGTCTCCATCAAGAAGCATACGTCGGGAGCTTGTTCCCTCACTAGTTTGTAAAGGCTTTGAACTGTCCAAAGGTTACCATTATTTTTAAAACACAAATATTATGAGAAACAGTTTCTTCATAAGAAATTTTATTTGTGTCTATCTATCTATATATATTAAGATGATTTAGAAAGTTAATTATTATTATTTTTTTTACTGTCAAAAATACTACTAATTTAATTAATCTAAATTAATCAAAATGGGGTTTAAATAGTAAATTCTCTCCTAAATAAATTCCTAGCCATGTTGAAACACTACTTCTGCATTTACATTGAAATACTATCTCACATTAAAAAAAAAAAAAAAAAAAAACCCTACCCCGGCCACCCAAAAAAAACACTCCCATTACACCAAAACACTTCCCACATTCAAATAATGCTCTATCAATTATCTACCAACATAACTTCTCACAAATACAAACTTTTTCCAGTAGTTTATTTATATATATATATATATATATATATATAAAACTTCCCTCGTAAACTTTAAAAATTCAAGTAAAAAAAAAAAAAAAAAAAACCTAATAAAAAAGAAACACACACTCTATCAATTATCTACCCACGTTTCTATTGAAAAAAAAAAATTCTATCCAAAAAAAAAAAAAAAACACTCCTAGTATACCAAAACACTCCCCACGTTCAACCCCTCCCCCTCCCCGGGGGTTGAAATAACACTTTTTACCCACTACCAAAAAAAAAAAATCTCAGTAGTTGAAATTCTCACAAACACAAATGCATAATATTCATCATATTCTTAGGAATTTTTGGGAAAATGTAGTAATCCCAAATTATAATGAATGCAAATTGAACGGTTTTAGACCCCTTAAAATAACCAGATTGGTTAGCCTAGTTAATTAGCCAAGTTGTTACTTAGTCAAATTATGCAATTCTAGGTTAAAACAATCTAACAATCATATTAAGAATATAAAGCAGCGGAAAAATAAATAACACAATGATATGATCACCCAGGAAACCACACGGTAAAAACCTGGGGAGGATTTGACCTAACTATCCTCAAGGTAAACCTGAATTCACTATGAAAGAATCGAAGTTCATACAAAAGGACTTACAAGCTCCCCACTTGACTTCCTAATGCTACCCACCAGTAGAACTTACTGACACGACCACGTGCAAGTTCCGAATCCACGGACTCCTTCTTTCTTGGATTCTCCAATCAGCTACAAGCACCCACGCTTGATATTCTTTAAGCTTCAATGGTAGCAACCGAGTTGATCATCAAGATGTTGAAGTAATCTCTATCTTGAAAACCCTAAGCTTTGTGTAAAGGAAAGCTCCTCTAGATCTCACAAGAAATTTACACAAAACAGTAATGTATGAGCAACAATACAACTGGAGCAACTCTAAAAACGTGGCTAGGGTTTTTCTTTATATACCTAGGGTAAAAACAGAAAACCCAAAACGTTTAATGAGTTAGGGCTGAGCTGGAATATTCTGCAGAAAAACATTCTGCCCGAGATTCGATCGATCGAGCCTTTCCTTCGATCGATCGAGCCAGGCCGAAATGCACCAATGCATTTGCAGCCATTCGATTCCAACTTTACATGAAAGACCCAACTTTGAGCAAGTCTAAACAAGACTAAATAACCTGTTTTGATCATGGTTTGCCAACAATACAAATTAGAGTTCTAAATACATAAAATCCTAAATCTTTAGAACCTAACAAACTCCCCATTTGGCAATCCGTGACAAAACACAAACAATAAGCTCAAAGTTTACAATTAAAAAGCCCTTTACAAAAATAATACTCATAAAAACTAAATTCAATCCTAACTACTATCCATCAGTTGCAAGTGTAGACAGCAGCTCAATTGAATCAACCTGTATATTCTTGAAATACTCAACAAACGCATAAACGCATGTGTGACAGAAAATAGTATATAAACAGGTATAACATTCTTGTATGATTCACACAACACATAATAAAGACATATATCAATGAATAACTCATAGAATATAAATCAATAAACAGTGAATCCAAAGAAACAAGAATCAAATAAAAAATCATGTATATCAATCAATGTTACTCCCCCTAACAAGAATATCCCAAAAAAAATGATATATAAGGTGAAGCGCCTAAATACAATCTACTTCACAAAAAAAAAAAAAAAAACCTCCCTAACTACAAAACTCCTCTCTACAAACTCTAACTCCTCTCTACAAACTCTACTCCCCCTTTTTGTGACGGAATGCCAAAGGGCAATCACAATCCATCATCAAAAGGAGGTGGTGAGGGTGAACAAAGACGTGCTAGATCAGCCCGTAAAGCTCGGATCTCGTCAAAAAGGTCCACCAAAAGCTGACCATGAGCCGCCTGAACGGTCATGACAGTCTCCAAAGTACGACGGATATCAAAGTCATCCGATGGAGGTGGAGGAGCAGCAGCAGCATCAAGATCAGGAACAGCCTCACCAGCAGGACCTGTAGAAGAAGAGGGAGGAGGTGCGGACCCAGAAGGCTCAGACCTAGGGTGTTTAGAGCCAGCTCGAAGGTGAGCAGCCCTCTGTCTAAGAAAAGACGCACCTATAAGAGCAATCACATGAACAGGCTCAGAGGAAGGGAAACCACTAAGATCTAGATAAAGTAAAATCCTATGAATGAAAATAGGATGAACAAGGGCATGAGCAGAAGATGAACTCCTATAAACTTCGTTCAAAGAACGAAGAAACAAATGGGGAAAACTGATAGGAGCATCAGTGACAAGAGCATACAAAAATACACACCGCTCGAGAGGAATGGTGTGAAGATGAGAAATGGGCCAGATGGAGTGACAGGCTATCCTAAAGAAGAGACAGTGTAACTCAGAAAGCTCAGCAGTGGTGATCCTAGGATCAGAACCCCACTGGATAGAAGACCCAGTGATGTAAGACATGACATCACTCAACAAGGGAGACTCATCATAAGGATAGACAGGGTGCTGTACCAAAGGTACCCCTAGAGCATCAGCCACTACCTTAGGAGTAATGGTGTACTCTACGCCTCGTATCCAACTCTTTACCAAAGTGTTGGAATCATAGACGCGGATAGAGATGTTTGAGAAGAACTCTCTAATCAAGGTAGCAGGTGGAGGAGGATCAGAAATATCCATCAAGGGTAACCAGCGCCTATGCTCAAAGTTCGCCCTAATGGCAGGATCAAGCTCATCTAAGATGACAAAATGCTCAGACCATATCTTCCTCTTAAGGTTCAGCTTATCATAAATCTCTTGGTTTTTCTCACTAGGAAATTTCTCTCGATCAAAGGGAGAAGGGGAAGGAGTAGATGAGGTGACAGACCTACGAGCCCTAGTTTTCCTAGGCATGATGCTAAGGAAGGACAGAGACACAAGAGAAAAACAACAGAACAAAAGAAGCAAAAACTAAGGGCAGACTGCAAGTTAGCACAAAAAAAATATAGAGCAAAAATCTATATGATGCATGAACAGTTAAAATGACATGATGCATGTACTAATGCAGTAAACAAAGTTCAATTGCACAAAAATCGGCTTGAGCATAGAGTTTCTAACAAAAACCCCAAAAATTTGAAAAACACTTGAAATTTTTTTTGAAGTACATGGATGAATTAAGCATTACAAAACATAACACAAAGATTATAATGCCTAATTACATCCAATCAACAAGCCGATTTCATCAATTTCAACCTAATTGAACAAAATCCCCAATTCAGAACTAAACATAAACCCTAGAAATTTCAATTTCTCACAAAACCCAAAATTGATCAAATCAAACTATCACAATCAAGTTTATAACATGTCCCCATAAAAACCCATTGATTAATTGCACAGAATTGGGCATGAAACATCAAAAATCCCAATTTAAGAGAGGTTTGAAAAATGTAGAGAAAATGCATGAAAAATGCAAATAAACTCAAAAATGAGGGGCAAAAGAGACTAACCGGCTTGAGAAAAGAGAAACTTTGCAAAACATTTGGAGGAAAACGACAAAAAATTCGCTGTAGATCCTTGCCTTGTCGGAGAGAGAAAAGAAGTTTGAAAAAAACTTTTGAAAAGTTAAGGGAATCAGTCAAAGAACACTGTTTGAAAAAGCTGATTCACGACTTTCGATTGATCGAAAATTACTTTCGATCGATCGAGTCACTCCGAAATTTTTAAAAGGAATTTTAAAATTTTCGATCGATCAAAAAACAGACTGGATCGATCGAAACAGGCAGCGGATCACAGTATTTTGGAAAAAATTACAGTTTTGAAAACCTCAAACCAATTTTTGAAAAAGAACTCTTCAAAGCATTGAAATCAATGAAACACAATACATGAGTATGAGATGAAATTGAATGATTTTTCAAAAACCCAAATTTGTAATCCCAGTTTCTCCAAAGAAAGTTTCAGCCAGTTCATCCTTAATTTCTCAGGCAAAATAATGTTTTGCATAATTCTCAAGATATTTTCAAACTTGGTTGGTCAGACCAAAAACACACACAATAACATGTACAGTGTTTAGCTAAGAGTAACTCGTGTAATGTGTGCAAACTAGCAAAAACTTGAGATACATGTGAGGTGATATGTGAATAGAAATCAATCACAAAGTCTACAAAATCCATCACATAGAATTTAAAAGAGACTATCACCTAAAGAGTTACATCATATAACTCCCACATCTCCTAGAACATAAGCTTGCAATCATGTAAGTTTCTTGCATTTTGCCTCTTAATTATGTGAATTGGCATCAATCCTAATAGTACATACCAGTTTTAATTAAGTGAATTGGCATCAAGCCTAATAGTACACACCAGTTTTAAGCATTAAGCAATTAAACTGAGGCTACACCTTATGTTCTTTTTGTGCATGTGCTACACTTTCTAGAGCACAAAATCTTATGATATGCACTAAGGTGTTCATGATTGGGTAGTGAATAGTGGTGAGATGGTTATTTATGCATTTCTCAAAATGATTAAGTCCGACAATCAAACAATATGTGACATCAAGATTAAGACAAAGTGATAAATACCATAAACATCTTTCCCACACAACATGCACTACAAAGTTTCAACTAGTCAAGTGCAATAGATAAGCTCATCAAAGCTAAACAAGGTACATAAGACATGTTATGTGAAAATAAATTGACCAACCTTGTTTTCAAAAACCAAAAAAAATGTCAAACATATTTTTGCTTTCTCCTTTTCTCCTTTTTTTTTTTTTTTTTTTTTTTTTAAAAAAAATTTATTAAAAAGAGAAAAACAAACAAATCCTAGAATGAAATGCATGAATGTAATGCAATGCAAGTCCTAGAAAAAAAAACACCAAAGAACAATGGTCACAGAGGAATGGCAATGAAGCACAAGGACCATGTCAGAAAGACTCAATGAGATCGAGTCTTTTGCATCCAAAACCTTTTAGATGCACCATGAGCATTGGAGTTCTTATTCACATTCGAATGATTTCCAACTCCAGAATTGGAATAAAGGTTCAACGCCTTAACCAATTCACCAATAAGTGCCATAGGATCTTGTGCTTGAGGCACAGGTACCTTTGGTTTGTTTGCTCTCTTAGCAGCTTGAAGCTTGTAACATTTTGGACGAATGTGTCCAGACTTTCCACAATAATGACAAACCCAAGCAGGTTTACCATGCATCTTGTCCTTAGAAAGAGTAGAATCCTTAGGTTTAGACTCTGCTAGATCAACCCTAATCTTCTTAGGAGGTGAAACTTCTACAGATTTTACAACCTCACTCACAGGGGGTTTGACAGTTTCACTCACAACCTCACTCACGGAAGGTTCAGAAGAAGAAGAAGGAACAAAGTTCGTGGAATGTGGTGCAGAATCAAAGATGCTTTCAACATATCCTAAACCAGATTTGTCTGAAGGATACTTTTGAACATTCAACATTTGATCAAGTTTAGAACTAGCAGATCTAGCAACAGATAAATCATGTTCCAAAGTTTTAACTTTATCAAGTAAAAGCATGTTCTCAGATTTAACATTGTTCAAAAGATCATTAGCATTAAACAGTTTAACAAGCAAATTCTTCTTTTCAAACTCAAGAGATTCAATTTTCTTCAAGCCAAGTTCAACATTCATAGCATCCTTTGCAGCAATTTTGCAAAGTTTATTGTAGGCCTCTTGAAGACCTGCATCCTCAGAGAGTTCCCCATCAGAAGGGTTCTCTTCAACAAATATACTTTCATTTACTACGGCAATAGCAGTGAAAGTAATGAAGTTTCCATCCTCGTCACATCCAGACTCATCATCAGAAACCTCATTATCACTAAGGGTTACAGCCATAGTTTTACCCTTAGACCTCAAGAAAGTAGGACATTCAGATTTCACATGACCATACCCTTGACAGCCAAAACACTGAGGACCCAAAGAATTATTTGAAGATTGACCAACTTTTTCTCTAGGTTTTTCAAAGTTATTAACCTTAGTGGTATCATTCTTCCTAAAATTTCTAGATTCAGCAGTGTTTGTACCTCTTGCCTTTCTGTTGGTATTCCTAAGAAAGTTTCTAAAGTTCTTGGCAAGGTACACAATCTCTGTAGCAGAGAGCTCATCATCAAATCCACCACCATCAACATCATCAACTGACTTAAGAGCCATTGATTTGGATTTGTTCACTTTGGGTAGGTCAGACTCATAGGACTGAAGAGATCCTACAAGCTCATCAACAGGGATGGAGTCCACATCCTTGCTCTCAGTTATGGCAGTCACTTTGGGTCTAAAGTCCTCAGTTAAAGATCTAAGTATCTTCCTAACAATTTTAGGTTGATCATAGATTTCACCTAAATTAAAAGCAGAATTAACAATATCATTCAATTTAGTATAGAATTCATCAAAAGATTCATCATCAGACATTCTAATGCTTTCAAATCTAGAAGTCAATTGCTGCAGTTTATTGATCTTAACTGCCTTTGTGCCTTCATGCACAGTTTGGAGGATTTTCCAAGCAGTATGAGCAACCTCAACATTAGAGATTCTCTTAAATTCCTCCATAGAAATAGCATTGAAGATGGCATTCATAGCTTTGCTATTGAAGCCTGCTGCTTCTTTTTCAGAAGTTTGCCACTCACTCACAGGAGTAGTGGGCTTCTGCCATCCATATTCAACGGAATTCCAAACCCTCTCATCAATAGATTTCAAGAATGCTTTCATCTTTACTTTTCAATAAGCATAGTTGTTCCCATCAAAGTGAGGAGGAACAACAAGAGAGTGTCCATGCTCCGTGACAACAGGGGTCAAGGATCAGCTCAGAGATCAAAAAATCTCTAACAAGAGAGCAACCCGCTCTGATACCACTTGAACGGTTTTAGACCCCTTAAAATAACCAGATTGGTTAGCCTAGTTAATTAGCCAAGTTGTTACTTAGTCAAATTATGCAATTCTAGGTTAAAACAATCTAACAATCATATCAAGAATATAAAGCAGCGGAAAAATAAATAACACAATGATATGATCACCCAGGAAACCACACGGTAAAAACCTGGGGAGGATTTGACCTAGCTATCCTCAAGGTAAACCTGAATCCACTATGAAAGAATCGAAGTTCATATAAAAGGACTTACAAGCTCCCCGCTTGACTTCCTAATGCTACCCACCAGTAGAACTTACTGACACGACCACGTGCAAGCTCTGAATCCACGGACTCCTTCTTTCTTGGATTCTCCAATCAGCTACAAGCACCCACGTTTGATATTCTTTAAACTTCAATGGTAGCAACCGAGTTGATCATCAAGATGTTGAAGTAATCTCTATCTTGAAAACCCTAAACTTTGTATAAAGGAAAGCTCCTCTAGATCTCACAAGAGATTTACACAAAACAGCAATGTATGAGCAACAATACAACTGGAGCAACTCTAAAAACGTGGCTAGGGTTTTTCTTTATATACCTAGGGTAAAAGCAGAAAACCCAAAACGTTTAATGAGTTAGGGCTGAGTTGGAATATTCTGCAGAAAAGCATTCTGCCCGAGATTCGATCGATCGAGCCTTTCCTTCGATCGATCGAGCCAGGCCGAAATGCACCAATGCATCTGCAGCCACTCGATTCCAACTTTACATGAAAGACCCAACTTTGAGCAAGTCTAAACAAGACTAAATAACCTGTTTTGATCATGGTTTGCCAACAATACAAATTAGATTTCTAAATACATACAATCCTAAATCTTTAGAACCTAACACAAATTTTTAAATTTACCCAAAAAATAGAAGAGCATCTAAGTACGCGATTGAGCACATGCTCAGAGGCTAGTAATATTTAAAGTCGTCAATTAGATGTTGTTAATTCAATTATTCATGGAATTGAAAAGGAAAAAGAAAGGAATATATACACACACACAGATGATAAAGTAAAACAAGTCCCAAACTTTTAACCATAAAAATCATAGCATATTTATTCAAATTGAAAAAAAAAAAAATGAAAACACTATTTTGGTCCCTACATTTTAGGCTTATGGTCGATTTGGTCATTACATTTTGAGAACGGTTAATTTGGTCATTACATTTTGAAAGCAATTAATTTGGTCTTTGTTATTTTTAACTTGCAATCAATTTGATCTCTACTGTTACCTCATTAACGGAAAATACTTATGTGACAAACGTTATTTTATTGTTGGCACACTTAAAGCTACATGGCAAACAAAATAATAATAATAATAAATGTAAAAGAGATTAAAAAATTCCACATGAGCACAACCACATTAGCAATTATATTAAAAATCTAAATTAAAAAAAAAAAATATATATATATATATATATATATATTTTCTTTTCTTTTCTATTTTCTCTCACTTTCTTGGCAACCAAATCATGCAACAAATACAAAGGAATGTCATTTCAAGCTCAAAACTTTCCTGGAATATCGAAAGCAACTGTCCTTGAATAGAAATTCTCATGAACCAAAAAAAGAGAAGAACGAAAGCATCCTTATCAATTTCCTCCATTCTTAAATAAAAAATTCAAACCCAATAGTGGTGTTGGAGATATATTGTGGATCGCAACACAAATCCAAAAACTGTACTGTTGTTGTTGTCTGTGTTTGGTTGCTGTTGTTGGTTGATACATTTGGTAATTAGTAGAGTTATGCCATTAGATTCACTCCAAAATTCAAATATATCAACTATCAACCAAACAATGTTTGAAAATTCATTTGATCACTGTTAAAGGCTAGGCAAAGCAGCGAATGATGGATTTAGTGGTAGAAATACTAGGGATTAAGAATGTGATGTTTGCATAGGCCTTCGCATATGACATCGTTGTCACTACTATAGATTTAGGTGTAACTGGGTTTGGAGATTTGTGAGTCAAAGGCTGATTCTGATGATGGACTGAACTCTAACTATTGGTCAGTGATGTAGACTTGCTAGAGGTAGATCGGAGAAGAGATGACAAATTCTTTGGAGATCGGTAGTGTGAATGGAAGCAGATCAGTGGTTTATATAGAAAAGAAAAAGAGTTTTTCGGGTTTAAAAATTGAGACGGAGGAATTGAAAGAGAGTTTTTCTTTGCTTTGATAATTTTTGTTTGTTTCAAAGGAAAGTTGCTTTCGAAATTGCGGGAAAGTTTCAAGGCTTGAATTTTTTTTTTTATTGTTGTAGTATTTGGCTGCCAAGAAAGTGAGAGAAAACATAAAAGAAAATAACATTTTTTTATTCTGTTTATTTTATTTGGATTTTTTTTATATAATTACTGATGTGGATGCGCTAATATGAAATTTTTTAATGTCTATTAAATTTTTTGTGATTATTTTATCTACCACGTAGGCTTTAAATGTGCCAACAATACACACTATTTACAACATAAATATTTTTCGTTAGTGCGTTAACAATAGGAACTAAATTTATTGCAAGTTGAAAATAACAGCAACCAAATTGACTGCTCTCAAAATATAGGGACCAAAATGACCATGAGTGCAAAATATAGGAACCAAAATAGTGTTATAGCGTAAAATAATAATAATATCCTTAACTCTTTAGATGAAAAACATATTTTCTTTTTCAAAAAAGTTTTCACTAAAAAAGATATACTAACATGTTTTTTGGACACTCTAAAAAAAACATCTTTTTTGAAACAATGCTTTAAAGATTCCTAAAGTTAATGCCAAAGGCCTTGTAGCTGAATTGGTACATCCCCATACACAAAGTGCTTGGGGGTTTAGGGGGGAAATGGTTCGAGCTGCGGGGTTAGCAGCATATTGTAATTATCTCTAAAAAAAAAAAGCATATTGTAATTATCTCTAAAAAAAAAAAAGATTCCTAAAGTTAATGAATTATTATATACATGGGAAAAAAGTAAATATTAATACTTTGAATGAGTGTTTGTGTGTGTATATATATATACTAATTTTTTTTCATATGAAGAAGGGCAATTCTATCAAATTCATAGAAATAAAAGGGAGAAATTTGAAAAGCCAGGGGTTCACCCTTAAACAAAACAATTCAATTCACATTCAAACTAGTATAATAAACTCAATTAGTATCTTCTTTTTCCCTCTTTTATTTATTTATTTTTTTTATGAGGATGGGCGTGCAATGCTTTTCAAGTATTTGATTATTCTTTCAAACATGGGCGGGGCTAGGAGGTTAAGGGGGCAATTTGTAACCCCACATCCATAAAAAAAAAAAAAAAAAAAAAAAAAAAAAAAAAAAACTAAAGAGATTATTTTTTAGCTGTAATCAAAGGTCCAAATTTTGTGAAGATTAACCTTTAAACTTTATCTATTAATGATAAAGAAATTTGAGGTTTGATTCTTGCCTATGCCAAAACCAATTAGTATATTGGTCTAATGATAAAGAAAAAGCATCAGGAGTGGATTAGTACTCATTCAATGTAATTTCATATTTTGTAGAGTGTGACTATGAATCAAAGCTTAAAAAGCAATTTTACATTGCACACACCCAAAGTTGCACATGGTGAGACTTTAAGTAATGTTACATCTTCTAATAATTTTTTTCAAAATAATATTTTAACGCCTTTGTCAAAATTAATATTAGATAAAAAAATAATTAAATATGAAAAAATCTCTTTGAGCATTGGACTATTCTCTCGAGCATTGGACTATTCTCTCAAGCATGAATGGAGGCAAGAGGTCAAGGAGGGGGGATATAGTCAATACTATATCTAAGGTCATTTTGATTTCGAAAAAAAAAAAATAGTACCAATTAATATTAGTGTACTATTTTGTGGTTTGTGCTATGTGTGTGTGTGTGTTTATTAATTTATATGTCTATAAATATAAAATTTACATAATCAGTGGTCTTTGTTGTCTTAAACCAAATCGTGCCAATGGAGGAAGAAATGATTTGAGTTTGTGATTTTTGTTGTATTTTGTGAGATGTAGTACAAGGGAAAGAGTTTTTTTTTTTTTTTTTTGCTGAATGGTAGATATCATTCAACAAAACAGAGAAAGCTAAAATTCACATAATCAAAGGTCTTTGTTGTCTTAAACCAAATCATGCCAATGGAGGAGGAAATGGTTTGAGTTTGTGATTTTTGTTGTATTTTATGAGATGTAGTACAAGGGAAAGAGGTAAATTGGTTTTTTTATTTTTTGTTGTTGTTGTTGCTAGAAGGTAGATATCATTCAACCAAACAAAGAAAGCTATAACACATCATAACAGAAGACACAAAATCAACAGTACTCCCAACAATAATATATACTGAAACTAGCAGCATAAAAGCAACTGAAGTAAGCTAGAATATGAGCCACAAACCCTAGGAGCTTGAACATTTACAAGTAACCAAATTCAAAATAGAGGGAGGTAGTTCCCAAGGTGTAAGCAAACCCAACCTAGAGTTAGACTTTTCCCACTTTGCTGCCATATGAGCAGGTTTGTTGCTTTCTCTTATTATCCACTCAAGGGCAAAGTGAGTGATAGGCCAAAAACGCATTGATCCCTTGTGATTAAATTAATTGATTAATTAGCCAAGTTATTAATTAATCAAATTAACATGCAAAGCACGTGGTAGCACAAACAAATCACCAATAACTAAGTGCAGCGGAAAATAAATTTGATATGGTGATTTGTTTACGAATGGGGAAAACCTACATGGCAAAAACCCCACTGGGTGATTTTAAGGTCACCACTCTCGAAATTCCACTATTATCACAACAAGCGGTTACAAGTAAAGGAATCCAAGTACCTTATACCAACCTACAGTTGAACCCTTACCCCAATACCCAATTGGACTTATTCTATAGTGACAATTTCTCATTTTGATGTATGGCTCCCAAGTACGTGACTAACCAATTGCGCAGATCCCAGTACGCGACTTCAATCACCAACTAGAGAAGGTTGTTGGCTACAAAGTTCTTCAGTTCATCTACATGATGAAGATCAAGAAGATGCTTGGTCATAAAACCCTATGGTGCACATACACAGCAACTTCTTCAAAAATGATGAACTAGGGAAAAACTTTGTCTCCGGACACAATTTTCTTGAACAGACTTTGCTCAATGCTTGTGCAACTTGTGAACTCTTTGACGGCCCTTAAAATAATCATTTTATATGTCTAGGGTTAGGAGAAAAGAAAGCCCAAAGACACATTCACGGATTCTAAGAAAATAGATCATAATTTCTGTTTCTTTCTTAAACCTCGAAAGATAGGAGGTGTCGAGCAGCTGTCGAGTAGGTGTCGAGCACACGGGCTGAATAGTTTCTTAAATCTCGACACATGCTAGCTATCGAGGTTTAATGAACTTGCACTTCTCAACTTGTTTCTTGGACAGAGTTGATGACTTCAACACTTGATCTTAAAACACAGTTTCTTGAAGTATTAAAAACACCTAGATCTACCCAATTACAAGTAAAGTGCGTTTTGTTAAAGGATTAGCCAATTGCATAAAAGAATGACATATGTTCTTAACAAGTGAAATACATATGTCCTAAAAGTGAGAAAATTCCATTATATTGTATCATATGTTTTTTGCATGCCTAATTTAATTCCCAAATATCATTTCCCTTTCTTGCTTTTCTAAAAAGAATGTACTATTTGTTGTACCACCACCACATTCTTAATCATTCCATCTTTAAGGGGCAAAAATATCTTGGTAAGGTGAAATCAGCTTATCTAACAAGAGTCTTAATCTTGCACGACACGTATGCACCCCATTTTGACCAATCCCGAGACCATCTCTGAAGTTTGACCAAGTTTTACTAGAGTTTGACTAATTTGACTAATCCCTATAAAAGTTTGACCACATCGTTCTCTTCATTTAACCGTCCGATCGATCTTGATTGTACTTTACCAAATTAACCGGTATAACTATATTTTTGTTTACCAAATTAAAATGGACCATAATATAGTATTGACTATATCCCCCCCCCCCCCCCCCCCCCAACCCCCTTCTAGCGCAGCTATTTCACAACCTCTTGGCTCCATCCACACACAAGAAAATAGTCAAGTACTTAAAAAGTTTTTTTTTTGGTTAATTCTTAAATTTTGAATGCAATATGCTATGATTTTTATGGTTAAAAGTCTATGACATGTTCTACTTTATCATCATAGAAAAAAAAAAAAAAAAACTTTGTTTTCCATTTTGTTTATGTTATTATAGAGTCCAACTTTTACAACAGACTAAACATGTATGAGTGCAATCCCTCTATCCAAAACAATTAAAATTTTTCTTTTAATGTTTCAATCTTGTGAATATTTGAATTCAAGATGTTAGGACATATGTGATTCAATGTTAGGAACATATGTCATTATTTTATGCAATTGGCTAATCCTTTGACAAAATGCACTTTACTTGTAATTGGGTAGATCTAGGATGTATTTAATACTTCAAGGAATAAGGTTTCAAGTTCAAGTGTTAAACCCATGCAAGTCTGTCCAAGAATCAAGTAAGAAAGAGCTGGATTTTAAAACTCGATAGCTAGCATCTATCGAGGTTTAAAAGCTGTTTCAGCCCGTGACTCGATAGTTAGCTTGATAGATGGCTATCTATCGAGGTTTATGAAATTCAATTTTTCAGAACTGATTTTCATCCAATCCGTGGGTATATATTTGGGCTTTCTTTTCTCATAACCGTAAACATATATAAGGATTATTTTAAGGGCTGTCTAGGGTTGCGCAAGTGTGAAGTAAAGTTTTGTTCATGCAAATTGTGACCGGAGATAGAATTTGCCCTAATTTATCTTTCTCTTAAAGAAGCTGCTGTGTTTGTATACCGTAGGGTTTTGTGACCAAGAAGCTTCTTGATCTTCATCGTGTGATGAACTGAAAAACTTTGCAGCCAACATCTTTCTCAAGTTGGTGATTAAGTGGCATACTGGGATCCGCGCATCTATTGGATAGTCACGTACTGGGAGCCGTGCATTGAAAGGAGAGATTGTCACTACAGAACAAGTCCAATTAGGTATTGGGGTAAGGGTTCAATTGTAGGTTGGTATAAGGTACTTTGATTCCTTTACTTGTAACCACTTGTTGTGATAATAGTGGATTCTCAAGAGTGGTGACCTTAAAATCACCCGGTGAGGTTTTTGCCGTGTAGGTTTTCCCCATTCGAAAACAAATCACCGTGTCAATTTAATTTCCATTGCATTTAGTTTAATTGGTGATTTTTTTGTGTTGCCACGCATATTGCATGTTAATTAACTTAATTAATTCACTTGGCTAATTAATTAGTTAATTTATCACAAGGGGTCAATACATTCTTGGCCTATCACAAGAGTCTAGAAGTTTTTTTAAAAGAGCTTTTTTTGGAGGCTAAAGCATAAAAATAATTTAAATTATATTTATTAAAAATATAAAATATAATCCCACTCAGATAAATAGCCATGAAAGCTAAAGAAGTAAAGAAATGAAATAAATAAATAAATTCAAAAGATAAGAATGAACATTGCAGCATAGGATGGGAAAGAGATCAAATCATCAACCAAAAAATAAAAAAGGTTTAAAGGGTATTGAAGTAGAATGATGCAATATATGTATTTTTTTTTTTTAGAAACAAAAAATGGGTAAAGGGGGTGACCAGTGCGGCTTTCGTACCTGGACTGTTGGGAAAACACATGAAAATACAATTTTTGTATCCCATACAAAACACGTAGCGGAATATAACGGATCTACTTCATTCATGTGTAATAACTTGAAACATCTAAATTTTCGAGAAAAAAAAGAAAAAGAAAAAAAAGAAAATGTACCTTGATGCAGCGAAATTCAAAACAAATGAAGATTGGACTTGGGAAGCCTTTCAATCTTCACTCCAATTCTACAATGTGCCCAAGATGTGTGGTCTCTCAATCAGTTCTATATGTATTTGTTCAAGGGAATAACCAAGTGATTATCTCTTAAGAAAAACTCAAAATCATTTTCTCCTTTTAATCATACACACACAGAAATATATATATATATATATATATATATATATTTGCACTTAGGTAGTTACTTTATTTAATAACTCCTATTAAATAAATAACTGATTATCTAATTAGGTTAGCCTTTTAGACCAACCCAATTGGGCTTGTGTGGCTTGGAGTGGGACCAAAGGGACAAATAAAGCTCTAGCTCCAATGGGCTTTGAACTTATCTATCAACTCTTAACAAGCTCAAAGTTACCATTAATTATATTTAATGCCACTATATAAATATAATTGCACTCTAGGCCTTATTAATAAATTATATGCCAAACCTTCATTAAACATTTAACCCCTTCATGAAAATATTTGCAGTAATACAAAGTCATAATGTGTAATTGTCACTTTGAAGATTACTACATCTTGATTATTGAGTGTCCGATTTAATCATTTAAGTTATTCATATATATTTTATGAAATCTAATTTCATAAAATATAAATTTTAGTAACTCTTTACTAAAGTGGTTAGGCCTGATACTCTGAAAAACCAAACCCATTATACTTATCTCAAGAGAATATTTTATATCTCTATAAAGAGATTATGAATTCCATCTTGAGAATATATGTTCCTTCAACATTACGTGTGGTTCCCCAACATACTGAAGTTTTGACCATTTGTCTAGATCTCACTCCTGATATATTAAAGCAACCTACATTTCATGATCGGGTTCGCTATTCTCTCAGGATTGAGAGTTTATGTAAATGAGAAGTTGTGAGATTTATTATTCATTTGACAGTCGTTAATAGAATAATAAATCTCACAGCGGTCTAGTTCAATATGTTTTATACACTTAAAACATATTAACATATCAACTAGAAGTCTCTAGTTCTATGATCAAGACAAATTATCTTAATTGACATGTTATAGTCTTCGTAGATGAAATGCCCAATTTCATCACCGACTACGAACTAAGATTTTGAATTTATAAAGAACTTGTAATTTATATTTTCTGTGATTAAATCACATAAATCACATACTACGCATCTCAATGACTATATGATAATGTCCAAACATTCATGTTATCATTATTTTAGATAATAATAAAGCAAGTTTATTATATAAAACACAATGTCATACATGATGTCATAGATGGCATACAATAGGATTTTAGAGCACTAATCCTAACATGGACATGACCATAGTAGCATCATACTCACTCTCGAGCGAGACCCCATACTCCCGGTCTATGTGAGAAGCTCACTAATTTTTTTGGTTGACTGTTTGAGAGAGAGCTGAGATATAAGGAATATCAACACACATCTAGTTGTTTGAAACTCAAACCCATGCAATATATGTTGTTTCTTATAACAAAAACTTTAACTATTTTAGGTATAAATGCACTTTTGGTCCCTATATTTTGAGATCATTTCTATTTTACCACTTTTAGTCCTTAAAATGAAAAACGCATTCTATTTTGGTCCTTACCGCCACTTACTTAACGGAAACATCCTACGTGACAAACGAAGCGCACTGTTGGTACAGTAAATGCTGACATGTCTATTAAAATATTATTTAAAAAATGCCAAATCAGCATCCACATCAACCTCTAATTTAAAAAAATAAATTTATCAATTTTAAAAATTATAAAAATTATAAAAAAGAAAAAAACATAATTAAGAACAAAAATGGTGAATTTTAGATTTGTGTGTGTTTATGGTTGTACTTGTTTCTTTTTCTTCCCTAGATCTCTTTCTCTCAGTTTCTCCGCCTCCCATTCTTTTTTTTTCTTCTTTCTTTCTTTCTTCTTCTTTTTCTTCTTTCTCCCTCTATCTTGGTGCTTAGCCTTCTTGAACTCTTTAAGCAAGTTCCTCCACTTTTCAGTGCGCATAGTGGGTGATCAATCGAACCCTTTTTCTCTCATCTTCAATGAAATCAACTCCCACAAGTGCTTGTCCGAATTCGAAGTGTTGAACAACCCATCCATTTCTCTTCGCAGAGAGATTAAGCTATGAGTCTCATCTTGGACCCACGTCTTAACTTGCTTCTTAGGAGCCTTGACTTTGACTTCAACTTCATGGTCCTCGTCGCTGTCATTACTATTGCCGAGAATAATTTGCTAGTGCTAGTGGTAAGAGTGGGCGTGAGTGTGAGTGTGAGTTTGAGGGTGAGGTTGAGGAGCATGGTGAGGTGGCAGGTTGCCACCACCGGCGCCATTGGAGAAGACTTCAATCATTATGTTGTGTGCACCTTCTTCTTTGTAGAAATCTATGGGGTGTGGCTTCTTGAACAAGTACATAGTGTGGGTTTCCGAGTAGATTTGAAACCCATATGGGATTGAATGTAAATCCTCTCCCTCCTCACTTTCTCATCTCACTCTCTCTCTCTATCTGGGTTGAGTTTGATGTATTTGTTTTGGATTTTTGATAAATTTTGAAAAGGGATAGTATGGGTTTGGGAAAGAAAATTTTTTGGGTTTGTGATAGAGAATTTGTTGGGTTTGTGTATAAGGGGATTTGTTAGGTTTGTGAAAAATGTTTAGATCTTGGGTGTGCATAAAGTGAGAATAGTAATAATATTCTTGGCTGTGTTTGCATTTGGGTTTTCTAGGTTTACTGGAGATGGATTGCTGTGTTTGTGTTTGTATTATTGTTGGAGTTTAGGATTGTTGGGATTGCTGGGTTTGTGTTTGCATTTACGCATTTATTTTTTGTGTTTGGTTGACAAGAAAGGCCAGTTGGCTATGTTTGTGTGTTTGGTTGACAAGAAATGGCAAGAAAATGCTAGAAAATTTAGGTGTATTCTTATATTTAAATATGGGTTTATGGTCATTGTGTTCTTGTTGAAGATGAACCTAGATTTAAATTTTTATGTATATTTCTGAATTTGAATTCTTTTTTTTTTTTTTTGGTTAAAATGGATAAATTTAATTTTTTTCAAAAAATTAGATGTTGATGTTGCATTTTTAATATTATTTTAATCGTCACGTCAGCATTTAGTGTGCCAATAATGCATACCGTCTACCATATAGGATATTTCTGTTAAGTAACAGTAGAGACTAAAATGGAACCATTTTTTCATTTAGGGACTAAAAGCGGTAAAATAAAAAAGTAGGGACCAAAATAGAAATAGAGTTAAAATGTAGAGACCAAAAGTGCATTTGTAACAAGGTATGCTTGGGTCTCATTGCACTTTTTGATATTGTTCATGGGTCCCATTACACTTTTTAATACTATTTATGGGTCTCACTATACTATTCAACTTTTTTTTTTAACTTTTTTTTTATACACTTTTAGTAAAAAGTTTTCAGTTTTAACTAAATAAAATGTTCCTAAACGGACACTAAGTACTAACTACTAATAATATAGCATTTCTAATCAAGATTTAGGAGCGACTCCACATTGAAGTCCAATAAACACTTTGACTTGAAAAAAAAATTCTTCAAATTTTTGTGGTTTTTACTGTTAAGACATATGTGAGGATTAGGGCTGTCAAAACAACCCGCAGATCCGACCCACTCGGCTAAACCAACTGGACCCAAACTGTCCGCCACCCGATTCGACTACTTCAGCAGTCGGTGGCGGGTCCTTACTTTCCAAAACCGATTCCGGCGGATCGGGTGCGGGTATCTTCCTCCAATACCTGAGCCACCCGACCTGACTGTCATATAAATGGGCGGAATGGTTTTTCATAACTCACTCTCAGTTCTTACTCTCACTCTCTCCTTTCAGTCCCACGATCTCTACTCTTCGCTGGTGTTTACCCTTCGCCGATCCTACTCGTCGTTGATCTCTACCTTTCCATCGTCGATCTATGCTCTTTGTCGTTGACCTTCGCTCTTCGTCCGCAACGTCCTAGCTCGTCTTCGCCTCCATCTCTCAAATTCGATCTTTCTATTTCATCTCTTAGGTTCGGTTATCTGTGGAATTGCTATCTATTGTTGTTTTTGTTCTTTGAATTTGGGGATCTGTTCTTTGGGTTTGTAGATTTTCTCTTTGGGTTTATAGATTTGTTGATTTTGTTCTTCAGGAATCAAACTTCAGTGTTTGATCTTTATATTTCAGTAGAAATCAAAGTCGACCACTGCCCACCCGAGCCCGATCCGACTCGATTGGTGGCTTTTCACGGTTGGCGGTGGGTTTAAAACTTCTCCACTCGATCTGATCGGGTCGGTTGCGGGTTGGGCATAAACCCGACCCGGATTGACCCATGGATAGTCCTAGTAAGGATTGTTAGGACATATGTTATATAAATTGGCCAATCCTTTGATAAAATGTACTTTACTTGTAATTGAGGAGATCTATGATGGATTTAGTACTTCAAGAAACAAGTGTTCAAGTTTAGTATTGAAGCCATGCAAGTCTGACCAAGAACCAAGTGAAGAAGTAATGTTCATTAAAGCTCGACAGATATCTCGATATAATTATTTCTATTGAGGTTTAATGTTGAAGCTTAACAAAAGCTTAACAGAAGCTGTATCTATTGAGAATTACAAAATTACAATTTTTAGATCTGATTTCACGCATATCCATGAGTATATGTGTAGGGTTTCTTTTCTCACAATCCTAGACATATATAAGGATTATTTTAAGGGTCATCTCACTTGATGCAAAGTTATTGTGCATGCAAATTATGACCAGAGACAAAAATTTACCCTAGTTCATCATTTTCTCTCTAGAAGCTGCTACGTCTTTGCGCCAAGGGTTTTGTGAATTTCCTGATCTTCATTATTGGATGAACCGAAGAACTTTGCAGCCAACATCTTCCTCAAGTTGGTGTGTTAGTCATGTACTAGGATCCGTACATCATTGGTTAGTCATATACTAGGATCCGTGCATCATTGGTTAGTCATGTACTGGGATTGGTGCATTGAACAGAGAGATTGTCGCTACATCACAAGACCAATTGGGTATTAGGGTAAGGGTTCAACTGTAGGTTGGTATTAGGTACTAGGATTCCTTTTACTTGTAACCGCTTGTTTTGATAATAGTGGATTATTGGGAGTGGTGACCTTAAATTCACCCGGTGGGGTTTTGCCTCTTCTCTAATTGTAAACAAATCATCTGTGTAAAATTTATTTTCCGCTTCATTTAACTTAGTTGGTGATTTGTTTATGCTACCACGCTTATTGCATGTAGTTGAATCTAATTAATTCACTTGGCCAATTAATCGATTAATTTACCAAAGAGGTCAATACATTTTTGGCCTATTAAGTGGTATTAGAGCAAGCACACTCTGATTAGGTTTAATCTTTGTTGTGTGATCTATTGACCCCTATTTGTCATGGATAAAGGACAATCTCTAATTATACCTCCTTTATTTGATGGCACTAACTATGCATACTGGAAAGTACGCATGAGAGCTTTCTTGCAGTCCTTAGATAAGAAGGTGTGGAAAGCTGTGAAGATTGGCTGGACTAAGCCAAAGGAAGCGCTTGCTGATTGGGATGATGCCAAGATCAAAGTGGCAAACTTCAATAGCAGAGCATTGAATGCTCTATTCAATGCAGTCACCAATGAGGAGTTCAAGGAGATATCCTCAACTGAAACTGCTAAGCAAGCATGGACTATTCTCCAGACAACCTATGAAGGGACTAAGGCTGTTAAGGATTCAAAACTTCAAAAGCTTACTATGAGCTTTGAAGAGATTAAGATGGAAGGGGATGAGTCATTTGATGAGTTCTATGCCAAGCTAAAAAACATAGTTAAGTCAGCCTTTAATCTTGGGAAAACTATTCCTGAACCCAAGGTTGTAAGAAAGGTGCTAAGGTCTCTGCCTGAGAGATTTCATGCCAGAATCACTGCCATTGAAGAATAAAAAGATATTGACTCTATTCCTTTAATGGAGTTGGTCGGCAACTTGCAAACCTATGAATTGGGTTTGACTAGAATCGGGAAAGGAAGCAAAAGTAAAAGCATGGCATTGGAGGTCAAAAGCAATGAGATAAATGAGTCTTCTGATGATGTAGATTCCAAGATGAAATCCTACATGACTAGGCAATTCAAGAAGTTCATGAAGAATACCAATGCGAAAGGATTTGACAAGGACCGTAAGCAATTCAAATCTTCTCAATATAAGAGCCAAGACAGAGGAAAAAAGGATGCAAAGGATGGCGGTCAGTACATTGTTCCTTCCGGACCAAAGTGCTTCGGATGTCAAGGTTTTGGACACATGAAACAAGAATGTCCAACATATCTCAAGACAATTGGAAAAAGTAAGGCTCTTGCTGCTACCTTGAGTGACATCGAGCCTGAGGATGAGTTAGATAACAATGATGACGAGGGAATCTTAAATGCCTTCACTGCCACAGTAAATCCTACTGAGGGGATTGTAGAAGAGGTAGATGTAGAAGAGGACTTGGTGGAGTCTAAATTTGAGAAAATGGATGAACAAGATGACATCCATACAGCCTATGCTAAGTTGTATAAGGTTTCTGAGAAGCATGAGAAACTGTATAGGCTGGCCATCAAGAAGTTGAGTGATGTTGAGCTAGATTGAGAGGAGCTCTCTACGCAGGTTGATGAAGCAAATCAAATCATTGGAGCTTTGCGGTTCGAGAACAACTTCCTTGTTGAAAGGACAAAGAAGCTTGAAGCGGAACTGTTCCAGATTAGAGCTCAATTGGAGAGGACTTCAAGTACAAAACTCGATGAGATGCTTAGTTTTCAGAAAACCGCTTATGATAAAACCGGTTTGGGGTATGATTTCTCTTCTCCTAATATTGCATCATCTAGTACAGTTTGTGTTCGTCGCACCTGCTGATTGTGTTAATTCTAAGAATGATGAAATTAAAACTGAAATAGCTAGTGAGAACTTAGACGAGGGCAAATCTATTCTAGAAGCACCCCTTAAAGTTGAAAAGAAAGAGACTAGAAACCCTAGGACTAAGAAGGTTAACAATAAAAAGTCTCAACTGAAGAGGCCTCATCTCTGTCATCACTGTGGAGTTTCAGGGCATACTCGTCCAAATTGCTACAAGTGTTTAGCCATTCAACAAAGCAATAGTATGCTCTCGTTCGGAAACCAGAATCAGTTTCCATCCTCTTTTGCTCTTCTTGGAGATCTTCTTATTGCCCTCACCGGATCAAAGATTCGCTCAAAGGAAAGGTTCTCCCAAGATGTGGAAGGAGAAAAGGCTCAAAGTGATTTAGTCACTTTTTCTCTATCTCCCCTTATGATTATGCATTATTTGTTTGTTTTGTTTTCTTGTTTTTGAGTCAGTCTAGTTTTATGCTTTGCTTTGTTTAACATGTTTTTATTTTTTTTGTTTTCAGTTTTGCTTTATTTTGTTTTTTCATAAAAATAAAAACCAAAAAAAATTGAAAAATTAGAAAAATACAAAAATAGGGAGGAGCGTTGTCTCTGATCTCCTGGGTTCTTCCTTCTTTGAGAAGGCAGATTTCCTACTGAAGGTCCTTTATCATTATTGCCATTCGGACCATGGGGTCCACTTCACACCTCTGTCTTGAGACAACCTCGTGTTCTACCAGGGGTACTTCATTCTGTTAGGATTAGTGTCCTTAAATTCTATTGTATGATGCGATGTATGACATTATGTATGACTTAATATTGTGATTAATAAAGTTGTTTTATTATTATCTGAAATAATGGTAATATGAATTTTCGGACATTATCATATAGTCCATGAGATGCATAGTATGTGATTTATGAGAAAAGTCACAAGATATAAATCACAGGTTCTTTGTAAACTCAGAATTTTAGTTTGTAGTCGGTGATGAAATTGGGCATTTCATTTGCGAAGACTATAACATATTAACTAAGATGATTTGTCTTGATCATGGAAGTAGTGACTTCTAGTTGATATGTTGATACGTTTTAAGAGTTAAGACATATTGAATTGGACCGCTGTGAGATTTATTATTCTCTTAACGACTGTCAATTGAATAATAAATCTCACGACTTATATTTGTATGAACTCTTAATCTTGAGAGAATAATGGACCTGATCATGTAATATAGGTTGCTTTGATATATCAGGAGTGAAATCTAAAGTTACGGTCAAAACCTCATTTTGTTGGGCAGCCACATTTAGTGTTGATGAAACATATATTTTCAAGATGGAATTCATAGTCTCTTAATGGAGATACAAAATATTTCCTTGAGATAAATTTAATGGATTTGTTATTCAGAATGTTAGGCCTAACTACTTTGGTAAATAGTTACTAAAGTATATATTTATGAAATTGGATTTCATAAATATATGATGAATAACTTAAAGGATTAAACCGGGTACTCAAGGATTAAGATGTAGTAATTTACAAAGTGGCAGTCTACTTTCATGATTTTGTATTACCACGAATATTTTATGAAGGGGTTGCATGTACAATAAAGTTTTGGGATATAATTTATTAATAAGGCCTAGAGTGCAATTATATTTATATAGTGGTATTAAATATAATTAATGGTAATTTTAGACTTGTCAAGAGTTGACAGAAAAGCCCAAAGCTCATTGGAGCTAGTGTCTTATTTGTTCCCTTTTGGTCCCACTCCAAGCCACATACTAAAGCCCAATTGGAAAGGCCCAAAAGGCTAGCTCAACTAGATAATCAGTTATTAGGAGAGAAACATACAGAATTTTGTAACAACTATAAGTGCATGAAATGGTTTGTATGTGAGGGTTGGACACTCTCTCATTCTCTCTAGAACAAACTCATATAACTATTGAGAGACCACACTTCTTGGGCGTTAGTGGAATTGGAGTGAAGATTAAAAGTGTTCCTAAGTGCTTCTAATTTTTGTTTTGAAATTCACTATACCAAGGTACACTCTATTGTTCTTGTATTCTGAAATTTACATAAAATATGTTATTAATTGCGAATGAAGTAGATCCATTAATTTTCTGCTGCGTATGTTTTGTATGCGATACAAACATATATTTTTCCATCAAATGGTATCAGAGCGGTCTTCAATTTCCAATCTGTATAACATGTTTTGTGAGTTTTGGAATTAGAGATAATAGTTTCATAATGTTAGAAGATTATATATGTATTTAATTTTCCGCATGATTGTTGAAACTATGTTTTGATAAAAACTGATATTGATGTTATGATGTTGTTTAATTTTGAATTTAAGTATGTTAAATTGAACTTTAAGGCTATAGCATCAATGGAATTTAGTTTTGATATCAAATTTTGTCAATCATGTTCATATGGTGTTTGTTTGTTAATGGAAAACCGTTGAAAACTGTTCAGATCTTCCCTTTAAAAACTAAAAACACAGGTTTTTCGCGGGTTAGCTTCCTGCGAAGTTACTTGCGAAGAATGCTTTTAAAGCACAAAACCTTTTTGCTGGTAAGCTTTACTTGCGAAATAGTAGTGAGACAGTCGCGAAAGTTTCTATCTGAATTTTGTGTTTTCACTATTTCATTTTCGGGGGAAGAGCTTAGTCGCGAGATACTCGCGAAAATGCCACTGAAGGGAATTTTGAATTTTTTCTAAGTGTTTTCAAATGTATAAAGTGCAAGGTTGTGTGTGATTAGTTTACACATATTTACAATTTAAAAACCTTTATTTTAAAACATCTAGTGGGAGAGAGATACAAGGGTTGCATCTCACAGTCTCCATTGTCGGTTTATAGTAGTGTGATTAAGCACTTCGCCTTGGTGTATATGCCTTGCTCTCTTCGAAGGGTGTTTAATTCATGGTACTACAGGTTAAACTTCTTAATGATGGATGAAGTGTGTTTTTACATTGAGAACGGTCATGCTTCCGTAGAGTTACTTGGTGACTCATATTGATTCTAGGCAATGATGTACACTAGACTAAGTGTAATGTTAACCTCCCTTCGGAGCTATGTCATTATTACTTAGAGGCCGAAGGAAAAGCAGCAAATTATTTTTGTTTGGTAAGAGTTACCATGATAGCCTTAATAATGAGATTAATTCTCGCTTAATCTTAGTGATTGGTATGACCTCGCTTCCGAGGAATATTAATTGCGGGATTGGGTTGTCGTTGCATATATTATATTATGATTTTATTAAGGTTCCATACTATATGTTTATATGCTAAATTGATAATGTCCAGTTTACTTATTATATTCATGTTTATTATTTTTAGATTTGAACATGGCATCATTTAGCCCACCTGTTACTATTTTTAATCAAAACAAACTGACTGGATCAAACTATGTTGACTGGAAAAGAAATTTGGACTTAGTTCTCACTGCTGAGGAGCACAAATATGTGCTTACTAAACCATGTTCTAACTTTCTTTCATTAGATGCTCCTCTTGAGGAAAAACAACGATATGATCGTTGGCAGAATTCTAATAAGATGGCCAAGTGCTACATCCTAGCATCTATCTCAAATGTTTTACAGCATCAAATACAGGATGTAGAACTAATTTCGGACATTATGCTAAGTCTGAAGGAGATTGAATGTTCAAATAGTGTATAAACCATTATGAACGTTTAGACCCCTAATTTGCAAAATATCAATTCAAGCTTAATATTAAACAATGTATGTGCGGAAAATGATTATAAGCTTATACTAGAATTGATAAACAATCTAAACCAAATAAAATCACATCGACAGTAGAAATTAAATGGCAAAGATTAAGGGAAGAGAGATGCAAACACAAGGACAACACAACGATGTGTTATCAAAGAGGAAACTGAAGCCCTCAGTGTAAAACCTCTCCGCTGCCCTTCAAGCGGTCAATAATCCACTAAAGAATGAAGTTGGGATACATGAACAGTAAAAGACCCTCCAAGCCTAATCTACCCAGTGTACCTAAGCCCTCCAAGCTTCTTGCTCCAACGAGGTTGCGCCGAAACTTTGTCTTCTTTAGCTTACCGGATTCCGCTATAGCCCATAGCATCAACCAATAATCATTGGCCCCTTCTTAACTGCTTCCCAAAGCACCAAATAGCCTTCTCACAGATGTGAGTATGGTGAGAAAAGGATTTGGGTAAGAACCTCTTAAGGATGTAACAATGGAGAGGATGAGAGTAGAGGAATTTGAAGAGTCTCTATGTAAAGATTGTGGATGAATCAATTTTGTTTTTCTCTAGGGTTTCTCTCTTAAAATTCTCTCAAGAAGCTCTCTACATTTCATGGGTATAAGGGGCATTTATACTGGGGTGAGAGTGGAATGCAAAGAGTCAGGTTTTTCAAAACAGGGCTAGCTGGCGGCTTGGCCTCGTGACTTGACTGAGTCGCGTGTTCAAGTTGCGAGATAACAGAACGGCCAAGCTGGACTTTTTGTCCTGTAGTACTCCAACTAGCATGACTGTTCATCTTCTCTACACGCTTCACTCGTGTGCTGCAGTTGGCGGCTTGCCAGTCGCGAGTCAACCGCAAGTCCTAGCCACGAGTCTCTGCACCCTTGCACAATCTTGAGCATTTCTTCATACTCTCTTACTCACTACCCTTACATGATTCTCACCTAAATACAGGGTTACTAATTGCTAAATTACAAACAAATTTGGCACTGAATAAAGCCAACACACTAGTTGATTAAATTCAACCTTACAAGCTCCCCCTTTGGCTATTCTGTGACAAAATCCTACAACAAACTCTAGACTTAACGCATGAGTTGGGAATAGTTGATCAAAACTCACTCACACCTAACTCTAGAATCTATGAAGCTTTTGAACCATAAGAGCAAGTATCTCATGAAACACAACAATACAACATGATCATTGTATGCAAAAAACTTGTAATGCATATGGAGTAAGAACAATGCGATCAAGCAAAATGAAAATAAGTAATAAACCAAGACTTGACCAAACACAAACAATCACTATAAAAAGTGTTCACAATGCTCATTCACACATGGAATGAACATCCGGATATGCAAGTTAATAAGCTCAATTGCAAAGTATCATTTGCATGTCCAACATTCAACTAATGCAACAACACTAGGAAATTACATTAAGGATATAAAATCCAACAAAGGGCACAAGAGTGATGTACTTAAAGAAAATGTATGACATTAACAACAAGTACTAAAGCTACAAAGCATGGGTACATAAATCTTAAAAGCTTACAAAAGCAACAGGTACAAACCTAAACACATACTGAAAAACATTTTATGGATAAATAACCAATGTACCAAGAAGTTTAACCAAAGTATTAGAGTCATATCCACACAAGAGTTTATAAAAGCAGCAAGTAAATAGCTATAAACAGTATATGTAACAAAAATGTTAGATTATCCAAAAGTATGTGTATATGTAGCAACTTCCTCTTATTGAGAACACAACTCCCCCTATTAGTATGCACACCATTCTTGTGTTGTTCTCCCCCTTACTGTATGCTATCTCTCCCCCTTTTTGGCACGAATAGCTAAAGGCTTTCTTCGATCTTATGCTGAATAACATCCTGGTGTGTCTCAATGGTTGTGACATGCATTTGAACTTGGTTGTTGGTGGAGTAGATAAGCCGTTTTAAACCGGAAATCCATTGATACATATTCTCAAACAAAGAACTCAACATGTCAACTAGAGAAGTAGAAGGTGCAGGCTGAGTGCTAGATGTTGGCATCTCAAACGGAATAGGGGAAACAGTCTTAGTATGTACAAGTGTAGCTGTGTTATGGCCTGATGAAGTGGTATGGGTGAGTTCCTCACTCTTAGGTGTTTTAGAGGAGTGACTCTTGCTTGCTTGAAGAGTTACTATGGATATTGGTCGAGGACGTGACACAATTTTTCCATCTGTTGGTGGACTGACAACTTTACTGAGCATGATCTTCATGATGAGGCTACAAAAAGGAAGACTCGTTCGAGTTGCTGATCTAGCTGCTGCTTTCCCAATAATCTGAAAGATGTGGGCACATATGTCAATCGGAATTCCGGTAATGAGATCACATAGAAATTGTGCTCTTCCAAGATTGATGAAAGCAGTGTTAGACAATGGGTAGAGGTTGGAGAACATGATCAGTTTTAGAGTCGTCAGTTCAGGCGTAAACTGTGCAGTGCCTATAGATGAACCTTTGCTTCTAACTTCATGATTAGATCCAAGAACTTGAAGAATTTCTTGTAACTTAGGCTGTCTGTCATCATATGGAGTGAGATCCACATTTGCTGGTCTGGTTATGCGGAGAACCTTTGCAATGTAGTCTGCATTGATGGAGAATTCTTTTCCTCTTACCAAACATTTCAACTCTACTCCGTTGTATCTGGCATTTGAGTAGAATTCCTTAACTAATTCATCAACCGGGTCCATGAAATTCCCGAACAGATCAGCCCAATCTCTCGCTTCAAAGATCCTAGGGATAAACGTTGTTCCCAAGGTATCAAAATTTACTACACGTTCCACAATGGTAGGAGCATCTATAAAAATATATGAGGAAGTCTGTGAGTCCACAAGAGTCCTGAATCTCTCATTGATTGAGTCTTGAGATGATTGAGTCGAACGACGAGTCCGCTTAGCAATAAGGGATGGAGCATCAATTACAATGTCTTTTCCTTTAGAGGAACGGCGTGACATCTGCAGAAGAGAAGACACACAACAGAGAACCAAGAACAAAACCCCAAGACACATACATCAACTTGATTAGCTTCAGGTTAGTCAAAAATTGAATAATCATTGGTATTCAAAGACAAATTTCACTCATTCATATATCATGACCAAAGGCAGTACCAAGAAAACATTAGCAGCATTGATGCATAATGAATTTGAAAGAGTAACCAATGATAAAAAATGATGATTGTACAGGTACAATTTAGAAGAAAGTGATCAATGAAAACACAGTCACAAATAACTATCATTGTGACACTATACCATGAGCATGATATGTGTAGAACAGCACAGTCAAGAAACACAACTCAGAGCATAAACTCTAACCAGAGAAACTAAAGCATGATACCAATCATACTTAGTATCCTAAAAACAAGAGTAACCAAACCCAAACTCATAGACATAAACCCAGCCCATGTCCGAATCCACATATATCTCACATCAAAACCATAACATACAGAACCAAGCAACCAAGGTTATAAATATGAAGAATTGAAAGGAAATGATAAAAACCCATACCTTTTTCTTGAAGATTGGTGGTTGAAATGATGCAAAGATGGAGGTTTTTGAGAGTGACACGATGAGTTTGAGAGAGAATTGAAATGGGGAAGACAATGAACAGTCACAAAAATTCGAGGGAAAAAGTGAAATGTTTTAAAAACTGCCCACTTTGCGCAAAACATTCGTTTTTCGAAATTGGATCAAGTAGTGTGCAATTGCGACTGGAAGGTCTACCCGCGAGAAAGTCGTGAGGTAAGCCGCGAAAATCTCTGTGAACCCCTCGGGATTGAACCTTCCACCCGCAAATAAGTCGCCATAGTGAGCCGCGAGAAACATAAAAACCCAAATTTTGAAAAATAATCTAAGTATTTTTTGCGACTAGGATATTGACCCACCAGTGAGCCATGAAAAATCTCTGTATGGGCTCGCGACTGGGGCATGCGATTGGACCAACCCGCGACTGAGCCGCCAAAACAGGACACCACTGTTTTTGAACTTTTGAAAATTTTATTAAAAACAAAATACTTTCCAAAAACAAACTAAAAGACTCAAAAATATTTTTGTGTTTGATCATCAAAGATTGAGCATGTGAAAACACATTTAATCAAGTACAATCACACAAATGAATATAGCATTCATTGAACATAGCATTCATTGAACATAGACATGTGTGATGTGTGTGGATATCAGAAATGAGATAGTCTTTAGTCTAATATGAAGCTTCAATGATCAATTCAATCAAGACATACACAATTAGCACTAGATAATGTGATTCATCTCATTTATAGAAATATGCATATATGACCTCCCACATGAACTCGATTACATTTCTTTGAAGCTTTTCATTTGGCTCCATGAACATCATATCATTTGATCTTTTTGAATCAATACATTTCATTGTGAGATTGATGCTTGAAATTTTTGGTATTTCAATTTGATGAGACATGTTAGGACATATGTGTTTTCACTTGTTAAGAACATATGTCACTTATTTATGTAAATTGGCTAATCTTTTTGACAAAAAGCACTCTACTTGTAATTAGGTAGTTCTAGGTGTTTTTAATACTTCAAGAAACAAGGTTTCAAGATCAAGTGTTAAAGTCATCAAGTTTGTCCAAGAAAAACAAACTAAAGTGCAAAATCATTAAAGCTCGACACCTTCTCGATAGCTCCTCGACACCTGCTATCTGTCGAGATTTAAGAAAATCAGAATTCTGATCTGATTTCTTGGGATCTGTGAATATGTCTTTGGGCATTCTTTTCTCCTAACCCTAGACATATAAAAGGACTATTTTAAGAGCCGTCAATAGAGACACAAGTTGCACAAGCATTTAGCAAACTCTGTTCAAACAATTTGTGATCAAAGACGAAGTTCTTAACCTAGTTCATCTTCTCTGAAGAAGTTGCTGTGTATTTGCACCTTTGGGTTTTGTGACCAAGCATCTTCCTGATCTTCATCGTGTAGGATGAACTGAAGAACTTTGCAGCCAACCTCTCCTTCTAAGTTGGTGTTTGAAGTCGCGTACTGGGATCCGCGCATTAGTTAGTCACGTACTTGGGAGCCGTGCATCAAAAGGGGGAACTGTCACTACAGATCAAGTCTAATTGGATATTGGGGTAAGGGTTCAACTGTAGGTTGGTAAGGTACTTGGGATTCCTTTACTTGTAACCGCTTGATTTGATAATAGTGGAGTTTTGGGAGTGGTGACCTGAAAATCACCCAGTGGGGTTTTTGCCGCAAGGGTTTTCCCCATTCGTAAACAAATCACCGTGTCATTTAATTTCCGCTGCATATTTAGTTATTTGGTGATTTGTTGGGACTAACTACGCATACTGGAAAGTACGCATGAGAGCTTTTTTGCAGTCCTTAGATGAAAAGGTGTGGTAAGCTGTAGAGATTGGTTGGACTAAGCTAGAGGAAGCGCCGGCCGATTGGGATGAAGCCAAGATCAAGGTGGCAAACTTCAACAGCAGAGCGTTGAATGCCCTATTCAGCGCAGTCACCAATGAGGAGTTCAAGAAGATATCCTCTACTGAAACTGCAAAGGAAGCATGGACCATCCTCCAGACAACCTATGAAGGAACAAAGGCTGTCAAAGATTCAGAGCTTCAGAGGCTCACTAAAAGCTTTGAAGAGATTAAGATGGAGGAGGATGAGTCGTTTGATGAGTTTTATGCCAAGCTCAAGGACATAGTGAACTCAGCTTTCAATCTTGGGGAAACCATCCCTGAACCCAAGATTGTGAGGAAAGTGCTCAGATCTCTACCCGAGAGATTCCATGCCAAGATCACGGCGATAGAAGAATCAAAGGATATTGACAAGATTCCTTTGACTGAGTTGGTTGGAAACTTGCAGACCTATGAGCTAGGGTTATCTAGGATTGGCAAGTCGAGTAAAGGTAAGAGCATGGCCTTGAAGGCAAAGAGCAGTGATACAGATGAGTCTTTCGATGATAAAGATTCCAAGATGAAGTCTTACATTACAAGGCAGTTCAAGAAGTTTTATGAAGAATGCCAATGGAAGGAGCTTCGATAAGGACCGCAGGCAATCCAGTTCTTCTTAGTTTAAGAGCCAAGACAAAGGGAAGAAGGATGCTAAGGATGGCGGTCAGTATACTGTTCCTGCAGGACCAAAGTGCTTTGGTTGTCATGGATTCGGACATATGAAACATGAGTGTCCTACATATCTCAAGAGCATTGGGAAAAGTAAGGCACTTGCTGCAACCTTGAGTGACATTGAGTCTGAAGATGATTTCGACAATGAGGATGACGGAATCTTAAATGCCTTCACTGCCACAGTCAATCCTACTGAAGGGATTGTTGAAGAAGTGGACGAAGAAGAAGAACTGGTGGAGTCAAAATTCGAAAAGATGGATGATTAAGATGATATCCATTCAGCCTACGAGAAGCTTTACAAGCTCTCTGAGAAGCTTTACAAGCTCTCTGAGAAGCATGAGAAATTGTATAGGCTGGCCACCAAGAAGCTCAGTGATGTGGAACTTGATCGTGAAGAGTTGTCTACAAAGTTTGATGAGGCGAATCAAACTATTGGTGCACTAAGGTTTGAGAACAATTTCTTGGCTGAGAAGACCAAGAAGCTTGAAGCGGATCTGTTTCAAGTTAAAGCTCAACTGGAGAGGACTTCAAGTGCAAAGCTTGATGAGATGCTCAGCAATCAGAAATCTGCTTCAGATCAAACAGGTTTAGGGTATGGTCTTTCTTCCTCTCATATTGCTTTTACTAGTACTACTGTTTTTGTTTCTCCTGCTAATAACACTAAAATTGAGGACACTGAGGTTAAAACTGAATTAGCTAGTGAGAACCTAGACAAAAGTAAATCTATCTTAGGAGCACCCCCTAAGCAAGATAAGAAATATGCTAAAAACCCTAGGGCTAAGAAGGCTAACTCTCAAAAGCCTAAACAAAAGAAGCAGCATCTTTGTCATCATTGTGGAGCTGCCAGTCATACACGACCAAATTGCTATAAGTGGTTAGCCACTCAACAGAGCAACGACATGATAGCATCTGGAAGCCAAAATCAGCTTCAATCCTCTCTGGCTCCTCTTGGAGATCTTCTGAAAGCCCTCATGTTCCTTTTGAACTTGAACGGTTTCAATTCTTCCCCCTCACCGCCGGTTCAAGGGTTCAATCAAAGGAAAGGTTCTTCCAAGGTGTGGAAGAAAAAGGACTCTAAGTGATTTCATCACTTTCTTCTAGCTTCTTGGTTTTTTTGCATTACTTGTGTTTTTTGCATTTTTGAGTTAGTCTAGTTTTTGCTTTGCTTTGATAACATATTTTTGTTTGTTTATTTTCAGTTTTGTTTATTTTTGCTTTTGATATAAAAAAAAAAAAAAAATTGAAAAATCAGAAAATACAAAAACAGTGTGTGTTTTGTGTACTTTGGTATTTGTGTACCTTGGATGGCCATTGAAACAAAGTTTTCTAAATTTTGTATCTTTTGTAGCTTAGATGAGCATCTCTATGTACAACTAAGCAAGTGAGCTTTGTGGCTCTTGTTTGTGATGAGTAAGATTAAGTTATCTCTTAAAACTTAATACTCATATCACTCTTTTTGACGGGTAGGACTAGAAAATCCTAAGAGAAAAGCATAAATAACCATCTCACCACTGTTGCCCGCCAATCATAATATGACACCTGTATACTTCGGCATAGCAAAAGTGTAGTGTCATAGACACTTGTATGCTTCGGCATAGCAAAAGTGCAGTGTCAAAGACATCCATATGCTTCGGCATAGCAAAAGTGCAATGTCTATGCTTAACATGTTGGGTATTTCTTTTCTCTCTTATATATGCCCATGCATGATATGCTTAAAAGAAAATATGCAAAGAAAAATAAAAAGCAAAAAGATTAAAAATGCTTTAAATATGATTGCAAGCGTGTTTTCTAGGAGATGTGGGAGTTATAGGATATACCTCGAAGGTGATAGTCCCCATCAAACAGTTATGATTGTGTGTGAGTTAAAGTTATTTTCTCATATCTCAGATCGTCATAACATGTATACACATATGCAATCTTGCGATGTTTTTCACACACAACACTCAATATTCTTTGCTACTATTGATACATGTGCAGGTAGAATGTGATTTGGCCATCACAAGTGTTTACATGTGCTAATGTATGCTCACTAAACTGTCTTGACTTGTTTTTGAAAAATAAAATTGGTTAGACTTGTTTAGTGTGTGTGTGTGTTTCTAAGGATTCATGTGCTTAAATTCTTGATTGAGAGATGATTTTAAGAGCTTAATATGTTGATTGGATCATTGATTGAGTGCATTCATATTTGTGTTTTTCTCTTCTCGAAAAACTGATTTTATCTGCTGGCTCGACACCTCCTCGATACCTTGTTATCTGTCAAGCTTCTTAAGCCTTTTTCTTATCGCAATCTCGACACCTCTTCGACACCTTGTAGATTGATCGAGAAATCTCCTATCTCCTCGATACCTTGTCGATCGATCGAGCTTCTGTTCTTGGTTCTGGTGTTCATTCCTCGATACCTTCTCGACACCTGTAGCTGTCGACGTGCATTTTCTCGACACCTTCCTCGACAGATTTCTTAACACCTCTCGACACCTCATCTATCGAGATTTATTGAAGCTCCTATATAAGCTTCTATCGCAATCCGGTTCTTATTTTCTCGATCTCTCTTGATCTATCTGTGTCTGTTCATCTCCCAAACCTCTTTTTCTCACTCAAAACCTTCAATCCATGTGATTTTCGGCCCTTCCTTGCTTCAAATCACTTGGTATGATCTCTTTTTCCCTCATTATTCATGCATTTCATATTTTGAATCTTAGGTTTCGGGGTTTTTGAAATTTTTTGGGTTTTTCAAAATTAATGAGTTTTTCTTAAAATTTTTGGTTTGGGTTTTCCCTTAAATGTGTTCAAAATCTCATGCATTGCATCACATTTGCATTGGAATGGTATTTACAAGCATTTAGAAGTGTGTTCTATGTTAGTGTGCTGGTAGGATTGGATTGGGCTGAGCCCATGATGCTTTTTACTTTGCATGTCACATGTTCATGCATTCTTTATGCATACGTACTCATTGTTCAATATATTTGATATATGTGAACTGTTTTGGGACTTTTCTGATTGTCTCTTTCTTTCTCTCTCTCTCTTATTCTGTTTACGTTAGTAGTGTCTATAACACCTAAGCGTAAATCCACTCCGGCGCGGAACCCTCTGCGTTTTGGAGCTTCTTCATCTTCTGATTCTGCTCCTCTCAATCTTCGGTTCCGTGATGGTGATGCCCGCAAGGCATTTTCGGAGAACTTTTCTAGACGAGGTGTTCATTCGGAATGCCAAGTCATTTTGGCGGACTTCGCCGACACTGACCTTCCCTCTGTCATTCACAGTAGGGGATGGGAGTCACTGTGTGACGTCCCGGTCACATGTCCACTCGTGCTCATTCAGGAGTTTTACTCCAATATGCACGGGATTGATCGTTCAGTACCTCTCTTTTTCACTCATGTTCAAGGTACGCGCATCCCTGTCACACCGCAGCTAGTTACGGATGTGCTTAGGGTTCCTAGGATAGAGTTTCCTGACTATCCCTCTTGTGAGCGTCTAAGGACTGTGTCCAAAGCTGAGCTCATCTCTGCTTTTTGTAAGCGCCCTGCTGATTGGGGTGAACATCAGTATACATCATGTAGACCTTTTGCTAAAGGTCCTAGATTCTTAAACATGGTGATGACTTTTGTACTCCATCCACTCTCTCACTACAACTCCATCACAGAGCCTCGTGCTCAATTTTTGTTATCTCTTCTTGAACATCTGACTATAGATTTTCCTTCTCATTTCATTCTTTCTATCATAGATGTTCATTTAGATTCGGCGTCCCGTGATAAGCTTATCTTTCCTTCCGCTATCACGAAGATCTTACACCATTTTTCTATCCCTTTTCCTGTGTCTGACCACTTCACACACATTTGTGCCATAGATGCCGCTACCGTAAAACGTAGTGCAGCTCAGTTTAGGTCGAGACAGCTAGATTCCACTCCTTCCTCCCGTTCAGCTCCATCCAGATTAGCTCCATCTACATCTGCTCCTTCTTCCTCTATGGGCGATGTATCTCTTGGAGACATCATGGCGCAGCTACAGCGCATGGATGCTCGCCTCGATACACTCTCCACTGAGTTGTATCAGGTGAATGTTTGTGTTGGTCGTATTGCACGACGGCAGGCGACCATGGGTGGTTTTGCTTCTGAGGCTACTCCTTTACCACCTCCTCCAGCGGCTTTTGACTCTGAGGATGATGATGATGATGGTGATGACGATGACGCTTCGGATGATGATAGAGATGCTAGCTCTACTGATGAGATGTCCACATGACACTCTACCATTTGTCACTCGTGACAAAAAGGGGGAGTAGTTTTGGGTTATGAGAGTAGTCATCTTAGGGGGAGAGTTAGTATAGGATATTTTTGTTAGGGGGAGTGTTGATACTTGAGGGATGTAGTGAGGTTATGATGTATCTTTTCTTTTCTTTCATTATAGATACATTGTTCTTGTACATTAGGTCTTGTGACCAGTTTTACATACATTGTACTTATATTCATTATATGTGGATGTATGTTTCTTTCACCTATCTCTTCACGTGTTGTTTCTTTTCTATCTTTATACACATATTTCTTATACCTGTATGCAATCTATTATTTCTGTTTCACATAAAATGCCTTGATGAGTTTTGTTTAAAGTGTTTCAGAAATACAGGTTGTCAAAGTCTACTTGCCATAAACTCTTTTCTTGCAAAGTTTTTCAAGAGTTTGAGATAGGATAGATTTTATTGTATTCAATAAGTGAGTATGAGTTGAGTGATTTATGACTTCTCTCATATGTTCATTTGTTTGTTGTTGTGGTTTTGTCATGGATTGCCAAAGGGGGAGATTGTTAGGACATATGTGTTTTCACTTGTTAAGAACATATGTCACTTATTTATGTAAATTGGCTAATCCTTTTGACAAAATGCACTCTACTTGTAATTAGGTAGTTTTAGGTGTTTTTAATACTTCAAGAAACAAGGTTTCAAGATCAAGTGTTAAAGTCATCAAGTCTGTCTAAGAAAAACAAGTTGAAGTGCAAAATCATTAAATCTCGACACCTTCTCGATAGCTCCTCGACACCTGCTATCTGTCGAGATTTAAGAAAATCAAAATTCTGATCTGATTTCTTGGGATCCGTGAATATGTCTTTGGGCCTTATTTTCTCCTAACCCTAGACATATAAAAGGACTATTTTAAGAGCCGTCAATAGAGACACAAGTTGCACAAGCATTGAACAAACTCTGTTCAAGCAATTTGTGATCAAAGATGAAGTTCTTGACCTAGTTCATCTTCTCTGAAGAAGTTGCTGTGTATTTGCACCTTTGGGTTTTGTGACCAAGCATCTTCCTGATCTTCATCGTGTAGGATGAACTAAAGAACTTTGCAGCCAACCTCTCCTTCTAAGTTGGTGTTTGAAGTCGCGTATTGGGATCCGCGCATTGGTTAGTCACATACTTGGGAGCCGTGCATCAAAAGGGGAAACTGTCACTACAGATCAAGTCCAATTGGGTATTGGGGTAAGGGTTCAACTGTAGGTTGGTAAGGTGTACTTGGGATTCCTTTACTTGTAACCGCTTGATTTGATAATAGTGGAGTTTCGGGAGTGGTGACTTGAAAATCACCCGGTGGGGTTTTTGCCGCAAGGGTTTTCCCCATTCGTAAACAAATCACCGTGTCATTTAATTTCCGTTGCATATTTAGTTATTTGGTGATTTGTTTGTGCTTCCAAGCGTTTGCATGATTAATTGATTAATTAATAACTTGGCTAATTAATTAATTGGTTTAATGACAAGGGGTCATTCAGTTTGTGGCCTTTCAAGATAGCCTTTGGCTTTTTGGGCATCATACATTTTATTTTTGGTCGCTTTCCCTTTTTCCTAGTCAAATACTAGTATGTGCGATAGGCTTATGCAGCTCAAAATCTCTTTTCATTTGGAGATTTACATTTGGTGAGCTCTTTAAGTAAAAGCAATAAAATAAAATAATGGGAAGATATATAGGCACAAGTCTATGCATGTCTTAAGATCAACAAAACCATTCACTGATCATTCATGACAAGGTTGAAGATCTATTTACAACAGTTACATAGATTTCAAAAATTCTCCCACAATGATATAAGTGCATGGGAAACAAGCTAAGCTCGTAGATGCATAAAACCATTAGTACAAAGGTACAAGGCAAAACATGTTTTGAGACAAAACTTAACAAAGTTGATCAAACTTTATGAATTTTCTACTTTTTATGTGTTTTTAGATTTTCGACATAAAAGCAAGAGATCAAAAGCAACTGTTAGGACATATATGTTTTAACTTGTTTAAGAACATATGTCACTTAGTTATGTAAATTGGCTAATCCTTTGACAAAACGCACTCTGCTTGTAATTGGGTAGTTCTAGGTGTTTTTAATACTTCAAGAAACAATGTTTCAAGGTCAAGTGTTGAAGTCATCAAGTCTGTCCAAGAAAAAGCAAGCTGGAGTGCAAAGTTTTTAAATCTCGACACCTCTCGATAGCTACCTCGACACCTGCTATCTGTCGAGAATTAAAAAGTCAGAATTCCAATCTGATTTTCTTGGGATCCGTGAATATGTTTTTGGGCTTTCTTTTCTTCTAACCCTAAACATATAAAAGGATTATTTTAAGAGCTGTTTTGGGTGACACAAGTTGTATTATCATTGAGCAATCTCTGTTTATGCAAATTGTGCTCAACAGACGAAGTTCTTGACCTAGTTCATCTTCCATCAAGAAGTTGCTGTGTCTTTGCACCATAGGGTTTTGTAACCAAGCATCTTCCTGCTATTCATCACGTGGATGAACTGAAGAACTTTGCAGCCAACCTTTCTTCCTCAAGTTGGTGTTCTGAAGTCGCGTACTGGGATCCGCGCATTGGTTAGTCACGTACTTAGGAGCCGTGCATCAAAGGTGGAAATTGTCACTACAGATCAAGTCCAATTGGGTATTGGGGTAAGGGTTCAACTGTAGGTTGGTAAGGTACTTGGGATTTCTTTCTTGTAACCGCTTGATTTGATAATAGTGGAGTTTCGGGAGTGGTGACCTGAAAATCACCCGGTGGGGTTTTTGCCGTTAGGGTTTTTCCCCATTCGTAAACAAATCACCGTGTTATTTATTTTCCGCTGCATTTTTAGTATTTGGTGATTTGTTTGTGCTTCCACGCAATTCATGCTTAATTGATTAATTAACAACTTGGCTAATTAATTAATTAATTAGGGTTTATCACAAGGGGTCATTCAGATTGTGGCCTATCAAGTGGTATCAGAGCAGGCACACTCTGATTTGGGTTTAATCTTAGCTATGTTGATCCATTGACCCCTGTTTGTCATGGATAGAGGACAATCCTTAATCATACCTCCTTTATTTGATGGCACTAACTATGCATACTGGAAAGTACGCATGAGAGCTTTCTTGCAGTCTTTAGATGAGAAGGTGTGGCAAGCTGTAGAGATTGGCTGGACTAAGCCGAAAGAAGAATCGGCCGATTGGGATGATGCTAAGATCAAGGCGGCCAACTTCAACAGCAGAGCACTGAATGCCCTTTTTAGCACAGTCACCAATGAGGAGTTCAAGAAGATATCCTCAACTGAAACTGCTAAGGAGGCTTGGACCATCCTCCAGACAACCTATGAAGGCACAAAGGCTGTCAAAGACTCAAAGCTTCAAAGGCTCACTATAAGCTTTGAAGAAATAAAGATGGAGGAGGATAAGTCGTTTGATGAGTTCTATGCCAAGCTCAAGGACATAGTGAACTCAGCCTTCAATCTTGGGGAAACCATCCCTGAACCCAAGATTGTAAGGAAGGTGCTCAGATCTCTACCTGAGAGATTTCATGCCAAGATTACGGCAATTGAGGAATCAAAGGATATAGACAAGATTCCTTTGACTGAGCTGGTTGGAAACTTGCAGACCTGTGAGATAGGTTTATCTAGGATTGGCAAGACCAATAAAGGCAAAAGCATGGCCTTGAAGGCGAAGAGCAGTGATACAGATGAGTCTTCCGATGATGAAGACTCTAAGATGAAGTCCTACATTACTCGGCAGTTCAGAAAGTTCATGAAGAATGCCAATGGAAGGAGCTTCGACAAGGACCGCAGGCAGTTCAGTTCTTCTTAATTTAAAAGCCAAGACAAAGGGAAGAAGGATGCTAAGGAGGGCGGTCAGTATACTGTTCCCGTAGGACCAAAGTGCTTTGGTTGTCATGGGTTCGGACACATGAAACATGAGTGTCCTACATATCTGAAGAGCATTGGGAAAAGCAAGGCCCTTGCTGTAACCCTAAGTGACACTAAGCCTGAAGATGATTCCGACAATGAGGATGACGGAATCCTAAATGCCTTCACTGCCACAGTCAATCCTACTGAAGGGATTGTTGAAGAAGTGGATGAAGAAGAAGAATTGGTGGAGTCCAAATTTGAGAAGATGGATGATCAAGATGATATCCATTCAGCCTATGAAAAGCTTTACAAGCTCTCTGAAAAGCATGAGAAATTATATAGGCTGGCCACCAAGAAGCTCAGTGAAGTGGAACTCGATCGTGAAGAGCTGTCCACGAAGTTTGATGAGGCGAATCAAACCATTGGAGCATTGAGATTTGAGAATAACTTTTTGGCTGAGAAGACCAAGAAGCTTGAAGCGGAGCTGTTTCAAGTCAGAGCTCAACTGGAGAGGACTTCAAGTGCAAAACTTGATGAGATGCTTAGCAATCAGAAACCTGCTTCGGATCAAACTGGTTTGGGGTATGGTATTTCTTTCCCAAATTCTGCTTCTACTAGCAATACTGTTTTTGTTCCTCCTGCTAATAACATTGAAATTGAGAACACTAATGTTAAAACTGAATTAGCTAGTGAGAACTTAGACAAGGGAAAATCTATCTTAGGAGCACCCCCTAAGCTAGACAAGAAAGATGCTAAAAACCCTAGGGCTAAGAAGGCTAACTCTCAAAAGCCTAAACAAAAGAAGCAGCATCTCTGTCATTTTTGTGGAGCTGCCGGTCACACTCGACCAAATTGCTATAAGTGGTTAGCCACTTAACAAAGCAATGGCATGATAGCATCTGGAAGCCAAAATCAGCTTCAATCCTCTCTTGCTCTTCTTGGAGATCTTCTGAAAGCCCTCATGTTCCTTTCGAACTTGAACGGTTTAAATTCTTCCCCCTCACCGCCTGTTCAAGGATTCTATCAAAGGAAAGGTTCTTCCAAGGAGTAGAAGAAAAAGGACTTTAAGTGATTTCATCACTTTCTTCTCCCTTCTTGTTTTCTTTTGTTTGTTGCATTGCTTGTGTGTTTTACTTTTCTGCTGAGTCAGTCTAGTTTTTGCTTTGCTTTGTTTAACATGTTTTTGTTTGTTTATTTTTCAGTTTTGTTCATTTTGTTTTTAATATAAAAAAAAAAAATTTTGAAAAATCAGAAAAATACAAAAACAGTGTGTGTTATGTGTACTTTGGTACTTGTGTACCTTGGATGGCCAATGAAACAAAGTTTTCTAAACTTTGTATCTCTTGTAGCTTAGATGAGCATCTCTATGCACAACTAAGCAAGTGAGCTTTGTGGCTCTTGTTTGTGATGAGTAAGATTAGGTTATCTCTTAAAACTTAACACTCATATCACTCTTTTTGACGGGTAGGACTAGAAAATCCTAAGAGAAAGGCATAAATGACCATCTCACCACTGTTGCCCGCCAATCATAGTATGACACCTGTATGCTTCGGCATAGCAAAAGTGCAGTGTCATAGACACCTGTATGCTTCGGCATAGCAAAAGTGCAGTGTCAAAGACATTCGTATGCTTCGGCATAGCAAAAATGCGATGTCAAATGCTTAACATCTTGGGTATTTCTTTTCTCTCTTTTTATGCCCATGCATGATATGCTTAAAATAAAATATGCAAAGAAAATATAAAGCAAAAGATTAAAGTTGCTTTAAATATGATTGCAAGCGTGTTTTCTAGGAGATGTGGGAGTCATAGGATGTACCTCGAAGGTGATAGTCCCCATCAAACAGTTATGATTGTGTGTGAGTTAAAAGTTATTTACTCATATCTCAGATTGTCATAACATCTATACACATGCAATCTTGCGATGTTTTTCACACACAACACGCAACATTCTTTGCTACTTTTGATACATGTGCAGGTACAATGTGAGTTGGCCATCACAAGTGTTTTACATGTGCTAATGTATGCTCACTAAACTGTCATAACTTGTTTTTGAAATATAAAATTGGTTAGACTTGTTTAGTGTGTGTGTGTGTTTTGCATGATCTTTGTGCTTAATTTCTTGTTGAGAGATGTTTTGAGAGGTTTATATGTTGAGTGGATCTTTGGTAGAGATGTGTGTTGGATTGCATTCATGTCTATGTTTTTCACTTCTCGAAAAACTGCCTTTTTCTGTGGGCTCGACACCTTCCTCGACACCTCCTCGATACCTAGTCATCTGTCGAGATTCTCAAGTTGTCTCTTATCGCAGTCTCGACACCTCCTCGACACCTGATGGATCGATCGAGAAAGTCTCTGTCCTCTCAATAGATTCTCGACACCTGTTGGATCGATCGAGATTCACATGTGCTGTTTGTGTCTTCTTTCTCGACACCTGTCTCGATACCTTGTGGATCGATCGAGATTTCTTCTGTCTTCTCGATACCTTCTCGACACCTTCGCGATCGATCGAGATTCTCGTATCTGAAATTCTCCTTGCATCTCGATACCTCTCGATACCTGCATCTGTCGAAGGAATTTTCCTCGATACCTTCCTCGACAGCTTCCTCGATACCACTCGACACCTCAGCTGTCGAGAATTACTGAGGTCCCTATTTAAGTGCAGATCACGATTCTGAACTCATTTCACTCGATCTCTCTCGATCTCTCCGTGGCTGTTCATCTCCCTTTCACTCTCCTTTCACTCAAATCCTTCAACCCACTTGGATCTTGCTCATTTCTTGCTCAAATCACTTGGTAAGATCTCTTTTCTCTTCCTTTTTCATGCATTTCATGGTTTGAAAACCTAGTTTTTGGGATTTTTCATAAAATTTGGGGTTTTTCAAAATTGTTGAGTTTTTATTGAAATTTTGGGTTGGGTTTGGACTTAAATGATTTCAAAATGTCATACATTGCATTTCATGTGCATTATAATGATATTTTCATGCATTTAGATGTGAGTACTTTGTTTATATGCTGATTAGAATTGGATTGGGCTGAGCCCATGATGATATTTCTGTTTTGCATGTCACATGTTCATGCATTCCCATGCACACATACTCTTTGTTCATATATCTGTCATATTTGAACTGATTTGGGACTTTTCTGTTTGTCTCCCTCTCTATCTCTTTCTCATTCTTTTACGTTAGTAGTGTCTATGGCACCCAAACGTAAATCTACTCCTGCTCGGAACCCTCTGCATTCTAGAGCATCTTCATCTTCTGATTCTGCTCCTTTTAACATTCGGTTCCGTGATGGAGATGCCCAAAAGGCATTTACTGAGAACTTTTCTAGACGAGGTGTTCATTCGGAACGCCAAGTCATTTTGGCGGACTTCGCCGACACTGACCTTCCCTCTGTCATTCACAGTAGGGGATGGGGGTCACTGTGTGACATCCCGGTCACTTGCCCTCTCGTGCTGATATAGGAGTTCTACTCCAACATCCACGGGATTGATCTTTCAGTACCTCATTTTTCCACTCGCGTTCGAGGTATGCGCATTCCTGTCACACCGCAACTTGTTGCGGATGTGCTTAGGGTACCTAGGATAGAGTTTCCAGATTACCCCTCTTGTGAGCGTCTGAGGACTGTGTCCAAAGATGAGCTCATTTCTGCTTTTTGTGAGCGCCCTGCTGATTGGGGTGAGCATCAGTTCACATCATGTAGGCCTTTTGCTAAAGGTCCTAGATTCATTAACATGGTGATGACTTTTGTTCTCCATCCTTTGTCTCACTATAACTCTATCACAGAGCCTCGTGCTCGATTTTTGCTCTCTCTTCTTGAGCATTTGATCATAGACTTCCCTTCTCACTTCATCCGGTCTATCATAGAGGTTTATCTTGATTCGGCGTCCCGTGATAAGCTCATCTTTCCTTCTGCTATCACGCGGATTCTACGCCATTTTTCTGTTCCCTTCCCTGTGTCCGACCACTTCACCACCTACTCCAGTAGCTTCAGATTCTGAGGATGAGGATGATGATGATGATGATGATGATGATGATGATGGAGATGCTAGCTCTGCCGATGAGATGTCTACATGACACTCTACCCTTTGTCACTCGTGACAAAAAGGGGGAGTAGTTTTGGGTTATGAGAGTAGTCATCTTAGGGGGAGAGTTAGTATAGGAAATTTTTGATAGGGGGAGTGTTGATACTTTTGAGGGATGTAGTGAAGTTTGATGTATCTTTTCTTTTTCTATTCTTTATAGATGCATTGTTCTTGTATATGAGGTCCTTTGACCATTCTTACATACATTGCACTTATCTTCTCTCTTATATATGTTGATGTATGTTTCTTTCACCTCTCTCTTCATATGTTGTTTCTTTTCTATCTTGATACACATGTTCTTTACTTGTATGCAATCTATTTATTTCTGTTTCACACAAGATGCCTTGATGAGTTTTGTTTAAAGTGTTTCAGAAATACAGGTTGTCAAAGTCTACTTATCATAAGCTCTCTTCTTGCAAAGTTTTTCAAGAGTTTGTGTTAGGATAGATTTTATTGTATTTAACAAGTGAATATGAGTTGAGTGATTTATGACTTCTCTCATATGCTCATTTGTTTGTTGTGGTTTTGTCACGGATTGCCAAAGGGGGAGATTGTTAGGACATATATGTTTTAACTTGTTTAAGAACATATGTCACTTAGTTATGTAAATTGGCTAATCCTTTGACAAAACGCACTCTGCTTGTAATTGGGTAGTTCTAGGTGTTTTTAATACTTCAAGAAACAATGTTTCAAGGTCAAGTGTTGAAGTCATCAAGTCTGTCCAAGAAAAAGCAAGCTGGAGTGCAAAGTTTTTAAATCTCGACACCTCTCGATAGCTACCTCGACACCTGCTATCTGTCGAGAATTAAAAAGTCAGAATTCCAATCTGATTTTCTTGGGATCCGTGAATATGTTTTTGGGCTTTCTTTTCTTCTAACCCTAAACATATAAAAGGATTATTTTAAGAGCCGTTTTGGGTGACACAAGTTGTATTATCATTGAGCAATCTCTGTTTATGCAAATTGTGCTCAACAGACGAAGTTCTTGACCTAGTTCATCTTCCATCAAGAAGTTGCTGTGTCTTTGCACCATAGGGTTTTGTAACCAAGCATCTTCCTGCTATTCATCACGTGGATGAACTGAAGAACTTTGCAGCCAACCTTTCTTCCTCAAGTTGGTGTTCTGAAGTCGCGTACTGGGATCCGCGCATTGGTTAGTCACGTACTTGGGAGCCGTGCATCAAAGGTGGAAATTGTCACTACAGATCAAGTCCAATTGGGTATTGGGGTAAGGGTTCAACTGTAGGTTGGTAAGGTACTTGGATTCCTTTCTTGTAACCGCTTGATTTGATAATAGTGGAGTTTCGGGAGTGGTGACCTGAAAATCACCCGGTGGGGTTTTTGCCGTTAGGGTTTTTCCCCATTCGTAAACAAATCACCGTGTTATTTATTTTCCGCTGCATTTTTAGCATTTGGTGATTTGTTTGTGCTTCCACGCAATTGCATGCTTAATTGATTAATTAACAACTTGGCTAATTAATTAATTAATTAGGGTTTATCACAAGGGGTCATTCAGATTGTGGCCTATCAGCAACAATGTAAAAATATTTTTAAAAGAAACAAGAAAACAACCAAACAATTCAACACAAACAAGCAAAAAGCACACAACTAAGCATATTCATACAGCATAGGAAGAATTAATGCATGGACATGTTGTAATGCTTATGCATGAGTAACCTTCTTCACCCACACGTTACGTGCGTTTGGGGTGATATCCCTATAGGATTGGGTACAAGAGTTAGGATTTTCAAACCTTCTATTGAAGCTTTCCAAGCAGGTGGTGAATGCACCAATCATCTTCATCACGTCCATCACACCGAGATCACCATTTCAACCTCTTGATGACTCAACAGCCCAATTCCTTTTGTCATTTCTTGGTCCTCTTGACCTTTGATCAATTGCATTCTTCAATGCTCTAAGCTTATGACAATTTAGTTTCGTGTGTCCTTGAAGTCCACAATGATGGCAGAAGTGGTTCGTTCTCGAACCTCTTTGTGATCTTGGAAGAGATTTCCCTCTAGCTTCAGGTTTGATCACTGATTGATTACGGGGCTTGTTCAACACCCTTTGGTTAGCCACGTTCTTCTGATTTTCATCCCCACCTATCTTAGGTTTAGAGGCAGCCACTACAGGTTCTTTGGCTTGCACAAACTTCACTTCTTTAGTAATTTTGACAATTGAACTACTTTCTCCAGTATATCCCAAACCAGATTTGTCTGAGAATTATTTTTGAGAGGAAATGACATCATCTAGTTTCTTGGTGAAGACTCTCTCTACCTTGGCATTTGCTTGAACTACCTTAAACTCAAGAAACTTTATTTTTGAATAGGCTTCAGTCAGCTCTCCATTCAGCGTCTCTATCTCACACTTTGCCTCCTTATGACGCACCAGGAGACTTCTATAGTCCTCCTTTGCCTTTTTCATCTTTTCACAGCTGCCTTGGCCACATGTGCATATTCTACTGATTTCTCAAGGAGTGAATTAAAGTTTTCTTGAAGACCCCCTGTACTCTCATCTTCTTCACCATCTGATTCTTCAACAATTCCCATTGATTCCTCATCACTATGCTCCCCAAGCTCTTGTACTAGCAAATTCAAGTCCTTCGAAGATTCAACATGAGTAATGGTCATAAAAGCGGAGTAATTCCCTTCTCCGTCATAGCTTTCCTCAGAATCAGAATTGGATGAATCCGAGTCACTAAGAGTTGTGGCATACGCCTAACCCTTTGATTTCAAATAATTAGGATATTCTTTTTTGAAATGTCACTGCCCGTTGCACTCAAAACAAGTGATTCCTTGTGTAGATTGGGAATCCTTTCCATCTTTCTTTTTGAATTCCTTTTTCTCCCTTCCTGAACTTTGGAATTTTCCTTTATTACCAAATTTTCCATTGTTCTTGAATTTCAAGAATTTTCGGAAATTTTTCACAAGGTATGCAACATCTTTATCAACAACATCCTCATCCGATGAGTCATGGACCTCCACTCTTTCATTAATGGTCTTACGAGCAAGTGATTTACTCTTCCTTTGTGTGGGCAACGATAGTTCATATGTTTGAAGTGAGCCAATCAGTTCTTGGACTTTGATATCATCTAGGTCTTTGCTCTCTTCAATCGCTGTCACCTTGGCACGGAAGCTCTCTGGCAACGAACGAAGGATTTTCCTCACAACTTTAGAGTCCTCTGTTTTCTCCCCCAAGTTGAACTTGCCGATGACTATTTCATTCAGCTTGCTATAGAAAGAGTCAAAGGACTCGTCCTCACTCATTTTCAGCTCCTCGAAACGGGTTGTCAGCATTTGTAGCTTGGTATCCTTCACTTTCTTAGTTCCCTTATACATGGTCTCCAATATCTGCCATGCCTCCTTGGCAATAGAAATGTGAGATATCCTGTGGAACTCTTCTGAAGACACACCACAAAAATAGCGTTAAGTGCTTTGCTATTTGCATTAGACGCCGCGAGGGTTGCCTTATCTCACGTGGATTTGGCGGCCTTCGGCCTAGTCCATCCAATATCCACCGCATCCTAAACGGTTTCATCCATAGAACACAAAAATGCCCTTATCCTTAATTTCCAAAAGGCATAGTTGCTACCATCAAAATATGGTGGAGCATTTAAAGATTAAGACCATTCCATCTCAATAAGGGGTCAAGGATCGCACTAAGGTGTTTAAACCACATAAAGTGCACCCGTTCTGATACTAATTGAATGTTCAAATAGTGTATAAATCACTATGAACGTTTAGACCCCCAATGTACAAAATATCAATTCAAGCTTAATATCAAACAATGTATGTGCGGAAAATGATTATAAGCTTATACCAGAATTGATAAACAATCTAAACCAAATAAAATCACATCCACAGCAGAAATTAAATGGCAAAGATTAAGGGAAGAGAGATGCAAACACAAGGACAACATAAGGATGAGTTATCGAAGAGGAAACCGAAGCCTTCGGCGTAAAACCTCTCTGCCGCCCTCTAAGCAGTCAATAATCTACTAAAGAATGAAGTTGGGATATATGAACAGCAGAAGACCCTCCAAGCCTAATCTACCCAGTGTACCTAAGCCCTCCAAGCTTCTTGCTCCAACGAGGTTGCGCCGAACCTTTGTCTTCTTTAGCTTACCGGATTCCGCTATAGCCCATAGCATCAACCAATAATCATTGGTCCCTTCCTAACTGCTTTCTAAAGCACCAAATAGCCTTCTCACAGATGTGGGTATGGTGAGAAAAGGATTTGGGTAAGAACCTTTCAAGGATGTAACAATGGAGAGGATGAGAGTAGAGAAATTTGAAGAGTCTCTATGTAAAGATTGTGGATGAATCAATCTTGTTTTTCTCTAGGGTTTCTCACTCAAAATTTTCTCAGGAAGCTCTCTACATTTTGTGGGTATAAGGAGTATTTATACTAGGGTGAGAGTGGAATGCGAAGAGTCAGGTTTTTCAAAACAGGGCTGGCTGGCGGCTTGGCCTCGCGACTTGACTGAGTCGTGAGTTCAAGCTGCGAGATAATAGAACGGCCAGGTTGGACTTGTTGTCCTGTAGTGCTCCAACTGGCATGACTGTTCATCTTCTCTGCACGCTTCACTCATGTGTTGCAGTTGGCGGCTTGCCAGTCGCGAGTCACCCGCGAGTCCCAGCCACGAGTCTATGCATCCTTACACAATCTTGAGCATTTCTTCACACTCTCTCACTCACTACCCTTACATGATTCCCACCTAAATACAAGGTTACTAATTGCTAAATTACAAGCAAATTTGGCACGGAATAAAGCCAACACACTGTTTGATTAAATTCAACCTTACAGAGATGTTTGGTGGGCAAGGCCATTCTACAAGGCAGGAAGCCATAAGGCAAATTTATAATACCAAAATGGCTGAAGGCAGTTCAGTGAGGGAGCATTGTCTTACAATGATTTCCAATCTGAATACATTGAAGGTTTTAGGTGCCGATATTGATGGAGAATCCCAAGTGGATATGATACTTCAGTCATTACTGAAATCATTCAATGAATTCAGACTCAATTACAATATCAACAAAAAGATTTACTCTTTGTCTGAATTAATAAATGAATTAGTAGCGGCGGAAGGCATTCTTGGTACTCCTAATGTTGATGCCAATATAGCTGAAGCTTCTACTTCTCAACCTAAGTTGAAAGGCAAGGGTAAGAAGAAGAAGAAGAAGGACTTCACCAAGCAAGAGGGTAAACAAATTGTCTTAAGGATTGTTGACAAAGGAAAGAAACTCAAAGGAAAATGTTTCCATTGTGGTGAGAAAGGACATTGGAAGAGGAATTGTCCAAAATTCAAGGCTGCCAATAATAAGGGTATGAATAGTTCATCCCTCCTTGAAATATGTTTAGTACAAAATCCCACGGATTCTTGGTGTGTGGATTTAGGTTGTATTAATCATATCTGAATTCTTTGCAGGGGTTCTAAGAGACTAGAAAACTTAATGAAGGGCAATTGTTTCTTACTTTGGCTGATGGGAGCAGGATTCCAGTTGTAGCTATTGGTGTTTATAATTTATGTTTTGAGTCTAGAGTTTTAATATTGGAAGACTGTCTGTATGTACCTAATGTTCGTAGGAATTTGATTTCTGCAACTTATTTGGGTAAACATGGATATTGTGTTATCCTTAAAGACAATGTTGTAATAAAGAAGGGTAAAGTGTTTATCTGTTCTGGCAATATTGTGGATGGTCTTTATATTTTAACTTCTGATAAGCATGAATTATATAACTCTCATGTAAAATCATTAAAGAGGAAGTTTCCTTCTACTAATGATGCATATCTTTGGCTCTTGTGTTTGGGTCATATTAATCCAAACAGAATTCAAAGATTGATCAAAGATGGACTCTTAGAGCCATGGACTTTGATGAATTTCCAGTTTGTGAATCTTGTTTGGAGAGCAAAATGACTAAACGACCTTTTCATTCAAAAGGTAGAAGAGCCCAAGAGTTGCTTGAATTAATTCATGTGGATGTTTGTGGTCCTATGTCAACCCAAGCAAAAGGAGGTTATGAGCACTTCATCACTTTTACTGATGATTACTCAAGATATGGTTATGTGTACCTAATGAAACGGAAGTCCGAAACCTTTGAAAAGTTCAAAGAGTTTAGGGCTGAAGTTGAGAATCAATTAGGTAAACACATAAAAGCCATTCGATCTGATCGTGGTGGTGAATACCTTCTTGGGGATTTTAAGGATTACTTAACTCAAAATGGGATTGTATCCCAATTGACTGTACTTGGAACTCCCCAACAAAATGGTGTAGCAGAAAGAAGGAATAGGACTCTTTTAGAAATGGTTAGGTCCATGATGAGTTACTCAACTTTACCAATTTCTTTTTGGGGTTATGCCTTAAATATAGCAATACATCTTTTGAATTTAGTTCCATCAAAATCTGTTCCCAAAACACCCATGGAATTGTGGAGTGGGCATAAGCGTAGTATGAAATATCTCCACATTTGGGGTTGTCCAACACGTGTTAAAAGGGAAGCTTGATAAATTGGAACCAAAATCAGAAGTGTGTTTGCTTGTAGGTTATCCAAAAGAAACTAGGAGTATTTATTCTATAGTTGTAAGGATAACAAAGTTTTTGTTAGTACAAATGCTAAATTCTTGGAAAATGACTATATGAATAATTTTACTCCTAGAAGTAGAGTTGTATTGGCTGAAATGAATGAACTTGTAAATGAACAACCAATGGATGAAACTAGGGATGATGTGGCTATATTAGATACACTACAAGATATTACTCATAAGATGACTAGTCACAGGTGCCTCGTCGTAGTGGGAGAATTGTCCGGCCTCCTATAAGATTTATAGGTTTGGAAGAAACTTATGAAGCTATCTCAGAAGAGGTTGAATTGGATCCTTACACTTATGAAGAGGCAATGAATGATAACAATTAAAAGGAGAGAGGTGAAAGGGTCTGGAACTCTCTCCGTATCTCTTATCTTTCTCTCTTTTCTCTCTATCATATTAGGACCAAATCGGCTTAGGCACAAGTCAAATTTCTATCCTAAAAAAAAAAAAAAAAAAAACACGGGAAGAAAGACCGATTAATTTTTCCAGTAAGTATCTCTGTTCTTTTTTTTTTTTTTTTCCTTAAGACCTGGGCTTGTTTTTGTTTCCTTGTGGGTTTCAATCTTTGATAGTTTGTTAATACGGGTCTTTTAGGATTATGATATTGATCTTAGGTGGGTATTTTGGGTGCCATTGGCTTCTTAAGTAGGTTTATGATAAAGAAATGAGATTTGGTTCCATTTTAGGTATTTTCAGCTTACACGAGATAGGTAAGTGCTCTCTTTCCCTCTGTCTCAAATTCCCAGTCTCTTTTTCTTGTTTGGTTTAAATAAAGTTTTTGGGGTGCAAAGCATCCACAGCAGTGGAGCTAAAAATTTAGCTATTCGGCATCACAAAAGTTACTTTATCTATTTTACCTACTCACTTTGCAAAACATCCAGCAGTAGTGGACCTATTTTAGCTTTCAACACAATAAAATAATATAAACATCACAATAAAATAATATATCTACTATATTATTTTATTAATTTCTTTCTTTCTCTTTCTCAATTTTTTTTTCTTTCTTTCTCTCTATCTCACGCCGTGCCTCATTCTCTACTCTAAAAAAAAACTTCTTATTTCTCTCCTCTCCACTCTCCACTCTCACTTCTCTCTATCTCGTCACCGCTCTCTCTTTCCCACCCATCACCATCCCAAAACCTTCCTCGCCGACGTCGGAGACGAAATTGTCGAAGCTCTCGAGAATCTTGTGGGTTATGGGTTGTGCTGGCGCGGGTTTATGGGTTGTGATTTGTGATGTGGGTTTGTGTTTTGTGGTGGTTGTATGGAATTTGGACTGGCATTGCTTTGATCTTTCTCTCTACTCTATCTCTGTGGGTTTGTGTTTTGTGTTTTATGGTGTTTTGTGATGTGGGTTTGGTGGATCGGCGTTTCTGGTGGTCCAATCCAATGTTTTCTGGTGGCTGGGTGTCTGATTTGGTGGGTTTTATATGAATTTTATGAGCACCACCGCCGGCGAGCTAGTCGGCAAAGTAGAGAGGAGATGAGGGATGCTGGAGAAAGAGAGAGAAAGAAAGAAAAAGAGAAAATATTATTTTAATGAGAGAAGAGAGAGATGTTTAATAAATTATTATTATTATTTTTAGCTTCTTGCTACAGTGCACAGCCATAAATAGTTGTGCACTGTAGCAAGAAGCTAAAAAAATTTAGCTATGGCTCCACTATTGTAACATGCATTTTAGTTTCATTGCTACTAATGCTCTAATTAGTTATATTTGGTGAAGCAAAACGCTTCGTTTTGTTATTTTATGCGTGTGGAAGGGAAACAGAGATGGGAGTGGGTGAGAGCAATAAACAGAGAGGGGTGAAAGACGAGAGACCTCATCAGTGATAGTAGAGCTGAAAGAACTCTAAGTTTCTCTCACCAATTCCGCACTCTATTTGCTGAAAGAGCAGAGAGGGTTTTGCCTACTTGGATGGAGAGGGCTCTTCAACTATCATACGAATCAAAGGTCTGGTTTGTGGCTTTGGTTTTTCACTCAACTCATACCACAGGTATTTACATTCTCTAAATTTATCTTCTTTCTGATTTCCTTGATTTCTTCTTTTCATTTGCTAATATGGGTATTTTGGGTTTCTTTTCTTCTAAACTTTTAGCTGCTGGGTATAGAGTTGTGTGTGTGTGGGTTTCTCCTTTCTAAGGTGAGAAGATATTGAAAGTGGAAGAGAAAACAGATCATAAAGAAAGGGGATTTGGTTCCATTTTTGGTATTTTCGGCTAACACTCTATAGATAAGTGCTCTCTCTCTCTCTCTCTCTCTCTCTCTCTATAATATTTCCACTTTGAAGTTTCACTAATCATAATTTGGTTCCATTTTTGCCTAATCCCATGTCATTCTCTCTATTTTTTAACAATGGGAAAAACTGGACTAATGATATAGACCTATACACCAGAGACAAAACCAATTTTGCCAAAAAGAAAAGCTGCCTACTCCATTCAATTGTAAAGTTGCTATTTTTCCATCAATTTCATAGCAAAATTTGTGCTTTATGTTTCTCTCTATACACATAAATGAATGATCCTACCTGTAGAAAGAATTAAAAGAACCATACAAATTATAATGTTCTAGAAGAATATATCAATTGTTGTTGTTTTTGTTTCGGGTAATGGTGTTGGTGATGTGGTTGGTCATCGGGTTTGTAATCTTCCTCTTTTTTATTTTTTTTATTTAATGAAATTTTTTGGTAGTGCTAATTTGTTATATAAGATTTGTAGCCACCAAGCTGAGCTATTTGATTCAAAAGCAGGGATTAATCTTTTGGATATCATCCTCATAAAGGTAAGGTATGCTTTGTGTTTTTGGTAAAAATGTTAGGTCTTTGAATATATATATATATATATATATATATATATATATTTATATATATTTGTAAATATTTGATATATTGATTCTAGGCATAACGTGATCAGTGATCTTTAATCAAATTAATTGTCACTCAAATTAATCTATTTTCTTCTTGTTTAATTCATTTTCATTATGGGTTTGGATTTCATCTCATCTTTCTTCTTTCTAAAAATGCACTTCTGTCACTCTTTCTTATTTAACTCCATATTTCTGTTATTTTGGAATGTTAGCTTCATAGTTCTTGGAATTTTGGAAGGATGATCAATTTTGTTCTTTTATTATTTATTTTAAGCTTAGTTTGGTTGTTGATCTAATCTTTATATTTGTGTGTGTATATATATATATATATATATCTTATATTTTAAATCTCTTATATTTTAAATGGGAAATCTTACACTATGTGATTTGAACTTTTGAAGCATATTTGTATATTAAATCGGTGTGTATGACTAAATTTTTTACCCCATCTATGAATATTAATTTTGACCAACATCATTAGAATTCTGTTAAGATGTTTCATCCCTAATTTCTTTGCCTTTTCATTTGTGAGATTTTTGAGTTGCTGATCCCAATTCTTATCCTAGGTCTTTTTTACAAATTTGGCTTGGAAAATGATTTGCATTAAATCAAGTTAGCATAACTAAAAAGAGCTTGACCAAACCGAAGTGCAAATTTATCCAAATTATCAAGGATCAGATTCTATTAATCTAGGCAAACCCTAACCATGGCAGAATAGGTTCAATCATATCTCATCTCTCTTTCCCCGTAATGTATATTCTGATTCCAAGGCTATTTTTTGTGGTTATGCTTCTAAAATCACCATTTATGCACATTGCAATGGAGAAGGTGTTCTTGATTCTGCCCAAAGTTTTCCTCATGTAAGATTTCACATTTTAGTTCAAATATAGCTATATCCATGCTTCTTTTCTTTGCGTTGAAAATGTTGCATGTGTGTCTTTTGAGATGAGAATGGTTAAGAGCAAGATTTGGATTTGTTTTCTTTTAATATTCTGGCATTGTCTAATTTAGCCAATTGAATTTGTGTAATCAATTGGAAGGCTATTGGTTCCTGAAAATGGATAAGAAGAAAAGTATAGAGATCTAAATTTCGAAATTCTTAGATCTTTTGGGTTATGTGTGCGTGTGTGTGTTTATGTGTGTGTCTGTTTAGATGTGGGGATAGTGAAGGGTGAGTATTAAAATTTGGATTTGATTTCTTTTGTTTTCTGACATTTTCTTATGTAAGCAAATGAAGTTTGTAAAATGAATTGGAAGTCTATTTGGTAACTCAGAAAGGATAAGAAGAAAAGTATTAGCGATTTGAATTTTACAATTCTTAGATATTTTGGGTTATAAGTTTTTTTTTTGGAGTTCAAATATTATCTTTCCCCTTTTTGTTTCTATTTGCCTTATCATTTTTCACTTTTTTATTTATTATCATACTTTTTGTAATTTGTAATTAAATTTTTGTTTAATATAAGAATATCGCATAAATATGTTTTTGTTAATAGTTGTGTAAATGTGTGGTTTTTCCTTATTCGTTACATTTTATAGGAAACTTGGTGTGCTGTTGCAGGCAACTAAAAATAAAACCTATACTCCTAAAAATATATGTAGTAGTGCGAGTAAAGATCGTTCCCACAGACAGTATCTAGCCTAATTTTATGCTACGTGAACAAGGAGGGGGGGGGGTGTTTGAGTATAATGAAAACAATTTTAAGAAAAACAACTAAGGAACAATGCAAATTAAAGTATCGAAATCAATCAAGAGAACAAACCTTGGTCCAAGTCAACATCCACCATTGAAATTTTACAACTGATCATCGATGCAAGAATATATCAATTCACACTTTGAATATTCACCGTTCGAACTATTTTCCTATCTCTCCTTAGTTGCAGTTAATTAGAAAACAAACGATCTAATTAACCCTAACTACTAAACAACCCAAGACAAGTGCAAAAGGTTTAATTTAGTAGCAGCCTTAAGAACTAGAGAGATCAATGAAGCTAAACAACACAAACACAAGCGGTTGCATTTAATTTAGTCGAGCATTCTTCCTAAGATCTAATAATTTCTGACGTAGCAAATCATTAAATCTTGGTTGCTTCACAAATTAGAGGGATCAAACAATTACGGTTTTGATATCTAACCTAGTAGTAGATTGCAACAAATAATAAACTAGTAGGCCTCCTAGTAATTAAACGAGACAATCATGAAAATATGCACAGAAGAACATCTGATATTCAAAGCATAAATTGAACAATAAAAACAAATTAGATCTCACAGTTTTATTGATTCCGAGGCTTCAGTTTCCTTCGACCAAGTATAAAAGTTTTAGCCACACAAGGCCATGACAGAAAACTTGAAGGAGAAAATTAGAGAAGAGGGGAGAGAGAAGCGTGTGTGTGTGTCCAAATCTGATTTCTCCTCCCCCTTTTACACGTTTATTCCCCCTTTCCCAATCCTACAAAATCTCCTAAAAATATTCTAAATAATAATATCCAAATCTGACTAATTAAGGAAAAATATTAAAAATAAAACAAAGTCCTAATATAACTAGGAAAGTGGTGTTTTTCAGCTGGAAATTTCGTGCATAAGATCTGGAAGCTTCCAAAAATAAACCACATCAGATCTGCATATTAGAATTTCAAGCAAAGTAACATTCCAGAATGTCAGCAGTGCAGGTGCAGCAACTTCAAGCCCGATTTCGACCTTGATGCGTCCCGTATCTCTCAAAACTTAAAACATGAAAGTTGTAGAGCTTTGTCTTGGCGTTACATAGAATCTTGAATCATCTCAATCAGAGCTCGGATGGTAGAGTTATGCCCAGATTACGAAGCAATGTCAAAGCTGTCCAGAATCGCCCAATTAACTACGTTTTGCACTTAATGCCTCCATTTGCATCCTAAATCAAAATATAAGAATAATGAGTACATTTAGACACCAAATAAGTATAAAAGACTAAACATTAAGTGAGAAAAATATGACATTTTGCATTCTCATCAAAACTACATAATACTTGTTTGAGGTTTAAGCCTATTTTGGCTTTGGAATATTGCAATTTCATGGTTCACAATTGTCATTAAGACAAATGATATGGTAGATGTTTAAATGAGATTTCCCTTCGCAATTTAAACTCAATTCAACCATAATTTTGACTCTCTTTTAATTTCTTGCCACCAAGATAAATAGAGTAACGAAATTTAACTTACATGGTTTGTTGAAATTATGCCTTCTTTGTTAAAGCAAGAAATTATGTGAATGTGACTTCTTTAGAAAAATGTGCTTCTTGGAGTTAAAGCTCTTTTCTTGCTTGTCAAGCCACAAGAATTGTAAATAGTAATTAGGAAGCCAAAGGAATGGACAATTTTGATTTATGGCACATCACATAATGATATATAAGGTTTTGTTTGTTCCCTTATCATTTTTTTTCTAATGTTTGTTTCATGGTCTTTTATATATCACATCTATATGTGTGTGTGTTTTATTGTAATTTTGGCTTTTTAGAAATTAAAAAATAGAAAATAAAGTGAGCTTTTTACTTGTCATGTTGAAGCTATTAGCTTATGTAGAATTAAATTATAATACATCCAAAAGGTGATGAAGTTATAAATTAATGAAATGGTACAAGTTTTGTTATTTAAGGATGTCTTTTGGTAAGAGAAAAATGGAAAAGAAAGTGAGCTTATGACTTCTCTTGTTGAAACTATAAGCTTAGTTGAGCTGATGTGAGTTCAATTATAAGAAACTTAAGAGGGGTGAAAAAAGAAAAGAAAAAAAATAATAGTCCAGGATGTGTCATTTTGGATTTTGGGTCCTTTTGTAAGAGAAAAAATAGAAAAAAAAGCTGAGCTTATTAATTGTCTTGTCAAAGCTATGAATTTAGGAAGCTAAGGTCAAAGTTAAAATATGAAAATCCCAATAGAAGAAAAAAGAATGAATTGCTCAAAATTTTGCTTTCTTTCCTATTCTTAAGTAAACAAATGGAGAGCTTAAAATTTTTTCTTCTCTTAGGAGAGGATGTTCAAATTTTAAGTAATAAAATTAAGTGAATTTTTTTTTTTTTTTTAATTTGCCAATTAGGATCAAACTTGGTGCATAATTAGGCAATGAGGTTATTAGAACTTGTGAATAAGTAGCTTACACTCTTGTCTCTTAGCTTGAGCTTTTAGAGTAATTGGTAAATTCGGTTGGAAATCAGAAGTTGTATTTGAATTGAACCAAAAGTATTATATTGTTTATGTTAAATCTATTAATGTTGAAATTCAGACAGTTTTCAGCCTCATTTAAATTAAGAAGTGTTAGGACATATGTGATTCAATGTTAGGAACATATGTCAATATTTTATGTAATTGGCTAATCCTTTGACAAAACGTACTTTACTTGTATTTGGGTAAATCTAGGATGTGTTTAATGCTTCAAGAAACAAGGTTTCAAGTTCATGTGTTAAAGCCATGCACGTCTGTCCAAGAAACAAGTGAAGAAGTGCTGATTCATTAAAGCTAGACAGCTGCTCGACAAATAGCTATCTATCGAGGTTTAATGAGGTTCGACAGATACTATCTATCGAAGTATTTATCGAGAATTACGAAATTCAACAGATCTGATTTTCGGCCCATGCTTATGTTTTTGTGTAGGGTTTCTTTTCACAAAACCCTAGACATATATAAGGCTTATTTTAAAGGCCGTCACATAAGAGAATACAAGGAGAACATATGCAAAAGGTGACCGATGCTTTATTCTCTCCGAAAGAAGCTATTGCATTTTTGCGCCTTAGGGTTTTGTAACCAAGTACTTCTTAATCTTCATTGTTGATGAAGTGAAAAATTTTGCAGCCAACAATTTTCTTCAAGTTGGTGTGTTAGTCACGTACTGGGATTCGTGCAAAAGGGTGGCGTTCATATATTGAAGAGTTCAGAGATTCTGAAGCGGTAGAAGGTTTTGCTGTAAGTTCATCTACGGGGATAGGGATAAAGGTTTTGTACTAGATCTGAAACTTCTCTTTACTATAGTAGATTGTTTTTCGAGAAGGTTTCCCCCCAGGCTTTTTTACTGTGAAACTAGTTTATTTCATTGGTTTTTCCTGGGAGATCATATCTTGTCTTATTTATTTTTCCACTGCATGATTTTGACATGATATTGATGTTTGTTTGTTTTAACAAGGTTTATTCATAATAGATCTAATTAACAACTTGGGTTTAAAACTTGTTAATTCTATCAACCGGGGTCTAAATTTCCCAATAAGTGGTATCAGAGCGGGTACACTTTGATTGGATTAATTTCCTTAGTGTGATCCTTTACTCTTGTTGTCATGGATTGTGAAAAATCTCTTTTGATTCCTCCTTTATTTGATGGAACTAATTATGCATATTGGAAAGTTTGTATGAAAGTTTTTTTGCAGGCTCTAGGTGAACAGGTATGGCAAGCTGTTGAAGTTGGCTGGATTAAGCCAAAGGAATTGCCAATGGATTGGGATGAAGCAACAATCATAGTAGCAAATTTCAACAGTAGGGCCTTGAATGTCTTGTTTTGTGGGGTGACCAATTAGGAATTCAAGAAAATATCAGCTAGGGAAGTTGCCAAGGAAGCATGGACCATTCTTGAGACCACCTATGAAGGTACCAAGGCAGTAAAGACTGTGAAGCTTCAAAGACTCATTAGTAGTTTTGAAGAAATAAGGATGGAGGAGGATGAAAACTTTGATGAGTTCTATGATAAACTCAAGGATATTGTGAATTTTGCCTTCAATCTTGGAGAATCTATTGCGGAATCCAAAATCGTTAGGAAAATCCTTAGGTCCTACCTGAAAGATTCCATGCCAAGATCATTGTCATTGAAGAAGTGAAGGACATTGATCAATTTCCTTTGACTGAGCTTGTAGGGAGCCTTCAAACCTATGAGATGGGATTAGGTTTAATGGGAAAAGGTGGTGTTTGTATTTAGACCCCTTAACAACAACCGGATTAACCTAGTTAATAAGCAAAGTTATTACTTAGTCCAATTTCCAGATCTAGGTTATCACAATCAAATAATCATATCATGCATAGCAGCGAAAATATAAATAACACAACGATATGATGACTTAGGAAAACCAAACCGGTAAAAAACCTAGGGAGGATTTAACATAGCTATAGTCAAGGTAAACTTGAATCCACTTTAGAAAGAATCGAAGTTTGTACAATAGAACTTAGACCACTAACATTCTATTGCTACCCACCAGTAGAAAACTTACTGACACGACCACGTACAAGCTCCGAGACCACGGACTCCTTCTTTCTTGGATTCTCCGGCAAATACAAGCACACCCGCTTGTGTATCTTTAAGTTCTCATGGCAGCAACTGAATGATCATCAAGTTCTTGAAGAAATCTCCTTCTTGATAATCCTAAACTTATGTGAAGGAAAGCTCCTCTCAGATCTCACAAGAGATTCACACAAACAGCAATATGAGCAACCACCTTTAGAGAGCCTTGGGTACAAATCCCTAAAAATAAAAAGAGGCACACACGACACTTTAATCTCTCTAAAAGCTCTCAAAAATGTTTTAGGGTTTCCCTTATATATAGGAGTGTTTTACTTGAACCCCAAGACGTTTAAGTAGAGTTTAGGCTGAACTGGAACTTTGCAGAAAAATAAATCTGCACGTGGTTCGATCGATTGAGTCTAATTTTTGATCGATCGAGCCTTGCAGATTTAGTCTAATAAATTTTGCAATCACTCGATTCCAATTTTACAAATAAACATACTTTGAGCAAGCCTAAACCTAGACTCAATGTTTTGATCATGGTTTGCCAACATAATACAAATTGAAGTTCTAATACATTAGTTCCTAAAATCTTAAAACCTAACACGTGGAAATAGTAGAAACTTGGCTCTTAAGGGTATAGAGGAAGAGATTGAGGACTCTGAAGACGAAGATGAAGATGAGGATGAGGATCTAACCTTCAAAATTGATGAGATAATCAAGCTTCTTCAATTTAGGAAAAAGGATAAGGGCAAAACTCCTAGGAAATCTAAATCCTCAAGGAAGGGCAAGAATGAGAAACCCTTCATCCAATGCCATGAGTGCAAATGTTTTGGTTATATAAGGATAGAGTGCTCAAACTACCTTATGAAGGAAAAGACCAAGGAGTCAAAAGATAAAGGGTTGGTTGCTACTTGGAGTGATACTGAGAATGACTCTTCTGATAAGTATGTGGATGAATGTAGTCACGTTATGGCTTTTGCTGCCTCAACCGATAAGGTGATTGTGGAGAGTGCTAGTGACAGTGAGGATTCTTATGATGATGAAGTACCCAAGAAGTTGGCCTTTCAAGAAGCCTATGATAAGCTATGCACTGAATTTATAAAATCTGAAAAGACTTCTCATCTTTGTAGAAAATAACTTAATGAGGTAAAAACTGAAAAAGCTGATCTGTTAGTCAAACTAGATAAGACTACAAGGTTAGTTGAGACTCTTGTTATGAAGAACACCTCATTGGAAGAGAAGGTCAAGAATCTTGAGGTATAGCTTAGTCAAGCTAGAACTCAAATAGAGAGGATATCTAGTGCAAAACTTGATGAGGTTTTGAGTGCTCAAAAGCCTAGTTCTGAAAAGATGGCTTAGGATATGCTGTCTCCTCCGGCCCCTTCTCTTCCATGGCTTCTAGATCAAGGAATGTCTTTGTGCCCCAATCTGAGACAGGTGATAAAGGTATGAAATCTAAAATTGATTCGGCTAATTCTAAATCCTTTGTTAGACCTCATGTGTGTCACCATTGTGGTGTTTCTGGACACATTCGTCCTAATTGCTTTAAGTTGTATCCTCAAAAGCAAGTATCCAAACGGTCAAAGGTTTCCTCTCAAGAACCTACACCTTTGGTTGGAGAGTTATTAAAAGTCTTGAGCTTTTTAACTCAATTTCAGGAGAATTTTAATTCTTCTATGTCCTTTAGTAGACATACTAAGACACGTGCCTTTTCATCTTCACGGCCAAAGACTCGTGCTGTGTGGGTGAGAAAGGAGCCTAAGACTTAATTGTCTTTTCTGTTTGTTCTCTACTTTAATTCTTTCTATCTAAAGTAGGACTCTCTTTGCTTGATTTCTTATCATGCTTTCTGGTATCATGCTTTCATGCATATGTATCTTTCTTTCATGCTTTCATGTTGTTTGTCTATTTTTGTTTGGTTGTTTAGTCTTTATTTTATTTTTTTGGTTTTCAAAATAAAAGAGAAAAATAAAAAAAAATACAAAAACAGTGTGTGTTTTGTGTTCAATGATACTTGTGTACCTTGGATGACTATTGAAACAAAGTTTTCTAAACTTTGTATCTTTTGTAGCTTAGATGAGCATCTTTATGCACAACTAAGCAAGTGAGCTTTGTGGCTCGTGTTTGTGATGAGTAAGATTAAGTAATCTCTTGTACTTAACACTTGTATCACTCTTTTTGACGGGAAGGACTAGAACCCTAAGAGAAAGGCATAAATAATCATTTCACCACTATTGCCTGCCAATCATGAAATGACATTTGTATACTTCAGCATAGCAAAAGTGGAATGTCAAATACTTAACATCATTGGGTATTTCTTTTCTATCTCATATATGCCCATGCATGGTTTGCTTAAAAGAAAAATATGCAAAGAAAAATAAATAACAAAAAGATCAAAATGCTATATATGATTGCAAGCGTGTATTCTAGGAGATGTAGGAGTTATAGGATGTACCTCGAAGGTCATAGTCCCCATCAAACAGTTATGATTGTGTGTGAGTTAAAGTGATTTTCTCATATCTCAAATCGTCATAACATGTAGACGCTTATGCAATCTTGCGATGTTTTCACACACAACACGCAATATTCTTTGCTACTCTTGATACATGTGCAGGTACAATGTGATTTGGCCATCACAAGGAATACATGTGTTAATGTATGATCACTAAACTGTCTTGACTTGTTTTTGAAATATAAAATTGGTTAGACTTGTTTAGTGTGTGTGTGCATTTTGGATCCATGTGCTTAACATTTTTCTTGTTGAGAGATGATTTTGAGAGCTTAAAATGTTGTTTGGATCCTTGTTTGTGTAGCATGCTTGATTGCATTCATGTCTGTGTTTTTCTCTTCTTTGAAAAACTGGTTTTAAGCAATCTTGATAGCTTCTCGATACCTCTCAACAGATGGTCTATCTATCGAGCCCTTTAATCTTCTTTTTATTGCATTCTCGATAGCTTCTCGACAGATTCTCGATCCATCGAGAAACCTTTTGTATGCTCAATAGATGCTCGATAGTTGTTTGATCCATCAAGGTTGGCTTCTGCTCGATAACTACTCGACAGCTTCTCGATCTGTCGAGATCCTCTTGCATGCATTATTTTTCACATGTTTTGCATCTTTCTTTTATCTTGTCATCCATAGTATCTTGTTTCATTACATTAATGCATTTATATGGATTCCTTGTGCCCCATTGATCATCCTTGATCATCTTTATGTTTCTCGGGCGAAGCTTTCTAGTTTCTTGTACCCTCCTTTGTCAATCATGACAAAAAGGGGGAGAAAATATGGAGAAAATGTGGTTTCTTTTTTAGATTCTACATGTTAGGGGGAGAAATACATGCCTTTATAAGGGAGAGATGTGTTTCATCTTGTTAGGGGGAGTACTTACCTCTTTCTTCTTGTACACCGGTCTTGTGACCATATTTACATACATTGTGTTTATCGTTGATATATATATATGATGTATGTCTTCTTCACCTACCTCTACATGTGTTGTTTCTTTTCTCTATTTATACACATGTTTCTTATTACTTGTATGCAATCTTTTATTTTTGGTTCACACTAAGATGCCTTAATGAGTTTTGTTTGATGTATTTTAGAAATACATGTTGTCAAAGTCTACTTGCCATAAACTCTTTTCTTACAAAGTTTTTCAAGAGTTTGTGTTAAGATAAATTTTATTGTATTCAACAAGTGAATATGAGTTGAGTGATTTATGACTTCTCTCATATGTTCATTTGTTTATTATGGTTTTGTCACGGATTGCCAAAGGGGGAGATTGTTAAGACATATGTGATTTAATGTTAGGAACATATGTCAATATTTTATGTAATTGGCTAATCCTTTGACAAAACGCACTTTACTTGTATTTGGGTAGATCTAGGATGTGTTTAATGCTTTAAGAAACAAGGTTTCAAGTTCAAGTGTTAAAGTCATGCAAGTCTGACCAAGAAACAAGTGAAGAAGTGCTGATTCATTAAAGCTCTACAGCTGCTCGACAGATAGCTATCTATCGAGGTTTAATGAGGCTCGATAGATACTATCTATCGAGGTATCTATCGAGAATTATGAAATTCAGATTTCTAGATCTGATTTTCGGCCCATGCTTATGTTTTTGTGTAGGGTTTCTTTTCACACAACCCTAGACATATATAAGGCTTATTTTAAAGGCTGTCACATAAGAGAATACAAGGAGAACATATGCAAAAGGTGACCGATGCTTTATTCTCTTTGAAAGAAGCTATTGCGTCTTTGCGCCTTAGGGTTTTGTAATCAAGTGCTTCTTGATCTTCATTATTGATGAAGTGAAGAATTTTGCAGCCAACAATCTTCTTCAAGTTGGTGTGTTAGTCACGTACTAGGAGCCGTGCATCTTTGGTTAGTCATGTACTGGGATTCGTGCAAAAGGGTGGCGTTCATATATTGAAGAGTTCAAAGGTTCTGAAGCGGTAAAAGGTTTTTGCTGTAAGTTCAGCTACGAGGGTTGTAGAGTCTTGAGACAAAGGTTTTATACTAGATCTGAAACTTCTCTTTACTATAGTGGATTGCTTTTCGGGAAGGTTTCCCCTCAGGTTTTTTACTATGAAACTAGTTTGTTTCGTTGGTTTTTCCTAGGTCATCATATCTTGTATTATTTATTTTTCTGCTGCATGATTTTGACATGATATTGATATTTGTTTGTTTTAACAAGATTTATTCATAATAAATCTAATTAACAACCTATGTTTAAAACTTGTTAATTCTATCAACCAGGATCTAAATTTCCCAACAAGAAGCTCTAAGAAGATTAAAACAAATGCACTTGAAGAAATTAGCCCTGTCACTTGGTGATATTTTTCAACTCTATGATGGAATTTAACTTTGAGAATTAAAAAAATTAAATTGATATTCAACTCTATGATGGAATTTAACTTTGAGAATTAAAAAAATTAAATTGATATCTTCGTTCTCTTTCTCTCTATAGAGAGAGAGAGAGAGAGAGTTTTGTGAATAAATTAACTCTATTCCTTTTTGGATGTTTTGATCTTGTCTCTTGCATGTTGTTCAGTTTAGTTTAATATTACAAATGGTTATAGAATTATGAAATAGAAACTGGTTGATTAAATATAACTTTTTAAAAAAAAATATATATATATATATAATTCGATAGTTATGGGAGAGGCAATTTGAAGTTTGAACCCTTGATGTCTCGGATGAAAACACTAGGAGGTGCCAACCAATTGAGTTACAGGGCTTTTGGCTAATTGAATATAGTTTTAGTTTAGTTTGGTTATACCATTACAATGCATATTTGGCACCCTTTCCAAATATGCGAGGAGAAATGTTTTTAATATATTTATCGGTTTTGTTTTGTTTGTATACGCATATTAGGCATTCTTTCCAAATATGTAAGGAGAAGTGTATTAATATATTTTTCAATTTTGTTTTGTTTGTATTGTATGTAGGGTGTAGTAAACAACATTCATTCCTTTAACAGGTGGTCACCTAATGTGCTATGGTGGAGGTGCCAATTCATGTAGGTTTTATGGCTTAACACTACCAGTACTTGAGAGCCTAAACCTTTGACAAAGTAGAAAGTGTGGATCAGTAAATGATATTAAGAGTATAAAAAGTCGAGAGAAAGATCATTGTTTATAAATTCTTTATGATGATTTGAATTTTGATAATGTTCAATGTTTTGATGGCATTCAAAAGTACATTGTTTCATGACATAGAATATATGTGTCTTCTTTAATTAGGATTTGATTGTGGAAGTGGGTTTAATCTAAATTGGAATTTATATTATAGAGACAAGCTGATAATAGGTTCTATATTTGACTTTATGTGACTATTAAGTATAATAGCAAGCACGTGCCTTGCACGTGCTACCCCAACTAGTTAATAAAATAAATATAAAACTACCCTCTCTCTTCTCTCTCATGTCTCTTTTCTCTCTTCCTTTGTCTCTCTTTCTCAACTACCCTTATCACTCAAACCCAAACCTAAACCCAGATCAAGCCAACCATTGAAACTTAGCCACCACCTCCGCCACCAACTAAAACTAAAATCACCACCAACAACCAAAGCAATACCACAATCACCCACACCACCAATCACAACAATCAAAATTACCACCACAAACCCAAAACAACAGACCACCACAGACCCATCGGATCCATCACAAACCCAAAAAAAAAAAAAAAAAAATCACAACCAAAACCATAGGCCCACCAAAATCTGCCAAAACATTAAAACAAAAAATTGCCACAGACCAACTGGAATTTGCCATAAACCTATAACAACAATCCATAATTAACAACCACCACAAAAACCATAGACCCACCGTTAATCTACACCTTTATCTCTATCTCTGACCTTTTTCTTGTCGGACAAAGACAAAGCCAGAATGGGAAGAATCTCTCCTTCGCGAGCCATCGCAATCTCCTTTTGCCTTTGGGAACCAACCTCTGCCACCATAGCCTCGTCGATCTACCGCCACCACAGCTCGCCGACATAGCCTCATCGAGCCACCACAACCCCGCTGAGCCATTGCCATCCCAAATCTTAAGAGAGAGAGAGAGAGAGAGAGAGAGAGAGAGAGTTGGGAGTGAGAGAGCGAGCTAAGATGATAGAATCGGAGAATAAAAGGGAGAAAGTGGAGAGAAGATAGAGAGTCTGAGAAGAAAGGGAGAGAGAAGATGAAGATAGGGGAAATGAGGAACAATGAAAGAAATCTGAGTTGATATATAGAAGAGCGAGATTTCGAAAGTGAGAGGGAGAGAGAAGATGGAAGAGAGAGAGAGAGTAAATAAAATAATAATTTTTAGTTTTACAACTGAAGCTACTGTAGGTTCTATATAAAGCATGTTTTCAACTTATCATGATGTAAAATAGCAACTAGGGGTTTTTTACACCCCTCCCCCAATGCTAGTGCTCTTAAATTTAAATTTGTCCAATATTTTGGTCATTAAGCAAAAGAATTAAAGGTAATTATGGCATTGAGAATCCAAACACTGCAATGCGTGCAAAAACTTGATATGGGTTAAAATTTTGGCGTGTTTTAAAAAGGTGGTGTGTTGTACGAGGGTATATCATATCAGATGTATGAGTCCTCAACTTAGGCCTGTCCACGGGTTGGGCTGTGTCGGTTTTAGACCCAACCTTGACTTCACTCGCTGACGTCGGGTGGAGAGAGGAGGAACCTGAAACTGACCGCTGAAATCAATCGGTCGAGTTGGCTTCGGGTAAGGGTGAGCATCGGTCGGTTTAGTCTGTCGTTGGAATCTAAAAAAAGTCATCGAAATATGCACAAAATTGCACCAAAATTGGGGAAAAGTCACCAGAATCTGAAAAAAGTCGCCAAAATCTACATTTTATTGCTGGAATCTACATTTTTCTTGTTGGAATATGCATTTTTTCACTAAAAATTGTTGGGATTTGGCTGGATTTGGCTAAATCCCACCATATCTAGCCGGATCTGGTCGAGATCTAGCCGAATTTGGCTTGTTTTTGCAGGATTTGGCTAGATTTTTTATATAGCTCCGATCAGGTTCGGGTTGCTTAAGTTTTGGAGAAGTAAACCTGCCACTTGACCCGCCGGTGTCGGTTCTTGAAAACAGAAACCCGCCGTTGACCGACTAGACCTTCGGTTCGGGCCGGAATTGGGTCGGTGTCGGGCAGTTTGGCCGGGTTGTTGGGCTCCGGTTGGGTTTGGACAACCCTACCCCAACTCTAATAGCCGTGAGTTCACTGTGAGCTCTGTACAAACTGGTCTACTTATAACAAGTATCAAATCATAAGTCCGAGAGCTAGTGGAGTTTACAAGCTGTAAATTTTGTACCCGACAATCTGGCGTGTAGGAAATGGTTGTGGCCTTTACTTGCTGGGTTCAGAAATAGAAGGGCTTAATAAATAAAAGGAGATTAAGATCTGGTGCAATAGTACAATTAACCATGGGGTGTGAGAAAAAGGTAAAAAAATAGTGTAAAAGTAAAATGGTAAAAAAATTAAAGAGGTTAAAAAAAAATTTTATTCAAGGCTTGAGATTAAAAGTGACTTTTATAACTTTTAATCTCAACCATTGATTTCCTATTGCATGGTGGCAATAGCCCTAACTATTGCACCGAATATGAATCCAATAAAAGGAACTATGGGTGATATATAGCTGGCAACATTAAATATGGCTGAGTACAGAATAATTCCTAAAAGGGATGCATTGATATAATGGTGTTGAAGTTCTTTATTTTTTATTGAAACGTCTACTTCACCTCACATGGGCTGGACAGCCTTTTCAAACTTTGTTACTGCACAATCAAAATAATTGGCAGAACTGAGGAGCTTGCTAGAACATTTATATCCAGATACCAATTGAAAAGTCATTAGGGAGAAGGTATGCATGGTGGGGTGAGAGAGATGGCTCATGCACCGGGAGCATAACAGATTTTTCTGTCATTAAGGGCTTAGGTTAGGGCTAGAGGGTTTCCTCAATTATTTTAGGCATTTGTAACAAAGGTATGTATGGTGGGTGGCAACACAATTAATAAGTCTACCAATAAAAAACTTTGAAAGCATGGTCGAAGGACATGACTTCGTCTAACCTGTGATTGAAGAAGTTATATAAAAAAGGAGATTGTATACCCTTTTCGGGTGTACACACCATCTCTCTCACAAAGCTTTTGACCTTTTTGTTGACTTTTTAAAAATTTGACACATCAATTTTGCAATTCTCACAAATTTATACCTCATTATAATTTATTTTATTTTTGAATTTCTTTACTTAGACTACAATATTAGAGAGATTCAAACAAAACCCAAAAACACTACAACACAGAAAACCAAAAACTCAAAAACAGTTCAACCCAAAAAACCAACGTGTAAACTAGAAACTCATAAACCCTAAAACCCATAATACAAACGTGTAAACCAAATACTATTTGTGGAGAAGACCTAATATTTATATATAACATTACAAATTTTTTTTTTTCAAAAAACTATAGGAGTAATAACTACTAATGATAGTCCATCCGGGGACATCTGATAAAATTGGAACTACTAATAATGGCCTTTCTAGATCAGGAGCAGTGGTGGCTCTACATGAATGTCAGGGTGGTCACAAGACCACCCTGACTTGTAAAAAATTGTTTATATATGCTTGCAAAAAAATTTTGACCATCCTAATAAAATTTTTGAATACCCTAATTTGAAAATTATAGTAATTTGGGTTTAACAAAAATAAGAGTAATGATACATTCACAATATTTTTCACAATAATTTTACAATAAATCTTATGTGGTAAGCTATAACTAATTCTAATTTGGGCCTAATACTGACATTATTTTTCTATCTACCAATAACAATTTGTCAAATAATATTTGTTGTGGGAATGTTGTGGACATTAGCATTACGCCAAAAATAATTTTCGGCTCCTAGGTATAATTCTTAACCTCTTAAACCCCCAAAAAAATGCTTAAAAAACAACAATAAAATTAGCCCAAATAAAAATAAAAATAACCCAAACAAAATCAAGATTAGACCAAACAACAACAAATGAACAAATTGTTCAACAAAAAGCTTATATATATATATATAAAATCATTCAAATTTGTAACTTGTTTAAATCATTCAAAGCTTTTATAAAGTTTTGTGTGTGTGTGTGTGTGTGTGTGTATATATATAGGTATATAAAAGGATAGGTTGTATTAATGATATAAGGTTGGAGAGTATTCATTTGTAAAATGAATAATGCGAAAATTCAAGTTCTGGAATTTTCTTTGTGAAAATTCAAGTTCTACGATTTTTGATCGGTAGAGACTTCTGTTCGATCAATCGAAGTGATGAGGAAAATAATCCTAGAGTTTCTGCTTGATTTGATTGCTGTTCGATCAATCGAAAAGAGCTTTCGATCAATGCTCGATTCATGGAGATCGATCGAGACTCATGAAAACTAAATTTCTGCATAATTTTCTGATAACTGTTCTGAACGTTTGAAGAGGTTTCAAGTGTTGTGAACGGTTTTATGAAACATTTTAACTCTCCATACGTACTTTTTGAAGGGTTGTAACCCTATGGGTATAGATAGAGATTTATGTTCACTTGAAATCCTGTGGGCATTTTTCAAAATTACTATTTGTAGAACCCAATAACTTGGTTGTATCATGGGACAAGTTTGTAGAAACCCTTTTGCAACTTGCGTATGGGGACAAATATTGTCTAAGAATAACATTCAATTGTGCCTCCCAGTCAATCATATTTTCTATTTACTTAATGTGTTCATTTTGTTTTTTCATTATTACTCCTTGATTTAATGAAATCCCCAACATAAAAATAATCTCTAATTTCATTGTTCCTTAAAAAACAATACCATTAGAAATATTGTAACCTTAACTTCTCCTTAGTGGTGCCTACAGTTATACTCTCTAATCTCTATGGCTTTACAGTTGCAACAATTTTGTTACTCTTTGCAACTTGGCTTATAGTTGTAGCAAATATCATCTCTCTCTTTCTCTCTCTCTCTCTCTCTCTCTCTCTCGGCTTTTCTTTGGATCTACGTTCTCTCTCTTTCTCCCGTAGAAAACCTCTCTGATGGAAATTTAGACCCCTTAAACAACCAAATTGCGTAGCCTAGATTAATTAGCCAAGTTGTTACTTAGTCAAATTATGCAATTCTAGGTTAAAGCAATTCAACAATCATATCAAGAATAATAATGCAGCGGAAAATAAATGAACACAAGATATGATCACCCAGGAAACCACACGGTAAAAAACCTGGGGAGGATTTGACCCACCGATCCTCAAGGCATAACAGAATTCACTATGAAAGAATTGAAGTTCTTACAAAAGGACTACAAGCTCCCCGCTCGACTTCCTAATGCTACCCACCAGTAGAACTTCCTGACACGACCACGCGCAGGCTCCGAATCCACGGACTACTTCTTTCTTGAATTCCTCAATCAGCTACAAGCTCCTCGCTTGCTTTTCTTTTAAGTTCCAATGGTTGCAACTGTAATGATCTTCAAGATGTTGAAATCATCTCTACCTTGAAAACCCTAAGTTTTGTGTAAAGGAAAGCTCCTCAAAGATCTCACAAGAGATTCACACAAAACAGCAATGTATGAGCAACAAAGCAATATGGACAACCTTCAAAAACGTGGCTAGGGTTTTGTTTATATACCTAGGGTAAAAACATAAAACCCTAAACGTTTAATGAAGTAGGGCTGAGTTGGAAATTCTGCAGAATAATCAACCTGTGCGATTTTCGATCGATCGAGTCTATTCTTCGATCGATCGAGCCAGGCCAAAAGTCCCAAGTACTTCTGCAGCCACTCGATTCCAACTGTACAATAATAAACCAACTTTGAGCAAGCTTAAACAAGACTAAATACACTGTTTTGATCATGGTTTGCCAACATTACAAATTAGAGTTCTAAATACATAAAATCCTAAGACCTTAGAACCTAACAAACTCCCCCTTTGGCAATCCGTGACAAAACCTTAAATAAAAGCTCAAAGTTTTACAAGTAAAAAGCCCTTTACAAAGATAATGCTCATAAATTCAAATTCAGCCTAACTACTATCCATCAGTTGCAAGTGTAGACAGCAGCTTAGTTGAATCAACCAGTATATTCCTGAAATACTCAACAAACGCATAAACGCATGTGTGACAGAAAAGAGTAAAACAACAGGTATAACATTCTTGTAAGATTCACACAACACAAAATAAAGACATATATGAATGATCAACTCATAAATATAAATCAATACGCAGTGAATCACAAAGCAACAAGAATCAATAAAAATAACATGTATATCAATCAATGTTACTCCCCCTAACATGAATATCCCCAAAAATGATATACAAAGTGAAGCACCTAGATACAATCTAAAAACTCCACTAGCTCCTCAAAAACAAAAAGTCTCCCCCTAACTACAAAAACTCATCTACAAGTCAAAACTCCACTCCCCCTTTTTGTGACGGAATGCCAAAGGGCAATCACAAGTCGCCATCAAAAGGAGATGGTGAGGGTGAATGAAGACGCGCCAAGTCAGCTTGTAGAGCACGAAACTCATCTAGCAAGTCCACCAAAATCTGACCATGAGCCGCCTGAACGGTCATGACAGTCTCCAAAGTACGACGAACATCGAAGTCGGCCGAATGAGGTGGAGGAACATCAGCAGCAGCAGCATCATCACCAACTGGATCAGGAACATCCTCACCAGCAAGACCTGCAGAAGAAGAAGGAGGAGGTATGCTACTAGAGGGCTCAGACCTAGGGTGTTTAGAACCAGCTCGAAGATGAGCAGCCCTTTGTCTAAGAAAAGATGCACCTATAGGAGCTATCACATGAACGGGCTCAGAGGAAGGAAAGCCACGAATATCAAGATAACAAAGAATCCTATGAATGAAAATAGGATGTACAAGAGCATGAGCAGTAGATGAACTCCTATAAACATCGTTCAAAGAACGAAGAAAAAGATGGGGAAAACTAATAGGAGCATCAGTAACCAGAGCGTACAAAAATACACATCTCTCAAGAGGAATGGTGTGAACATGGGAAATGGGCCAGATAGAATGACACGCTATCCTAAAGAAGAGATAGTGTAACCCGGAGAGCTCAGCAGAAGTGATCCGAGGATCAGAGCCCCACTGGACAGTAGTCCCAGTGATGTAAGACAAGACATCACTAATCTCGGGAGACACGTCATATGGATAGACAGGATGTCGAACCAATGGTACCCCTAGAGCATCAGCCACTACCTGAGGAGTAATGGAGTACTCTACGCCTCGTATCCAACTCTGAACTAGAGTGTTGGAATCATAGACGCGGATAGAGATGTTCGAATAGAACTCTCTAATCAAGGCAGAAGGTGGAGGAGGATCAGAAACATCCACCAAGGGTAACCAGCCCCTACGCTCAAAGTTTGCCCTAATGGCAGGATCAAGTTCATCTAAGTGAATAGAACGCTCAGCCCAAATCTTTCTCTTAACATTCAGCTTCTCATAAATCTCTTGGTTTTTCTCACTCGAAAACCTCTCACGGTCAAAGGATGGAGGGGGTGAAGGAGAAGGTGAGGGAACATTCCTACGGGCTCTAGTTTTCCTAGGCATAGTTCTAAGGAAAGGACAGAGACACAAAGTGAAAACCAAAAAGAACAAGAGAAAACAAAACCAAGGGCAGACTGCAAATTAGCACAATAAAAATATAGAACAAAAATCTATATGATGCATGAACATTAATAATGTTGTGATGCATGATCTAATGCAGTAAACAAATAAGTTCAATTGAGATTGAATTGACAAAATTGGCTTGAACATAGAATTTTTATCAAAAATCCCAAAAATTGAAAACCACTTGTTGAAAATTTTTTTTTTAACCAAAAAGATGAATTGAGCATTATAAAACACATTACATAGATTATAATGCTTAATTACAACTACACAACAAGCCAATTTCATCAAATTCTTCCCAATTTAACAAAAGCCCCAATTCGGATCAAGAACAAACCCTAGATTTTTCAATTTTTCACCAAACTCAAAATTGATCAAATTAACAGGTAATAATCATGTTTATGAAGTGTCCCCACAAAAACCCAATGATCAATTTCATAAAATAGGGCTCGAATCAATAGAAAATCCCAAAAATGGCAAAGTGCGAAAATCGCCCCCAAATGCATGAATATATGCATGAAAACATGAAAATAAATTCAAAAGGAAGGGCAAAAGAGTCTTACCGGTTTGAGGAAAGAGAGATTTTGCAAAAACTTCGGAGAAAAACGACAAAAATCCCTATGTGGAGCCTTGCCAACGCGGAGAGAGAGAAAAAGTTTGAAAAGTTTTGAATAGGAACTTTGAAAAAGTCAGAAAAGAACCTTTTAAAAACGCTTTTTCCCGATGTTCGATCGATCGAAAATCAGATTCGATTGATCGAAACACTCAGTCATTTTGAGACAAATGAAAGCACTTTTTCGATTGATCGAAAATCAGATTCGATTGATCGAAACACACAGTCATTTTGAGACAAATGAATGCATTTTTTCGATTGATCGAAAATCAGACTGGATCGATCGAAATGGGCAGAGGCTCACTAAATTTTGAGAAAAATCACAGTTTTGAAAGACACAAACCTAATTTTGAAAAACAACTCCTCAAAGCATTAAATTACAGAAATAAAATGCATGAGTATGAGATGGAATGCTTTTTCAAAAAACCCAAAATTTTAAACCCAATTTTCTCAAAAACAAGTTTCAATCATTCTCCCTTTGAATTTTCTCAAGCAACAAATATGTTGTGCACAAATCTCAAGATAATTTCAAACTTGGTTGGTCAGACCAAAAATACACACACTAGCATGTACAGTGTTTAACAAAGAGTAACTTGTGTAGTGTGTGATACTAGCAAAAACTTGAGATACATGTGAGGTGATATGTGAATAGCAATCAAACACAAAGTCTACACAATTCATCACATAGAATTTAAAAGAGACTATCACCTAAAGAGTTACATCCTATAACTCCCACATCTCCTAGAACAAAAGCTTGCAATCATGTAAGTTTCTTGTATTTTTGCCCCATTATTAAGGTGAAATTTGGCATAAAGCCTAATAGTACACACCAGATTAGACTATGTGAAATGGCATCAAGCCTAATAGTACACACCAATTTTAAGCATTAAGCATTTAAGCATTTAAAGAGGCTACACCTTATGTTCTTTTTGTGCATGTGCTACACTTTCTCGAGCACAAAATCTTATGATATGCACTAAGGTGTTCATGATTGACTAGTGAACAGTGGTGAGATGGTTATTTATGCCTTTCTCAAAAAGATCAAGTCCGACAGTCAAATAACATGTGACTTCAAGATTAAGACAAAGTGATAAACACTATAAACATCTTTCCCACATAACATGCACTACAAAGTTTCAACTAGTCAAGTGCAATAAATAAGCTCATCAAAGCTAAACAAGGTACACAAGACATGATATGTGTAAAAAGATAGACCAACCTTGTTTTTCAAAAATCAAGAAAAATAGTGTCTAACATAATTTTTGCTTTCTCCTTTTCCCTTTTTATTTTATTTTATTTTAAAAGAGAAAACAAATAAATCCTAGAATGAAATGCATGAATGTAATGCAATGCAAGTCCTAGAACAAAAACAAAAAAAAAAAACAAAAACCAAAGAACAATGGTCACCAAAGAATAGAGCAATTAAGCACAAGGACCATGTCAGAAAGACTCAATTAGTTCGAGTCTTTTGCATCCAAAACTTTTTAGATGCATCACGAGCATTGGAGTTCTTATTAACATTCGAATGATTCCCAACTCCAGGATTGGAATAAAGGTTTAACACCTTTACCAATTCACCAATTAATGCCATAGGATCTTGTGCTTGAGGCACAGGCACTTTTGGTTTATTTGCTCTCTTATCAGCTTGAAGCTTGTAACAGTTAGGACGAATATGTCCAGACTTACCACAATAATGACAAACCCAAGCAGGTTTACCATGCATCTTGTCCTTAGATTTGGTAGGCTCCTTAGGTTTAGAATCTCTTAAGTCTACCCTAATCTTCTTAGGTGGTGAAACTTCTACGGGTTTAACTATCTCACTCACAGGTGGTTTGACAGTTTCACTCACAACCTCACTCACAGAAGGTTCAGAAGAAGAAGAAGGAACAAACTTAGTGGAATGTGGTCCAGAATCAAAGATGCTTTCAACATATCCTAACCCAGTTTTATCAGAAGGATACTTTTGAACATTCAACATGTGATCAAGTTTAGAACTAGCAGATCTAGCAACAGATAAATCATGTTCCAAAGTTCTAACTTTATCAAGCAAAAGCATGTTCTCAGATTTAACATTGTTCAAAAGCTCATTAGCATCAAACAGTTTAACAAGCAAATTTTTCTTTTCAAGCTCAAGAGAATCAATTTTCTTTAGGCCAAGTTCAACTTTCATAGCATCCTTTGCAGCAATTTTGCAAAGTTTGTTATAGGCCTCTTGAAGATCTGCATCTTCAGAGAGTTCCCCATCAGAAGGGTTCTCCTCAGCAGATATGCTTTCATTGACTATAGCAGTAGCCGTGAAAGCAATGAAGTTTCCATCCTCGTCACAACTGGACTCATCATCAGAAACCTCATTATCACTAAGGGTTACAGCCATAGCTTTACCCTTATTCCTCAAGAATGTAGGACATTCAGATTTCACATGACCATACCCTTGACAGCCAAAACACTGAGGACCCAAAGAGTTATTAGAAGATTGACCAAAATTTTCTCTAGGTTTTTCAAAATTGTTAACCTTAGTGGGATCATTCTTCCTAAAATTTCTAGGTTCAGCAGTGTAAGTACCTCTTGCCTTTCTATTTGTATTCCTAAGAAAGTTCTTAAAGTTTTTGGCAAGATAGGCAATCTCTGTAGCAGAGAGCTCATCAGCAAATCCACCACCATCAACATCATCAACTGACTTAAGAGCCATTGATTTGGATTTGTTCACTTTAGGTAGGTCAGACTAATAGGATTGAAGAGATCCTACAAGCTCATCAACAGGGATGGAGTCCACATCCTTGCTTTCAGTGATGACAGTCACTTTGGGTCTAAAGTCTTCAGTTAAAGATCTAAGAATCTTCCTAACAATTTTAGGTTGATCATAGATTTCACCCAAATTAAAAGCAGAATTGACAATATCATTTAATTTAGCATAGAATTCATCAAAGGATTCATCATCAGACATTCTAATGCTTTCAAATCTAGAAGTCAATTGTTGCAATTTATTAATCTTAACTGCCTTTGTGCCTTCATGCACAGTTTGGAGGATTTTCCAAGCAATATGAGCAACCTCAACATTAGAGATCCTCTTAAATTCCTCAATAGAAACAGCATTAAAGATGGCATTCATAGCTTTGCTATTGAAGCTTGCTGCTTCTTTTTCAGAAGTTTGCCACTCACTCACAGGAGTAGCGGGTTTCACCCATCCGTATTCAACGGAATTCCAAACCCTTTCATCAATAAATTTCAGGAATGCTTTCATCCTTACTTTCCAATAAGCATAGTTGTTCCCATCAAAATGAGGAGGAACAAACAGAGTGTGTCCATGCTCCATGACAACAGGAGTCAAGGATCAGCTCAGAGATTAAAAATCTCAAACAAAAAGAGCTACCCGCTCTGATACCACTTGATGGAAATTTAGACCCCTTAAACAACCAAATTGCGTAGCCTAGATTAATTAGCCAAGTTGTTACTTAGTCAAATTATGCAATTCTAGGTTAAAGCAATTCAACAATCATATCAAGAATAATAATGCAGCGGAAAATAAATGAACACAAGATATGATCACCCAGGAAACCACACGGTAAAAAACCTGGGGAGGATTTGACCCACCGATCCTCAAGGCATAACAGAATTCACTATGAAAGAATTGAAGTTCTTACAAAAGGACTACAAGCTCCCCGCTCGACTTCCTAATGCTACCCACCAGTAGAACTTCTTGACACGACCACGCGCAGGCTCCGAATCCACGGACTACTTCTTTCTTGAATTCCTCAATCAGCTACAAGCTCCTCGCTTGCTTTTCTTTTAAGTTCCAATGGTTGCAACTGTAATGATCTTCAAGATGTTGAAATCATCTCTACCTTAAAAACCCTAAGTTTTGTGTAAAGGAAAGCTCCTTAAAGATCTCACAAGAGATTCACACAAAACAACGTTGTATGAGCAACAAAGCAATATGGACAACCTTCAAAAACGTGGCTAGGGTTTTGTTTATATACCTAGGGTAAAAACATAAAACCCTAAATGTTTAATGAAGTAGGGCTGAGTTGGAAATTCTGCAGAATAATCAACCTGTGCGATTTTCGATCGATCGAGTTTATTCTTCGATCGATCGAGTCAGGCCAAAAGTCCCAAGTAGTTCTGCAGCCACTCGATTCCAACTGTACAATAATAAACTAACTTTGAGCAAGCTTAAACAAGACTAAATACACTGTTTTGATCATGGTTTGCCAACATTACAAATTAGAGTTCTAAATACATAAAATCCTAAGACCTTAGAACCTAACACTCTCTAAAAGAGAAACTCCATCCCCTTGCTCCCCCATTTTTCCACCACCAAAAATCCATAGGTGAGCTTCTAAAGCCCTTGTAAAGAGAGATGGTGTAGCTTCTTCCATAACTACACCATTCTCCTTATATTGTAAAATACCATATTTCATGTATGAAATGTTGTTTAATTATGTCCCTTTTCTTTATTGCTTCAATATCTTATTCTATATCTCCACTAGTAGTTGACCCGTGCTTTGCACGGGTTTATATATATATTGTGAATTTGTAATTATTATTAATTAGATAACTAATTATCTACTACATTTTTTGCGTAAATTTCGTAAGAAATATAATGAGTATTATCATTTTTCATAGATATAGAAAGAAGAAGATTTCAATTGTTCCTAATCTCTTTTTTCTTTACCGCGTCCACATTCTTATAATTATTTTCTCAAATAGTTGCGCTTTATTTGTTTGAATAGAAAACTTTGTATAAAGATAGTTTTCTATGTTTTCCAGTATTTGGTAGTATAAAAAAAATGAGTCAAAAGAAAATTATTTTTAGTCAATATAAAAAATATAGCTTATTTTTAAAGACTGTTTTCCACTATTTTTTTTGGAAAACAACTCTATCTCACAGTAAGCTAAATAAGAGAAGTTATGAGATTATTTTTCAACTAATTTAAAGTTTCTACCAAACATAGGAAAATAAGATAGTTTTTTTTTTTTTGAGAATCAAGATAGTAAAATATTATTAGCTTAGGCCACTCAAATCAGCCGTGTATACAGAGTTAAGGCCTGGTGGTATTTCTTCCATCCAGATTGACAAATCAGGGGTAGAGAATGCTCGTCGAGCTAATGCATGTGCCAAACTATTACAATGTCTCCTAACATGAGATAAACTAAGCGATGAGAACCGAGCCATGAGCATATGAATGTCTACAAGTAAGTGACCATAGTGAGCCAGAGAATTGCCACCCTTTGCCAAAGATTTGATCAGAACTTCAGAGTCTCCAGTGATGTTGTCGAAGCCGAGTTCAAGTGTAAGCTCCAATGCTTTCCGTGCTGCCAAGACTTCCACCTCTATAACTGAACCGGGAAGAGGTATTTGCTGAGTAAGAGAAGCCATGATCAGTCCATGGTCATTACGGATCACAACTCCCAAACCAGCAAGTCCCTATTCAGCAAAAATCGCGCCATCGAAGTTGACTTTATAAGCATCTTGAACCGGTGCCTGCCAAGCCGCTACCTGATGAGGTCGGGGTTGGTGAAAGCCAATGTTGCAAGAAGCTCGCTCCAGGATTCGATCTTGAGCAAATTCAACCACCTGACCGAGTGAGAGTGCAGGCTTGCCCAAGCATAAATTATTCCTCCTGTTCCATAGTGTCCATAACACAACAGCAAAAAGATCGGGCTCCCTATTACTTGCAAAAATAAGTTCAAAAATATCAGTGAAAGAGGAGCACGCCTGAAGCGTGCTGTGATTCCATTGATTTCGAGACCTCCAAACGGGTTGCAAAGCTGGGCAGAGGAACAACGCATGAACCACATCCTCCTGATGCAATTTGCAAACATCACAGCAGCCCTCAGTAATGACCTTTCTGCGGATCAGATTAGTCTTGGTTGGCAATGAATCCTTACAAGCCTTCCAAGCCAGGTGCTTGACTTTATTTGGAACTTGAAGTCCCCAAATTTTCTTCCAAAGAGGCGTGAGCACCGAATTGTCTGAAGGCCCAGTCAGGCTGTGTTGTTGTTGCTCATGAAGATATCTGTAACCGGATTTGACAGAATAGATTCTATCGGGGTTAAAAGGCCAAATTAGGACGTCCTCCTGTATGGATCGGCAGAGGGGCATATTTTTAATAAGGGCTGCTTCAAAGTCATAGAACAAATTATCAATGACATTCACATTCACCTTCCACTCCTTTATTGAGAATAGTTTTTGGAAAATGACTCATTTTCTAGAAAGCAATATTGCCAAACAAACAGAGCGTTAGTGTACATTTATTTTTTAGATGTAAGTAATATCCTATAATTATATATTCATCCTCTCCCATTTAGAAAATTAAAGGGGGATTTAAGGTTTTTTTTTTTTTTTTTTTTTTTTTGTGAGCATTAACTTTTATTTTTCCAATCAATTTTTTTTTTTATACGGCTATTTGAAAATGTTTATTAAAAGCATTAATTGGTGCAAGGAATAATTTCATTATCACATAATTCTCATATTATTATCAAGTATTTATAGGGGATATGTATGTGTATTTGTGGCAATATACTACTTTTAAACATTACAAGTATTCATAATTAGTGTACCAATACTCCTCTATTTTGCTTTCCATGGTTCGGAAAAAACTACCTTTTGAATAATAATTGCCATTTCATTGTATGGAATGAAGCTGTGAGAGTAAATTCTATATTACAAAAAAAAAAAAAAATAATAATAATAATAATAATGAAATTCTACACTCATATAATATGAATCTAACAGAACAATCAAAATTTTAAAATCTAATCAACCGGTTCTCTAATTAATAATTATGAATCTATCTTTTATAAAACATACACAACCAGCAAGTTAAAATTTTCAAGAGCCAGTATATATAAAATGATATGATATTATTATTAAATTCAGATTTGCAATCATTGACATTGGAAATATTTTACCAAAATTCAATTTAAATAAATAAATTATTTAATCAAAAGTCAATGTGGGCACATGTAAACGATTTCAAAATTTTCACCTCCAAATAAAGAGATTTACCTACAAAAAAACAATTGAAGATAGGTTAGATGAAAATAACAAGTCATAGTTCATCCTGGATTTAGTGCTTTTGCCCAAAAAAATAAATAAATAAAGACTAACCTTACACAATAAATTAAAAAACCTTGAGTTGAGAACTTTATGAACTTGTTATAGGCTTCTTTGACATACCAAGTTTTGATAAAGAACACCCTGAAAGCCAATAAATAAAAATATGTGAGGACTTGAAAGATGGCCAAGCCCACTTAGAATAGTGGAACCCAGTATTTGAAGCCCAATACAATAAATTTGTAAGAGAGTGGGTTTTTTGAGTAAAATTGCAATGTTAAGTGTGTTACAAGCTTGAGGATAATAGGACTAACGCAATTAATGTGAATGAAAGAGACACAGATTCAGTGTAAATTCTTCCTCGGGCAAGTCCGAGGAGGGGTTATTCATTAACACTCAAAGCTGATTCTTTATAGTAGGATCTTTAGTTTTCTCCCCCTTCGTTCATAGAATGTTCATCCCCTTTTGTAGAGGGGATGCTTTCCTTATATAATCCTTCCCATTGCATCTCAGCCCTTCATCTGTACATCTTAGGAGAAATTCGAATACTTGTCCCATCAAAACTTGTTGGAGCATTTTGATATTTTATAATTAAAATTGATTTATAATACAACATAAATGTAAAGATGTGGGAGTTAATATAGAAGATGAGAAGTTAGTGAAAATGTTTAATCCCACAATGAAAAGGAGAGAGATTATTTTATTCCTTTTAATTGTGGTGATTAATGGGCTAATATGTATTGATTCAGATATTTGGCTAGATACGTTTGCAAATGGGAGGTGAAGGGAGGAGGTGTCAAAAATGGAAATGAATCAGCCTCTTGGATCCTCCTACTTGACAGCCTATTCAAAATAATTACTATATCATTGGTAAGTAAAGCCCAAATTAATACTCCATTTTTATTATGGAAAATAAAGAGCCATTAACCCACTTAATGGATTATCCGTTTGAGCCTTTTCATTATTCAGAAACTCCTTATCTCATCCATTAATTGTGTAACCACAACCCATCAGATTTATGTCCAACAATTAAACTTATAACACCTACTACATCAGAATAATGGACCTAACTAATCAGATTAATATGAGTAATAATTTCGTGAGGCCTATTGAGCCTATAAATAGACTCATTCAGGCTCATTCCAATTTACACCCAAAAAAAAAAAAAAAAAAAATCCAGCAAATGCAAGCATTCTTATATACTAAAAAATAGAGAGGTTCTAGTCAAAGAAGGGTGTTCTTTCTAGTGGAGCTTTGGGGTTGCACACTTTGTGCAAAGATTGTTCTAATCATACGACATTTGTTAGGCTGTTGTATCTTAGGGGAGACAAGTCAGAGAAGGTTTGCATTGGTTATAAAGCTTAGCCAACCAAGGGCTTGAATCTCCATAAAGAGAGCGAGTGCCACGCCTCAGTCCAAATAGTGTTGTGTATTGTTTTTTTTTTCTTCAAATTAATAATATTCAGAAGTATTATTCAGTTTATCTTTGTGTTATTTCCATTATTATTGTGTTTGCACCAACAATTTTAAGGAGATTCAACACATGGAGCCTACACAAGAGAAACCAAATAAGAATGTTGGAAATCTCAACAAGCCCTTTCGCTTCAAGGGAGCCCACTTTAAGAAGTGGAAAAGAAAGGTCCTCTTCTATTTAAGTCTTCTCAAAGTCACCTACATCCTCACTGACAAGAATCCTTCAAAGGTTTCTACCGATGAGATAAGTGAGGAAGAATTTCATCTCCATCAAGAAAAAATAGATAAGTATACAAATGATGAATACAATTGTCACTCTTATCTTTTGAATTGTCTTGCCGATCATTTCTATGATATTATGATACAATAATTCTGCCAAGAAAATTTGGAAAGCTTTATAAAGCAAGTATGATACCGAGGAGGCTGGTGCAAAGAAGTATGCTGCTAATAGATTTTTCCGTTACCAAATGGTAGACGGAAAATCAGTGGTGGATCAAGCACAATACTTGCAGATGATTGAGGCAGAATTAAGATCTAAAAGCATAAAGATAGGAGATAATTTGGTGGTAGCTGGCATAGTTGATAAACTACCACAATCTTGGAGGGAGTTCCAAAAGACTTTGTGGCACAAACAAAAGGAGACATCCTTGGAGACTTTGATCACACACATCCGTGTGGAGGAGGAGGCTAAAGGACAAGATGCACTCATGACACAAGAGAGGAATGGTAATTCCACCACAAAGATAAACCTTATTTAAGCCAATAATAATATGCCCAAAAATCATTTTCTAAGAAATTGTCAATTGAAGCCTAAAAAGAGAGTTTTCAAAAATAATAATAGACCTAAGGAAGGGAAGACCTGAATAAAAATAACAATAAGAACCAAGAATCCCCTTCATAAGATTAATTTAATAGATCCTTTTTTGTTTGTGACAAGAGTGGGGCAAATTGCTCAATTTTGCAAATTTCAGGAACATGAATCTATTCTACAAGCTAATGTAACCGAAGAGACTTTAGTGGCTATGATTCCAGACATCAATATGGCGCAATATGTTGAAGGGTGGTGGGCAGATTCTAGTGCTAATAGGCACATTTGCTATGACGAAGATTGGTTCAAGTTGTACACTTCCTTTGAAGAAGAAAAAACAATTATGCTTGGTGACTCTAGCAAAACCAAGGTTCTTGGGAGTGGTGAGGTCGATTTGAAATTCACTTCTAGACGTGTGCTAACATTGAAAGATGTACTTTACGCTTCATCTATGAGGAAGAATTTGATGTCAAGTTTTTTGCTTAACAAGGCTGGCTTCAAGCAAACTATGGAATCTGTTAATAATGTAATCACTAAAGAGGGATTATTTGTGGGCAATGGTTATGCTTGTAATGGAATGTTTAAGATAAATGTTGAGAATAATAAAGCATCTTCCAGTTCAGTTTAAATTTTTTATTATATTAGTTTTTGGCATGCTCGTTTGTGTCATATAAAAAGTAGATATGTGGGAATCATGAGTAGTTTGGGATTAATTCCAAGACTGTCAAAATATTTTGAAAAATGTGAAACTTGTAGTCAAACTATTACAAAAAGGCCTCATAAAAGTGTTGAAAGAAATACCGAATTGCTTGAGTTAATTCACTTTGATTGATGTGAATTTGAGGAAATTTTAACTCATTGAGGAAATAGATATATTATCACTTTTATTGATGATTTCTCAAAATATTCAATTGTTTATTTGTTGAAAAATAAAAGTGATGCTTGAAAATTTTCAAGATTTTTTGAAAGAAGTTGAAAATCAATTCGGTAGAAAAATAAAAAGAATAAGAAGTGATAGAGGCCGTGAGTATGAATCAAGTGCATTCAACTCATTTGTTTAGTCTTTGGGAATTATCCGTGAAACTACTGCACCATATTCACCTGCTTCTAATGGTGTGGCTGAAAGAAAATATAGAACTCTAATTGAGTTAACAAATGTCATGTTAATTGAATCTGGTGCACATTTACATTTTTGGGGTGAAGCTATTTTAATTGTATGTTATGTTTTGAATAGGGTGCCACATTAAAAGTCACATACCACACCTTTTGAGATGTGGAAAGGACATAAGCCAAATTTGGGATATTTGAGAGTATGGGGTTGTCTTGTTTATGTAAGGCTTACTGACCCTAAAATACCTAAATTAGGTGTAAGAGCTACTACCTGTGCTTTTCTTGGTTATGCAATTAATAGTATAACCTATGGATTTTTTGACCTTGAAAACAAAATAATTTTTTGAATCTGGTGATGCAATTTTTCATGAAGAAAAATTTCTTTTTAAATTGAAAAATAGTGGGGGTGAAGAAAATATTTTGTCACAACCTAGTTCTTCTACTTCTCATTTACAAAATCAAGAAAATTTTCAAATGGAACCTAGAAGGAGTAAAAGAGCTAGAGTTGAAAAGGATTTTGGTCCTAACTATTATGTTTTTAACATTAAGAAAAATCCCCGAAATTTAAAAGAGGCTTTTATATCACCTGATGCTATATTTTGGAAAAATGCTGTAAATGATAGGATGGAATCTCTAATTTCTAATAAAATTTGGAAATTAGTAGATCGTCCACCGGGTTGTAAGACCATAGGTTGTAAATGGGTCCTTAGAAAAAAAAATTAAAACCAGATGGATCAATAGATAAGTTTAAAGCAAAGCTTGTTGCAAAAAGGCTTTAAACAAAAAGCTGATCTTGATTTCTTTGATACATTTTCTTTGGTAACAAGAATTACATCTATTAGATTGTTAATTGCTATTGCTACAATTTTTTATTTGAAAATTCATCAAATGGATGTAAAAATTGCTTTTCTAAATGGGGACCTAGAGGAAGAGATTTATATGGACCAACCCGAAGGCTTTGTCAAGCCTGGACAAGAAAGCAAGGTATGTAAGCTAACTAAATCCCTATATGGCTTAAAATAGGCACCACAACAATGGTATGAAAAGTTTGATTCCCGCATGATTGAGAATGGTTAAAAATCAAATGTATGTGATAAATGTATTTATTCTAAATCCTGGAATAATTTATGTAAAGTTGTGATTTACAACTATGTTTTATGTTGGCTTTATTTCACGACAAAAAGTGTTGTAATTGCTTTAATTTTGTTCCTTGTATTTTGTGGGATTTTATTGTATTAGGTTTAGTATCAAGGTGGTGAAGACTCAAGCTTAAATGAAGAATCGGTGGATCTCGCGAGTGTCTCGCTGGAAGCTAACCCGCGAAAGAGCCATATGAGGAGCACATGACTGGAAGCTGAAGAGTCGTGCCAGGCTGTCATTTTCGCGAGTGTCTCACGGGTAAGGCTTTCCCGCGAGATAGTCGCGAAACATTTTGCCTGGAGGATTTTAATGTGTGACTTTCTTACCCTTCACCCATACTATATATACCCTCATTACCCACAAATGTAAGAGAAGCTATTCAGAGAGAAAAACCCGAGATAGGTTTTCTACAACACACACACCCATCTTTTAGAGAGAGAGCTACTCATCCTTAGTGAGAAATCATTGTAGTCTCTTCTCCATCCCTCTCCTATTGTCATACCTTGAGAGGAGATTTGTACCCAAACACAACCCACACCTATTCAGAGTGTAGATAGTGTTTTGGAACTTGGGAAACTTTGGGGATTTGCCAAAAGAAGCCGGTGAGGCTTGGTGGATGCAATCGGGCGTATTGCGGGGTCCAGAAAGCTAGACAAGACACGGTTCTGAGAAGTCTTGTTGGAGTAGGAGCTTGGAGGGCTTAGGTACATCGGGTATATTAGGCTTGGAGGGTCTCTTGCTAACCCACGTATTCCAACTGATTGTTTAGTGGATCGATTTCCGCTTGGGAGGCGGCAGAGAGGTTTTTCGCCGAGTTCTTCGATTTCCTCTTCGATAACACATCGGCGTGTTATCTTGTGTTTGCATTCTCTCTTCCCTTACTCTTGTGCTTTGCTTTTATCGTTGGTTGTTCATGTTTATGCACTAGAGTAGTTTTGGTTGATTACGCTTCATTTACTCTTGTTTCCGCACTTAGCTTTAAGTTAGTGTAAAATCAATCGAGCCGTAATTTTAATTTGGGGGTCTTAACAGCTCTTGTATTTTCAACACATTTTCGAGCTTTCAATTGGTATCAGAGTGGGTACACTTGTTTTGATTTCATTACCTAAGTGTGATCCTTGACCCCGTGTGTGTTTTGCCATGGATAATGTTTTGTATGCTTCTATGGATGTTTGTGAGTGTAACATGCCATGTGTTTGTGAAAATGCCTCTATGAGTGTTAATCCTCATAATTGTGATGACATGTTACTTGAATCTATGGGTGTTGTTGACAAACTCTTGAAGAAAGAAGCTAAGAAGTTTCAAAAGAATTTGAGCAAGTTCATTTGTGAAAAGGATGATTTGATTGCTAAGCTCAATGAATCCAATAAATTGGTTGAAAAATATAAGAAACTTGTTGAAAATTCTCTTGAAAAACTGAAAGAGTTTGAATATTTGAATATGGACTTGGATGCTAAACTTGTTTTGTCTAACAAACTTGTTGATGATCTTAAATGTGAAAATGAATCTCTTAAGATGCATGCCAAGTGTTTGATTGTTGAACCTGTTGCTAAAAAGGAAGAAAATATATGTTGCAATCATGTTGTGGTACCCGATTTTGTGCCTATTGTGTGTTCTGCCTCAAAGGACAAATTGGTGTACATTCCTCCACATAAAAGAAATCAAAAAGTGGAGAGAAATGTTGTTAAGTCAAAGCCTCTGTTTAGGTCCCATCCTAGGGAATTGAATGGATCTAAGTTTGTTCCTACTTGCCACCATTATGGTGTGATTGGTCATATAAGACCTCAATGTTATAAGTTAAAGAGAGAACAAACTCATGTTCCTAGAACCGTTCCCAAAAGGCCTAGTGGACCTAAACACATTGTTTGTCACCATTATGGTGCCCTTGGTCATCTTAGACCTCATTGCTCTAAGTTTCATGCTCTTAAAAGAATCAAAAGAAAAGAGAAAATTGAGCTTATTGGAAGTTGTGCTAAAAATGGTAAACCGGATTTGAGTGAAATAACATGTTGTTAAGGAAAGTGTTTAATGCTCTTAACTCCTTGTCTATGTGCATCTCCAGTTCTCATTCTTCCAACCCTCGTCTAACTTCACACGAGACACTTATTCCAAACAATCATTCTGTTTGGATGAGGAAGGGTTCCTATGGTTGAGCTTTTGCTCTTTTGGTCCTTGATCTAATTCTTTCGATCTTTGTAGGACCCTTCATGCATTAAATGCTTCATTGTCATGCATTTGTGCATCATGCATCTCTTTTTATGCATTGTTTTTGTTGTTTGTGCATTTGATCTTACTTTTATGTTTCAGTTTTGTGTGAGTAAAAATCCAAAACCATATAAAACGTGAAAAATTCAAAAAGTTTGATCGTATATGTTTGAGCACATTTCACATGTGAGTTTGGCCTAGTACCTTCGTACTAATGGCGTAGTGCATTTACGAGCTTAGCTTGTTTTGTATGCACATTTATCTGTGTAGAAGAAATCTTGAAAACTATGTGTGATTGTTGTAAATAGATCTTCAAGCTTGTCATGAATGATTGGTCAATAGTCTTGATGGTCTTGATACTTGCATAGACTTGTGCCTATATCTCTTCCCACTTTATTTTTATGTTTTTGCAAAAGAGCTCACCAAATGTAAATCTCCAAATGAAAAGAGATATTGAGCTGCAAAAGCCTATCGCACATACTAGTATTTGACTAGGAAAAGGAAAAGCGACTTTTGTTTTAAAATGTATGGTGCTAAAAAAGCCAAAGGCTAATTCTAAATGTTGATATATCAAAAATATCAAGCACCGATCTCAAAAAGAGATGTATTATCCAAAATGGATCACATGTTATGATTTATGCAGAAGCCAAATGAAAAGCTTCTAAGTTTTGTAATCAATTTGTGAGAGGTCATATATGTTCATTTCTATAATTGAGATAGACCACTTGATTTAGTACCAGTTGTGTATGACTTGATTGAATTGATCATTGAAGCTTCACTCTGGTCTAAGGACTATTTCACACTTGATACTCACCCACAACACACAAGACTTTGATTCAATGAATGTCTATTTCATTTGTGTGATTGTATATGTTCAAATGTGATGTGTGTGTGCTCAACCATATGTGGATCAAACCAAAAATATTTTTTTTCTTTTTGTTTGCTTTTGGAAGTGATTTGTATCACCATGTTTTTCAAAGTTTTTAAAGTGTTTTTGTGTGAAAACATGTTTTCTGGGTGCTTTTGTGACCTATTTCATGCATAGGCTTAACTGGGAGTTAAATGGTCCAATTTTAAAGCTTTTTTTAGCTTTGGACAGAGACTTTTGCGACTGTCTCGTGAGTAAGAGTTACCCGCAAAAAATTTCGCGAGTAACTTTGCGAGTAAGCTTCCCGCGAAAATTCCCAGATCAGCTTTTTAAAGGGAATTTCGTGGGTCTTTTGTTTTAAACTTCTCCCATCTTCTCCCAAACCCCTGTTTCAATGCTTCAACATCAAAACCCAACTAATTTCAAGTGTTTTACATTCCATAAACATCTCTAAGGTAATCGTTAACTCTTTTTCATTGATTTTGATCCTTAGATTATGTTTTGGGGGTTTTATGTTCATAGTTGGGATTTTCTCAAATGGGAGTTGGAAAACTTAATTTTTGTCAATCTTTTTGATTGGGCTTTGTTTTAAATGATGATTTGTTTTGGATGTTGGCCCCTTGTGGCAAATATAACATGTTTTTAGGCAAGTTTCTCATATGTTCATGCAATGTTTAACATACATGTGTAATGTGTGCACTGTAAGTGTTTGATAAAATGCCCAAATGACATTTTCTCGTTGTTTTGGACTCCGATGAGTACCAAATTTTGGGGATAACCATAATTATTCATGTTTTGATCATTGGTTGTGTGTTTTATACACTTTGCCCCGTGAGTGCTTATTCATGTATTGATCATGCATCTCACATGCACACTAGTTGCCATGTCATTGTAGTGTGCTTTGAAAAGGAACACATGTCATTGTAGTGCACATTCACTAGTTTTGAGATCCAATTTTTATAAAATATATATTATAGATAAATAGATATTATTGATACTTGTGTATATTTATGTTTATGCTCTTTACTCTTTAAAGCACTATATTGTTATAAAAATGATTTTTCTCAACTTTTTCTTTGTTGTCTTCTCTCTTTAAATCCCTTGGGTTTAAAGAGGAAAAACTTCTCAACGTCTTTGATAAATCTTCATCTTCCTAATTAGAAGACTTGTGGAGAAATAGCCTCGTGAATGGCCAACCTTAGTGGGAAAATGAAGATATACCATAGATGGGTCTTACTTAAATGGATCTTAAACTTGTTCTCAACCACAATATGTGTATGCTTCTATGAAATTGGGATAGGTTCACTTGAAAGAGGAGTTTTCGAGACTCCCTTTTCCTAACATAGAAGCGAACCCATAAGTTGGATGTTACAAGTGTTAGGGTTTATTTAAGAGAAATTTCCTTTAAAAAAGAATTTTAAAACATCCTCTTTAAATTATGTTCTTATTTATAAATTTTTTTTTACTTTCAAGTCTTCAAATTATGTGCTTATTTATAAATTGTTTTTACTTTCTAGTCTTTAAATTATGAACTTGTTTATAAACTGCCTTTACTTTCAAGTATTTAAATTACTTTTACACTCAAACCTTTTAAATTATATTCTCCATTGTTTTAATTTATGCCTTTTACGTTTGAGTTCTCTTTACTTTCCAAGTTACTTTTCTCATGAGTACAAGGGTTTAAGGGTGCTAGCTCTATAGCTAGCACCATAAACCCTAGATTACCAAATAGTGAAAAACTTGGGTAAACAAACCTCTAAAAATATCTCTCTCCTTCTGATCCCTAAATCCCAAATGTGTCATATCATATGTATGACACTATAGCAGGAGTAGTTTATTATTATTATTACTATTAGTATGTAACTGATGCAAACATATGGATGCATTTGAAATTAAACACAAATGTTATTATAAAAATACAAATAATTATTCAATTTAAAAAAAAAAAAATAGTATGTAACACATACATACATATAGATACATTTAAAATTAAACATAATTTTTATCATAAAAATATAAATTATTAGTCAAATTATTTTTTTAAAAAGTAAATTTAATTAGTCACATATTAAAATTCTTACCTAAATTTAATACTACCTCTGATCATTTTTTTTTTCTAATTTTTAATAAAATAGAACGTGTGTTGATTTTTGTTGTGCAGTGATTTTTATTGAGTATATGTGATTGGATTTTTTTTTTTTTTTAATTTATAGTTCATTAATATTAGATTCTTAGTATTTTGCACTCATTAACTCACTTTGCACGAAAATTAAAAAACTTAAGTGGATAATTATGATGTAGTCCCTACATAAATTTAAACACATGACGCAAAGTTGAATTCTAATTTCAAATTCTAATTGAAATTTCTCTAGGTTTTACCTATTAATATATATTAGCTTGTAACCCCATGCATATGTATGGATACACTTAAAGATATATAATAAGATGCATAATATAATTCCTATATATATAATTTAAATACTATTGATAGTCATTTTTATATTTTGTTAACTCTTTAAAAAATTTTGTAAGAATATTATTAGGTATAAAATGTAAATTGTCCTTTTTATTATTATTATTATTGTGAATCACATTTTTTATTTTATTTTTTACGATTTATTTATTCTAGACTCTTTGGTTTTTGTAGATAATAACTCACTTGGATGAATATTTATGATGTGGTCCCACATTTGATTCTAAAATTAAGAAATAAAACTCTTTAAAAATGAATAATTTAGAACACATGACGCAAAATTGGAACTCTAATTTAGAATTCTAATTTGAGTTTCTCTCAGTTTCACCTATTATTATATATATATATATATATATATATATAGATAGATAGATAGATAGATAGATTATTATTATTATTATTATTAAGAAACAAACACACACTAGGAACAGGGATGAAGTTTTAACAAAAAAACACGCTATAACAAGAGTTTTTGTTGACCAGATGTATTTCATAGTTCATGCTATTGAAGGGGCAGATTAAATAATTTTAATTTTTTCTTGGGGTCGAATTTCATGGGTAAATACTTGAATATGGATATATTTTCCTTCGAAAGTGCAAGGTTGTTGATTCAATTTTTTTTTTAAAACTTTTGAACAAGATAAGTATTAGTTATCACTTTTTATTTTTATTTTTTTTATGTGGGATTTTATGGAGTTTAATGAAAAGTTGTATTAAAAATTGTTTTTATTATACTTGTATCTTCACTCATTTTATAAGAAACTTTTTAATTCCTAAAAATTTCAACCTATAAATATTTGAATTTAAGAGATTATATTTTTGAGAAAAATATACAAAACTCCCTATTGTGGTTTTCATGTAAAACAAAGAACCTCCATAAAGGCTAAGTTTTTATTTTTGCTAAATCATTAAGGCTATGGTGGAGTGTTTGGTTACATTAAAATTTGTGTTTTGGATGTTCACCTATTGTTTTATTGGGAATATTTATTTTCAATAAAATATTTTGTTTCAAGCTTTAACATTGTTTAATTATAAAGGATGTCCGTTTAGGATGACAATAAGGTAAGGCCAGACCATGGTTGCCAACCCCGTTTCTTAAGGTCACGGGGTGGGGAAATTATTAGTTAGTGGGGACTACAATGTCAGCTTGGCTTACCTGCCGCGTCACGTTTAATCTATTCATCATGAAAAACGTTTAACCCATTCATCACGAAAAACTTTTAACCTGTTCATCAATTTTAACCCGTTTAACTTGCCATGTCACGTTTAGTCCTATTATGTTTAACCCTTTGTGCAAATTCAAATTTTAATTTGAAAATTGGGTGGGTTGGTGAAGGTAAACGGTTTTAAAAATCGGACTAAGGGCAAAATCGAATTTGCCTCCGGTTCTAGATTTTTACCCAGTTTTAGGCATTTTTTTAGGACCAAACTAGCCTTTGATAACTTGGTTTCCGGTTCAAATGGTCGGACCAGCCGGTCCAGTCTGGTTTTTTAAACATTTAAAAACTAAAGTAAGCTTTTCATTTTCAATCTTCATCATTTCTAGAAATCTCTCTCTGTTCATCATCACCAACGTCTGGCTGCCACTTCTTTCCATCGCAACATTGGCAACATTTCCACACTTGCAAGGTATAGATTATGTTCCCACTTTTAGTAGCACAAAAGTGTTTGTTCAAATGCTTCATAGATATTCATTTTTTCCAAACTTGTTGTGGCTTTGTGTTCTGATTATTAGGGGTTGTGGTTTCATGTTAGTGTGGTGCAAACAGACTCATTCAGAGTAAGTCTATTCTCCATGCTTATAAGTGGTTTATGTTGGGTGCAAGTTGTAATTACGAGTGGTTAGGAGGAAAATATATTAGGAGGAAAATATATGTATATATATATATATAATTTGTTTTTGAGAAACAGGCCATTGTATTATTGAAGAAGACTAGTGAAATCAGCCTCTAATACAGATAAAAGATCCGGTGGTACATCTTCCATCCAGATTGACATATGTGTTAAAAATTGTGATTTTCTTGCTAAAGAGTGCGCTAAATTATTACCCTTTCTACGTAAAAGAGATATTTTAAATTTTGTAAAGTGTTCACTGAGGAAAAGTAAATCTTGCACTAGGTGATCGTACGGTGTGAAGCTACTACACTTTGTTTTCAAAGCTTTGTACAGAGTCTCTAAATCTCCTTCAAGAATGATCCGCTCGAACCCCAACTCCAAGGCAAACTCTAGGGCCCGTCTTGCTGCTAGGTTCTCGACCTCAATGACTGAAGGTGGCGGTGGGATTTGTTGCGCCATAGACGCCATAACAAGGCCATCACTGTTGCACACAACAATCCCGATACCTGCTGTGTCCGTGTTGTTAAGGACATATTTTGTGTAATTGGCTAATCCTTTGACAAAACGCACTTTACTTGTATTTGGGTAGATCTAGGATGTGTTTAATACTTCAAGGAACATGTTGTTCAAGTCTAGTATTAAAGCCATGAAGATTGGACCAAGAAACAAGTGAAAAAAAGCTATTCAAGAAGGCTGGACAGATAGCTCGACACCTGTGGACAGATAGCCCGACAGCTGCCCGACACCTCTCGACAGCTAGCTATCTATCGAGCTCTTAAGGTGTTTTCTTATCGCAATCTCGACACCTTCTCGACAGTTGGTGGATCGATCGAGAAAGCTCCTGTCCCCTCGACAGATTCTCGACGCCTCCTCGACACCTGTTATCTATCGAGGATTAAATCTCGACACCTCCCGATCGATCGAGGTATCTATCGAGGTTACGGGATTTCAGATTTCCAGATATGATTTTTGGGCCAGGCTTTTGTATTTGTGTAGGGTTTCTTTTCTCACAACCCTAGACCTATATAAGGCTTATTTTAGAGGCCGTCACATAAGAGAATAAGAGAATACAAGGAGAACATATTCAAAAGGTTATTCTCTCTAAAAGAAGCTACTGCGTCTTTACGCCTTAGGGTTTTGTAACCAAGTGCTTCTTGATCTTCATTGTTGATGAAGTGAAGAACTTTGCATCCAACATTCTTCTTCTAGTTGGTGATTAAGTCGCGTACTGGGATCCGCGCAATTGGTTAGTCACGTACTGGGATTCGTGCATCAAAGGGTGGCGTTCATATATTGAAGAGTTCAGAGGTTCTGAAGCGGTAGAAGGTTTCTGCTGTGAGTTCATCTACGGGGATTGTAGAGTCTAGGGACAAAGGTTTTGTACTAGATCTGAAACTTCTCTTTTCTATAATGGATTGCTTTTCGGGAAGGTTTCCCCCCAGGTTTTTACTGTGAAACTGGTCGGTTTCATTGGTTTTCTTGGGTCATCATATCTTGTCTTATTTACTTTTCCGTTGCATTCATTATTGACATGATATTGATGTTTGTTTGTTTTAACAAGTTTTAATCATAATAAATCTAATTAACAACTTGGGTTTAAAACTTGTTAATTCTATCAACCGGGGTCTAAATTTCCCATCAAGTGGTATCATAGCGGGTTCACTCTGATTGGATTAATTTCCTGAGTGTGATCCTTGACCCCCGTTGTCATGGAATCTCTTGATTGTTTTGATTTGCATGATCTTGTGTTGAATGATGATGATGATTTTCAAGATGCCTATTGCAAGCTTTATAATTTTTGTATGAAATCTCTTGAATGTTCTACAAAATTAAAAGCTAAATTTAAAAAGGTCAAGCTTGAAAAAGATGGTTTGATTGCTAAATTGGATGAAGCCAATAATTTGAATGAGAATTTTAAAAATCAAATTTCATCTCAGGTGGACAAAATTAAAAGTTTGGAAGAGCAACTAGTTGAATCTAAAATTGAAGTTGAAAAATTAACTAGTGCCAAACTTGTTGTTGAGCCTAACTCAAAACAAAAGGATTTTTATATTCCTCCATTTAAAAGGAATAATCAAGAGTTGAAGGCTAATATTGCTAGGATAGACAAAGGTAAACAATCTGATGTTAATGCTGAAGTTTCTAAGCCTATGTCTAAAACTCCTCCTAGGTTGAATGATAAATCTGAATTTGTCCCCATTTGTCATCATTGTTATATTGTTGGTCATATTAGGCCAAATTGTCCTAAGTTGAGGTCTCTGTCAACCTCTAAGGTTAGACCTCCTTCTAGGAAGCCGAGTAGCTCTAAAACTACTCATGTTTGTCACCACTGTGGTGTTGCTGGACACATTCGTCCTAATTGGTTTAAGTTGTATCCTCATAAGCAATTGTCCAAACGGTCACAGGTTTCCTCTCAAGGACCTATACCTTTGTTTGGAGAGTTATTAAAAGTCTTGAGCTTTTTAACTCAATTTCAGGAGAATCTTAATTCTTCTATGTCCTTTAGTAGACATACTAGGACACGTGCCTTTTCATCTTCACGGCCAAAGACTCGTGCTGTGTGGGTGAGAAAGGAGCCTAAGACTTAATTGTCTTTTCTGTTTGTCCTCTGCTTTGATTCTTTCTATCTAAAGTAGGACTCTCTGTGCTTGATTTCTTATCTGTTTTTGGAATCATGCTTTCATGCATCTGCACCCTTCTATCATGTTTTCATGCATATGCATTTTTCTTTCATGCATTCATATTGTTTATCTGTTTTTGTTTGGTTGTTTAGTTTTTATTTTGTTTTGTTTTCAAAATAAAAATAAAAAGGAAAAATCAGAAAAATACAAAAACAGTGTGTGTTTGTGTACTTTGGTACTTGTGTACCTTGGATGGCCAATGAAACAAAGTTTTCTAAACTTTGTATCTCTTGTAGCTTAGATGAGCATCTCTATGCACAACTAAGCAAGTGAGCTTTGTGGCTCTTGTTTGTGATGAGTAAGATTAGGTTATCTCTTAAAACTTAACACTCATATCACTCTTTTTGACGGGTAGGACTAGAAAATCCTAAGAGAAAGGCATAAATGACCATCTCACCACTGTTACCCGCCAATCATAGTATGACACCTGTATGCTTTGGCAAAGCAAAAGTGCAGTGTCATAGACACCTGTATGCTTCGGCATAGCAAAAGTGCAGTGTCAAAGACATTCGTATGCTTCGGCATAGCAAAAATGCGATGTCAAATGCTTAACATCTTGGGTATTTCTTTTCTCTCTTTTTATGCCCATGCATGATATGCTTAAAATAAAATATGCAAAGAAAATATAAAGCAAAAAGATTAAAGATGCTTTAAATATGATTGCAAGCGTGTTTTCTAGGAGATATGGGAGTCATAGGATGTACCTCAAAGGTGATAGTCCCCATCAAACAGTTATGATTGTGTGTGAGTTAAAAGTTATTTACTCATATCTCTAATCGTCATAACATCTATACACATATGCAATCTTGCGATGTTTTTCACACACAACACGCAACATTCTTTGCTACTTTTGATACATGTGCAGGTACAATGTGATTTGGCCATCACAAGTGTTTACATATGCTAATGTATACTCACTAAACTGTCTTGACTTGTTTTTGAAATATAAAATTGGTTAGACTTGTTTAGTGTGTGTGTGTTTTGGGATCCATGTGTTTTTCACATGTTTTGCATCTTTCTATTATCTTGTCATCCATAGCATCTTGTTTCATTACATTCATGCATTTATATGGATTTCTTTGTGCCTCCTTGATCATTCTTGATCATCTTTATGTTTCTCGGGTGAAGCTTTCTAGCTTCTTATACCCTTTGTCAATCATGACAAAAAGGGGGAGAGAATGTGGAGATATGTGGTTTCTTTTTAAAGATTCTGCATGTTAGGGGGAGAAATACATTCCTTTGTAAGGGGGAGATGTGTTTCATCTTGTTAGGGGGAGTGCTTACTTCCTTCTTCTTGTACCATGGGTCTTGTGACCAAGTTTACATACATTGTGCTTATCTTCTTTATATGCTGATGTATGTTTCTTTCACCTACCTTTACATGTGTTGTTTCTTTTCTATCTTTATACACATGTTTCTTATACTTGTATGCAATCTATTTATTTCTGTTTCACACAAGATGCCTTGATGAGTTTTGTTTAAAGTGTTTTAGAAATACAGGTTGTCAAAGTCTACTTGCCATAAACTCTCTTCTTGCAAAGTTTTTCAAGAGTTTGTGTTAGGATAGATTTTATTGTATTCAACAAGTGAATATGAGTTGAGTGATTTATGACTTCTCTTATATGTTCATTTGTTTGTTGTGGTTTTGTCACGGATTGCCAAAGGGGAGATTGTTAAGGACATATTTTGTGTAATTGGCTAATCCTTTGACAAAACGCACTTTACTTGTATTTGGGTAGATCTAGGATGTGTTTAATACTTCAAGGAACATGTTGTTCAAGTCTAGTATTAAAGCCATGAAGATTGGACCAAGAAACAAGTGAAGAAAAGCTATTCAAGAAGGCTGGACAGATAGCTCGACACCTGTGGACAGATAGCCCGACAGCTGCCCGACACCTCTCGACAGCTAGCTATCTATCGAGCTCTTAAGGTGTTTTCTTATCGCAATCTCGACACCTTCTCGACAGCTGGTGGATCGATCGAGAAAGCTCCTGTCCCCTCGACAGATTCTCGACGCCTCCTCGACACCTGTTATCTATCGAGGATTAAATCTCGACACCTCCCGATCGATCGAGGTATCTATCGAGGTTACGGGATTTCAGATTTCCAGATCTGATTTTTGGGCCAGGCTTTTGTATTTGTGTAGGGTTTCTTTTCTCACAACCCTAGACCTATATAAGGCTTATTTTAGAGGCCGTCACATAAGGGAATAAGAGAATACAAGGAGAACATATTCAAAAGGTTATTCTCTCTAAAAGAAGCTACTGCGTCTTTACGCCTTAGTGTTTTGTAACCAAGTGCTTCTTGATCTTCATTGTTGATGAAGTGAAGAACTTTGCATCCAACATTCTTCTTCTAGTTGGTGATTAAGTCGCGTACTGGGATCCGCGCAATTGGTTAGTCACGTACTGGGATTCGTGCATCAAAGGGTGGCGTTCATATATTGAAGAGTTCAAAGGTTCTGAAGCGGTAGAAGGTTTCTGCTGTGAGTTCATCTACGGGGATTGTAGAGTCTAGGGACAAAGGTTTTGTACTAGATCTGAAACTTCTCTTTTCTATAATGGATTGCTTTTCGGGAAGGTTTCCCCCCAGGTTTTTACTGTGAAACTGGTTGGTTTCATTGGTTTTCTTGGGTCATCATATCTTGTCTTATTTACTTTTCCGTTGCATTCATTATTGACATGATATTGATGTTTGTTTGTTTTAACAAGTTTTAATCATAATAAATCTAATTAACAACTTGGGTTTAAAACTTGTTAATTCTATCAACCGGGGTCTAAATTTCCCAACAAGTCTGCAAATGTGGCTCCGTCAAAATTTAATTTGTACCAATGTTCAGGAGCTGGTGTCCAGATGGCTGGTTGTTTACTCCTCGGTGTGGTTGATGGTAAGGGGCTGGAGTGGAACTCAACCCGTTGCTCCCAAGAGTGCTCCAGCACCTTATTAAGTGGGATTGTAGGCTTGCCTAAGCGGAGGTTATTCTTATGCTTCCACAAATTCCATAATACCACCATGAGGAGCTTGGGTTCCTTCAGACCTGCAAAAATAGAAACAATAAAGTCAGTTAAGCACTTTTTATGTTTAAGGGTGTCTTGGTTCCAAGATTGTGTCATCGTCCATAGGCTCTGCAATTCAGGGCAGTGATAAAGGGTGTGAAGGGTATCCTTTTCGTGCTGCTTACATATCTCGCAAAGGCTGTTAGAGACAACTTTACATCGGACGAGATTTTTCTTGGTAGGGAGTGCGTCCTTGCATGTTCACCAAATCAGGTGTTTCACCTTATTAGGAACATCAAGGCTCCAGAGCTGCTTCCAGAGCTGTTTCAAGGGGTTTGAGGTTGATGAACTTGGCTGACGGGCTAGGCACGAGTCTTGCAAGAATCTATAACCCGACTTGACCGAATAGACCCCATCCAGATTAAAAGGCCAGATCAGTATGTCATCTTGTATGGATTGACACAGTGGGATCTTTTTAATAGTTGATGCTTCAAAATCATAGAAAACTCTATCAATTAGGTCTTCTTTCCATACCCGTTTTTCTTGATCAATGAAGTCTCCCACTCTAGTTGTCTCACAGCCCTCACTCCCTTGTGAAATGACCTTCGGACATCCAGGCGTAGGCAGCCAATTATCACCCCACACTAGCACCGAGTTACCTGACCCAATACGCCATAAGCCTCCCCGTTTTATCACATCTCTGCCCTTAATTATGCTCTTCCAAGCGTGGGATGCACTCGGTGGACATTTAGCTTCCAAAACCGTGGAGTTTGGAAAAAACTTGGCTTTGAAAACTCTATGAAAAAGGGATTGAGTATCATGTAGCAACCTCCAAGTGTGTTTTGCTAGAAGTGCATCATTGTACAAGGCAAGATCTTTAAACCCCATACCACCCTGATTTTTTGGTTTGCATAGGTCTTGCCACTTCACCCAATGAATTTTTCTACGATCACCCCTTTGGCCCCAAAAAAATCTGCAAATCAAGGATTCTATTTCATGACATAGAGTAATGGGAAGCTTAAAACAACCCATAGTATAGGTGGGTAAGGCTTGTGCGACGGCCTTAATCAAAACTTCACGACCCGCTTGAGATAGAAGCTTTGCTTCCCACCCTTGTAGCTTCTTCCATATTTGTTGCTTGATATGAGTGAAACTCTCCTTTTTATTCCTACCAACGAGGGAAGGGAGGCCCAAATACTTCTCATAGTGTTGTATCACTGTAACTCCAAGCATGTCTTTGATCAAGGTTTGCATATCTCCTGGTGTGGATTTACTAAAGAAAAGTGTAGTTTTGGCTCTATTAATTTGTTGTCCCGATGCTCTTTCATATGTGGCCAGTACATCTAGCAAGCTTTGGCATTCACTCTCTCTTGCACGACAAAAAATCAAGCTATCATCAGCGAAGAGGAGATGAGTAATTTTGGGACCATTTTGACAAATAGACACGCCCCGAATGTCACCATTTGTGGCTGCCTTCCGTATCAAACCATGTAGGCCCTCAGTACACATGAGAAAAAGATAGGGGGAAAGGGGATCGCCTTGCCGAAGTCCCCTTGTGGGTGAGATCTCTCCATGGGGCTCCCCATTGATCAAAATCAAGTAAGATGCAGTAGTAATGCAAAGCATCATAAGTTGAACCCATCTCTCGTTGAAACCCATCTTCTCCAAAACTTTCTTCATGTAGGACCATTCAACTCTATCATAGGCCTTACTCATATCGAGTTTTAAAGCCATATAACCTGTTTTGCCTTTGGTATGATTCCTCATGTGGTGTAAAGTTTCAAAAGCCACAAGGATGTTATCTGAAATCAAGCGATTAGGTATAAAAGCACTTTGATGATCAGAAATAATATGGGGCATGATAGTTTTCAGCCTATTTGCTAGGACCTTAGCAAAAATCCGATACAACACATTACTCAAACTTATGGGTCTAAATTGTGTCACATATTCAGGGTTCTTCACTTTGGGGATCAAAGTTATAAAAGAGTGACAGAGTGATTGAGGCAGAGTGCCTGTGTTTAGATAGTGCAATATAGTTTGAGCAACATCAGACTCGATTAAAGACCAGTAACTTTGGTAGAACAAAAGGGACATACCGTAGGGGCCGGGTGACTTTAAAGGTGCCATCTATTTTACTGCCGTTTCAACCTCTTCAATAGTGAAATCTAAGAGCAACGTTTCATTCATATCATCAGTGACTGCATGAGATATATTCTCCAAAACTTCCTCCATGCCTTCCAGGTTGGCTGTTGTGAAAAGATCTTTAAAGAAGTTTACAATGATTTCATTCACCTCAGATTGTCTAGTGCACCACCTACTCGTGGGATCATACAACTTTGTAATGTAATTACGTCGCTTTGTAATTAGGTTGAAGGCCTTTTATAAGTAAAGAAATTAATTTCTAGCATGGCATAATGACATCATGCCCTAGGTACAGAGTTGCTATCTGTTTTTTTTTTTTTTTTTCCCCTCTTTGTGGTATACATTTTCATTACACAACACTAGTATTTACAGAGGTAGAAAGTTGTTGTGCACTAGTCCATACTATAAATGGGAGCTCAAATTGATAGGCTTAGTCCATACTATTAATTTCTTGAAATATTGCACGTCAGGTGTTTTGAAAATGTTTGTTTGCTGGGCAACTAAACTTTGCAATATATGTTGGCTTACTTGGAATTTTCAAATTTTGGTGGTAATAATCTCTCTTTTTTTTTTTTTTTTAATAATAATTTTTTAGGGGTAGTGCAGGCATGTGATCCTTATATTCCATTGGCTTTGTTGAAGAAGAAAGAAAAAAAATGATACTTTTGTATATTTTATCTATCAGATATGTTACATGTTTATCATGGCAAGCATGCAAGATGAAGTTATGCAACAATTTGGGGGGGGGGGGGGGGGAATGCCCATACACCCCCTAAACTTTCAACCATTGGATAAAAGACCCCCTAAACTTTTATAATGGCCAATTTACTCCTTAAACTATTCACACCTACCAAATTAATACATATGTTAGTTTGGTGTTAAAAAACTAACGTTTAAAGCACATGAGAAGCACACAAAAATTACAAAGGTGAATCAGCTCAGTTGGGAGGGAAAGAAAAAGCCAGGTTCAAAGAGAGGAAGACGATAGACTGTGGAACCAGAATCTTGAACCGCTATGACAGCCTTCTCTCCGGTGTCGAAGTTTTTGTCTTGCAATCGCCTTGCCACTGGTACGCTTTTTTTTTTCCTACTCTCTATTTTTCTAATCTCAATTTCCATGTGCGAATTTTTGCAACTTTTTTTGTTTGGTTTAATTTTCAGGCTTACTCTTTACACTTATCCAAGTGTTTCAAGACCTGTGGTGGATTGCGTAGAGTTAGCTGTGGTGAAATTTTCATTTGATCAAAACTGGTTTTGAGTACGCTATACAACTGTTTGATGAAATGCCTAAGAGATATATGACCAGTGTTCTAATGGGGTTTCATTGTTTGATAGGATTTAAGATGGGTTTGCAATTACTTGAAAATAATCAATCTCCATGTGCGAATTTTTGCAATTTTTTTTGCTTGGTTTAATTTTCGGGCTTACCCTTTACACTTATCCAAATGTTTCAAGACCTGTGGTGGAATGCGTAGAGTTGGATGTGTTGAAATTTTCATTTGATCATAACTGGTTTTGATTACGCTATACAAATACAACTGTTTGATGAAATGCCTAAGAGAGATATGACCAATGTTCTAATGGGGTTTCATTGTTTGGTAGGATTTTAGAAGGAGGTTGTTTTAAGTGTTGTTGCTAGGCTATTGGTTGTGTGTCCAACTTTGTTTGAAGTTTTTCCCTTTTTTTTTTTTTTTTTAATCTATATTGTTCAATTTAAATAAGTAGACCAGTAAAAATATCTGGCTTTGAGGGAACAATTACCAAGGTGTTCTTTATATTGTTCTTTTTTTCTTTTTCTTTTTTCATTAAGATCTTTCTATTGATCTTCTTGTTAATTTTGTGTCGCAGTCATGGATGAGTATCCACTATCACTCCCTCAAAATAATGCATTTATATTGTGGTTGTATTGTTATATAGGGTACTTGGCAATCATGTATGGGTACTCAGCAATCAAGTCAAATTCGTACAGAAAAGAACAGCCCTAGTTGAAGCAAGAAGGACAAGGGAAAGGCTAAAGCCTAGTGGTAGCAAAAAGAACGAAATTGCAAAGCATAAGAGGATTTTGTTTAAGTCTGTGTGTTAATGTGGGATGTCACTTGAAGTGACTATTTATGTATGAATACTAAAAAAATGGTTTGTGACATAATAAGAATGGAACTAGTATTCTACTTCTGCACCTTTGTACCCAATTTGATTAATTTTTTTGATAGTGTTTAGTGATTAACAAGATATTGTTGTAAATATGACAAAGGGAAAAGTTCGTGTAGTTCTTGTTAGGACATATGTGTTTCACATGTTAGGAACATATGTCACTATTTTATGTAATTGACTAATGCTTTGACAAAATGCACTTTACTTGTAATTGGGTAGATCTAGGATGTGTTTAATACTTTAAGAAACAAGGTTTCAAGATCAAGTGTTAAAGCCATGCAAGTCTGTCCAAGATTCAAGCGGAGAAAGTGCCTATCATTAAAGCTCGACAGCTAGCTCAACAGCTAGCATCTATCAAGCTTGAAGAGCTGTTCCAGCCCCGTGGCTCAATAGCAGCTCGACAGATAGCTATTTGTCGAGGTTTAAGAAAAACAAATTTTTTTGTTCTCTTTTCTTCCAATCCATGATTATGTGTTTGGGCTTTCTTTTCTCACAACCCTAAACATATAAAAGGATTATTTTAAGGGTCGTCAAAGAGGACACAAGTTGCACAAGTGTTGAACAAAGTTTATTCAATCAAATTGTGACCGGAAACAGAATTTGCCCTAGTTTAGCTCTTTTATGAAGAAGTTGTTGTGTTTGTGCACCGTAGGGTTTTGTAACCAATCATCTTCTTGATCTTCATCGTCTGGATGAACTGAAGAACTTTGCAACCAACAACCTTCTCTAGTTGGTGATTGAAGTCGCGTACTGGGATCTGCGCAATTGGTTAGTCACGTACTGAAAGCCGTGCATTACAAGGAGAGATTGTCACTACAAAACAAGTCCAATTGGGTATTGGGGTAAGGGTTTAACTGTAGGTTGGTATAAAATACTGGGATTCCTTTACTTGTAACCGCTTGTTTTGATAATAGTGGATTCTTGGGAGTGGTGACCTTAAATTCACCCGGTAGGGTTTTGTCTCGGCGGTTTTCCCTATTCGTAAACAAATCACCCGTGTCAAATTTATTTTCCGCTGCACTTTAGTTTGCTGGTGATTTGTTTGTGCTACCACGCGTTTTGCATGTTAATTTGATTAATTAATAAACTTGGCTAATTAGTCAATTAATTTATCACAATGGGTCAATACGTTTTTGGCCTATCAAGTGGTATCAGAGCGGGCACACTCTAATTATGTTTTATTCTTTGTTGTGTGATCCATTGACCCCTGTTGTCATGGAAACTCTTGATTGTTTTGATTTGAATGATCTTGTGTTGAATGATGATGATGATATTTAAGATGTCTATTGTAAGTTTTATAATTTTTGTACGAGATCTCTTAAAAGTTCTACAAAATTAAAAGCTAAATTTAAAAAGGTCAAACTGAAATTGAAAAATTAACTAGTGCCAAACTTGTTGTTGAGCCTAACTCAAAAGAAAAAGATTTTTATATTCCTTCATTTAAAAGGAATAATGAAGAGTTGAAGGCTAATATTTCTAGAATAGACAAAGGTAAAAATTCTGATGTTAACACTGAAGTATGTCTAAAACTACTCCTAGGAAGAATAAAAATTTTGAATTTGTCCCCACTTGTCATCATTGTCATATTATTGGTCATATTAGGCCAAATTGTCCTAAATTAAGGTCTTTGTCAACCTCTAAGGTTAGACCTGAAAGTTCAAAATGGGTATGAAACACCCTTGAACGTTTAGACCCCAAATTACAAAATTACCAATTCAAGCTTTATATCAAACAATTAATGTGCGGAACATGATAACAAGCTTATAACGGAATTGATAAACAATCTAAGCCATATATAAACACATCCACGGCAGTAAATATAAGGCAAAGATAAAGGGAAGAAAGATGCAAACACATGGACAACACACGATGTGTTATCGAAGAGGAAACCGAAGTCCACGGTGTAAAACCTCTCCGCCGCCCTCCAAGCGGTCAATAATCCACTAGAAAATGTAGTTGGGATACATGAACAGCAATAGACCCTCCAAGCCTAATCTACCCAGGTACCTAAGCCCTCTAAGCTTCTTGCTCCAACGAGGTTGCGCCGAACCTTTTTCTTTTCTAGCTTACCGGATTCCGCTATAGCCCATAGCATCAACCAATCACCATTGGTTCCTTCCCAAACTCCTTCCCTTAGCACAAAATAAACCTTCTCACAGACGTGGGTGTGGTGAGATAAGGATTTGGTAAAAGACCTCTCAAGGGTATGACAATGGAGAGGAAGAGAGTAGAGGAATTTGTAGAGTCTCTTAGATGAAGATTGGGGATGAGGCAATCTTGTTTTTCTCTAGGGTTTTCTCTCACAAAATTCTCTCTGGAAGCTCTCTCAATTTAGTGGGTATAAGGGGCTTTATATAGTGAGGTGAGAAAAGAATACGAAGAGACAGTTTTTGCCAAACAGGGTAAATTGGCGGCTTGGTCTCGCGGCTTGTCCAAGTCGCAAAATCAAGTCGCGACGTAATGGCCTGGCCAGCCTGGGACTTTTGTCCTGTAGTGCGACAGCTGGCGCGACCCTTCAGCTTCCCTGTGTGCATCTCACATGCCTAAAGTTGGCGACTTGCAGCCGCGAGCCACCCGCGAGTCCTAGCCGCGAAGCTCTGCTTCTTTGCACATACTTGAGTTTTTCTTCACATCTTCTCACACACTACCCTTACAATAGTCCCACCTAAATACAGGGTTACTAAGTGCTTAAATTACAAGCAAATTGGCACGGAATAAAGCCAACAAGATGGTTGATAAATTTCAACCTTACAATCTCCCCCTTTGGCTATTCCGTGACAAAACCCTAAAACAAACTCTAGACTTAACGCGTGAGTTGGGAACAGTTGGAAAACTCACTCACACCTAACTCTAGAATCTGTGAAGCTTTAGAACCATAAGATTAAGTAACTCCTGAAACACAACAACACAATAAGTTCATTGTACATAGAAACTTGTAATGCAAATGGAACAAGCACAATGCGATCATGCACAATGGAATAAAGCAATAAACCATGGCAAGACCAAAACAGGTAATCACTATAACCAAGTGATCACAATGCTCATTCACACTTGGAATGAACATCCGGACATTCAAGATGATAAACACAAGGTGAATCGCTTGAATGACCAACACTCAACTAATGCACAGTACATGAAGTATGTGCATCTAGGAAAAATCCTACAAGGGCACAAGAGTGACAGTACTTAGAGGAAAATGCACGACACTTAGTTGAAAGTACTGATTTTAACAAAGCACAAAGGCTGCATAAAGCATGGCACAAACCACAAAGGCCTACAAACGTGCATAAAAACAAACCCTTAAAGCTTACAGAAGCAACATGGGTACAAACCAAACCAAAAAGAAATATATGCTGAAAAACTACTGACAAACAACAACAATATATAATAATTAAACTTAGGATTAAACACATTCAAGAGTTATGAGTTTAAACCAAACTTAAACTACAATGTATCAAACCTATAACAACAGTAGTTATCCAAGCATAGTAACAAAATTGTAAACACAAACAACATAAACACAGTGTATGATAGTGAGACTCCCCCTTAAGAACTGCCCTCAAAAGTTCTCCCCCTTTTTGACCGGAATGGCCAAAGGGTCACTGCTTCTGGTTGGTGGAGAAGCTGTCAATCTTAGCTGAAAGCAAATCAATCCTAATCCTACATTACTATCATTCTTTCAGTCTGCTGACTTTGAACTTCTCTGAGTCCATCAAGTCTTTCCATGATGATCTGAAATGCATCAGGAGGAGGTGCTGCTAATGAAATTGAGGCTTTACTCCTCTTTCTTCTGCTCCTGGGTGTGACTAATTGTTTTGCATCTTCTGCTTCAGTCTCCATTGGATCCCCTTGCTCTTCACCACCCGGAAGACGACTTTGTATCCTTGTGATGGTGAATTTGTTTATTGCTAACAGTGGAGTCAGGGGACTGATATCTTGAGGAATTCTAACACCCTTCGCTCTGAAGATCCTCATAAGGAGACTAGGAAAGACCAATTTTGCCCTAGCAGTAGTTTTAGTCTCGTCCAAGATGGTGTCATAAATGTGTGAGCTGATGTCAATGATGACTTTCTCCTTGAGCTCCATGAGAAATATAGCTCTGGAATTAGTAAGAGTGGTCATCTTTCTTATGGGATACAAATTGAACATCATGATGGTGGTCAAACATCTCATGTCTGCAAGGAAGGCATTAGTGTTGAGACATCTCCCTTCCTTAGTACCACCAATCCGAGCCTGGACAATATCTGGGGACATCATCCTGTCTTTGAAGTTGATGAACTCATACTCCTCTAAACCCTCAAGACCAAGGACCTTATCAATGTCATGTGCGTCTAAGGTGAACTCATGTCCTCTGACCCAGCAGTTCATCTCTTCATCCTTTATGATTACATTTGCATAGAATTCCCTTATTAAGGGATCATAGACTGCAGGTAGATCACTCAACAACTTCTCCCATCCTCTTCCCTCAAAACACTCTGGAATGAAGGTGTCCTTCAAATCATGTAAGTCAACAAATCTCTCCTGGATAATGGTACCCTTCATGAAGAAATCTCTGTATCTCTTAAAGTGCTTGACAGACCTAAATAGATTAGGGCCCATTTTCATTATTTTGTCAGCTTTCTTAGCAGTTGTCTTCTTCTTTGAAGGAGATGTAGCCATCTGTAAACAAGCAGAAAAGGCCACAACAAGACATAGCACAGAATGGGGAAATGCACACATATTAGTAACAAGCTAGTTACATAGTGATAAACAGAGTGACCAGACACAAACACAGAATAAGCACAGTTGATAACCAAACATTGGATATAACTAGATAACCAATTTTAAACTGAATAATGCAGACAAATTCAGATAAATTTGTTCAAAAGACAGTGAGTCATGACCCATTGGGTATGAACAGTGCAGAAAGAAAAGAAAAACATGTAGCAACACCTACAAGATATGGTGATTTTAGAGTCAAAATAATGCTAGCTATAATCACCTAAAGGCACAACCAAACAGATAACCTTAGACCCACAAAAAAAAAAACATTGCAGAAAATCCCACAACCATATGCCCAAAAATAAACAGACATATATCAATGCTCAGACTAAGGATTAATAACCCTAAACACAGTATTGCAACAAAAACAAATAACAGCACACACTCATTCTCAACAATATATGCAAACCCATGTTCGAGCTCCTCAAAAACACAAACCAACAACACAACACTCAGATTCAAGAGAACAATAATGAAATCATGATGAATGAAGTGAAGACAAGAAAACCCATACCTTTTTCTTGGTGTTTGATGAAGACATGATGAAAAATTTGAAAGCTTTTTTGCAAAAAGACACGGACAGTTGAGAGAGAGATTTTGGGAAGAAGATGAACAGTCACTAATATTCGAGGGAAAAACTGAAAAACAATTTTAAAATTGTCTTCAAAACGCAAAACACGCGTTTTTTGCGACTGTATCAAGTCGCTAGTAAGATGCCATGGTAAGCTGCGAAACACTGTGAAGGAAAGAAATTTGAAAAATTTCTCCAAGTGTTTTTCGCGACTGGAACGTCTAACCGAGAGATAGTTGCGATATGAGCCGCGAAAATCCCTGAGTACCCCTCGCGACTGGACCTTCCACCCGCGAACAAGTCACCACACGGACCCGCGAAAAATGTAAAACTCAAATTTTGGAAAAATTTTCTAAGTCTTTTTCGCGACTGGGATGTTGACCCGCGAAAATCTCTGAGAGAGGTTCGCGACTGGAACATGCGACTAGACCTACCCGCGACTTAGTCGCCAAAACAGGGCAACACTGTTTTTGAAATTTTTGATATTTTTGCAAAAACAAAGTACTTTCCAAAAACAATACAAAACACTCAAAAATCTTTTTGTGTTTGATCAACAAAGATTGAGCTTGTGAAAACACATTTAATCAAGTACAATCACACAAATGAATATGACATTCGTTGAACATAGACTTGTGTGTTGTGTGTGGATATCAAAAATGAGATAATCCTTAGTCCAATGTGAAGCTTCAATGATCAATTCAATCAAGGCATACACAACTAGCACTAGATAAAGTGACCTATCTCAATTATAGAAACATGCATATATGACCTCCCACAAGTACTTGATAACAATTCTTTGAAGCTTTTCATTTGGCTCCATATTCAACATATCATTTGCAACTTTTGAGCAAAGAAAATCTCATTGAGAGGTAGATGCCTGAAATTTTTGATATTCCAATTGATGATTTAGCCTTTGGCTTTTTGGGCATCATACATTTTATTTTGGTCGCTTTCCCTTTTTCCTAGTCGAATACTAGTTTGTGCGACAGGCTTTTGTAGCTCTATATCTCTTTTCATTTGGAGATTTACATTTAAAGAGCTCTTTAAAGCAAAAAATAAAAAGTGGGAAGATATATAGGCATGAGTCTATGCATATCTCAAGATCAACAAAACCATTCACTAGTCATTCATGACAAGGTTGAAGATCTATTTACAACAGTCACATAGATTTCAGAATTTCTTCCACAATGATATGAGTGCATGAAAGACAAGCTACGCTCATTAAATGCACAAAGCCATTAGTACAAAGGTACAGGGCAAAACATGCTTTGAGACAAAACTCAACAAAGTGATCAAACTTTTTGGATTTTTTACTTTTTATGTGTTTTTGGATTTTTGACACAGAAAAATAAAAGAATGATAAAAAACATAACATAAAGAACAATGTAAAAACATTTGAACCAAAGACAAACACACACAAAAAAAATTCTAAAAACTAGCAAGAAGCACACAACCAAGCATATCCACAAACATGGGAAGTATTGATGCATGGACATGTTGTAATGCTTATACATGAGTACCCTTTGTCACCCATATGTCACGTGCGTTTGGGGCGATATCCTTGACGGATCGGGTACGAGAGTTGGGACTGTCAAACCTTCGTGTGAAGCTTTCCAAGCAATTTGAGAACGCACCGATCATCTTCATCACGTCCATCATTCCTGGTTCACGGTTTTGGCTTCTTGGTTGCTCACCACCCCAAGTCCTCATATCATTTCTTCTTCCTCGTGACCGGGGTGCACTTGCATTGTTGTATGCTCTCAGCTTTTGACAGTTGGGTCTGGTATGTCCTTGCAATCTGCAATAGTGACAAACATACTCCGTTCTAGGACCCTGCTGCTATCTTGGGAGTGATCTTCCTCTAGCTCCATATCTGGATTCTGATTGATTACTGGACTTATGTAATGCCCGTTGATCAACCACATTCTTCTTCTTCTCAGCCTTAATTTTCTCAGGACTGGACCTCTCCACAGTCGTCTCCTTAGCCTTTACAAACTTCACTTCTTTGGTGACATTTGCTAATGAGCTACTTCCTCCGGCGTATCCTAATCCGGACTTGTCTGAGGCATGTTTTTGAGATGAAATAACGTCATCTAACTTCCTGGAGGAGACCCTATCTATCTTGGCATGAGCTGCCACTACCTTTTGCTCAAGGAATCTCACTTTTGTGTAAGCTTCTGATAGCTCACCATTAAGTGCTTCAATCTCACATTTTGCCTCCTTGTATCGTGCCAGGAGACTTTTGTAATCTTCTTCAGCTTTCTTCATCTTCTTCACAGTCGCCTTTGCCACTCTTGCATACTCACCTGATTTCTCCAGAAGTGAGGCGTAATTCTTTTGAAGATCAGTTGAATCTTCCTCCTCTTCAGCTTCTGATTCTTCAACAATCCCAATGGACTCGTCATCAGAATGCTCACCAAGCTCCTTCACAAGAATATCCAAATGATCTGAGGATTCCACATGAGCAATGGTCATGAATGCGGAGTAATTTCCTTCTCCGTCACAGTTCTCTTCCGAGTCAGAGTTTGATGAATCCGAGTCACTCAGAGTAGTGGCATAGACCTTTCCTTTGGACTTCAAATAGTTGGGACATTCCTTTTTGAAGTGTCCGTGTCCATTACACTCAAAGCAAGTGATTCCTTGAGATGATTGGGAATCTCTATCATCCTTCCTTCAGAATTCTTTCTTCTCCCTCCCGGAACTCTGAAATTTTCCTTTTGTCACCAAATTTCCCACCATTCTTGAGTTTCAAGAATTTTCGGAAGTTCTTTACAAGATACGCCACATCTTTATCTATTTCATCTTCTTCCGAAGGGTCATGAGATGCCACTCTCTCATCAATTGTTTTAAGAGCAAGTGATTTGCTCTTCTTCTGAGAGGGCAAGGACAACTCATATGTCTGCAGAGAACCAACCAGCTCTTGAACCTTGATGTCGTCAAGATCTTTGCTCTCTTCAATGGCTGTAACTTTGGCACGAAAACTTTCTGGTAATGACCGAAGGATCTTCCTTACAACTTTGGACTCCTCCGTCTTTTCCCCCAAATTAAATTTGCCGACTACCACCTCGTTTGGCTTACTGTAAAAAGAGTCAAAGGACTCATCCTCATCCATCTTTAGCTGCTCAAAGCGAGTGGTCAACATCTGAAGTTTGGTGTCTTTCACCTTCTTGGTTCCTTCATAAGTTGTCTCCAGAATCTCCCACGCTTCCTTAGCAACGGTAATATGTGAAATCCTGTGAAATTCTTCTGGAGAGATACCACAAAAAATAGCATTCAATGCTTTACTATTTGCATTAGCCGCCGCAAGAGCTGCCTTGTCCCAAGTGGATTTGGCACCCTCCGGCTTTGTCCAACCTATTTCAACTACATCCCAAACAGCCTCATCCATAGAACACAAAAACGCCATCATTCAGACTTTCCAAAATGCATAATTATTACCATAAAAAAATGGTGGAACAGTGAGAGATTGAGACTTATCCATCTCAACAAGGGGTCAAGGATCACACTCAGGTATTAAAACCACAACAAGTGTACCCGCTCTGATACCAATTGAAAGTTCAAAATGGGTATGAAACACCCTTGAACGTTTAGACCCCAAATTACAAAATTACCAATTCAAGCTTTATATCAAACAATTAATGTGCAGAACATGATAACAAGTTTATAACAGAATTGATAAACAATCTAAGCCAAATATAAACACATCCATGACAGTAAATATAAGGCAAAGATAAAGGGAAGAAAGATGCAAACACACGGACAACACACGATGTGTTATCGAAGAGGAAACCGAAGTCCTCGGCGTAAAACCTCTCTGCCGCCCTCCAAGCGGTCAATAATCCACTAAAAAATGTAGTTGGGATACATGAACAGCAATAGACCCTCCAAGCCTAATCTACCCAGGTACCTAAGCCTTCCAAGCTTCTTGCTCCAACGAGGTTGCGCCGAACCTTTTTCTTTTCTAGCTTACCAGATTCCGCTATAGCCCATAGCATCAACCAATCACCATTGGTTCCTTCCCAAACTGCTTCCCTTAGCACCATATAAACCTTCTCACAGACGTGGGTGTGGTGAGATAAGGATTTGGTAAAAGACCTCTCAAGGGTATGACAATGGAAAGGAAGAGAGTAGAGGAATTTGTAGAGTCTCTTAGATGAAGATTGGGGATGAGGCAATCTTGTTTTTCTCTAGGGTTTTCTCTCACAAAATTCTCTCTGGAAGCTCTCTCAATTTAGTGGGTATAAGGATCTTTATATAGTGAGGTGAGAAAAGAATACGAAGAGACAGTTTTTGCCAAACAGGGTAAATTGGCGGCTTGGTCTCGCGGCTTGTCCAAGTCGCAAAATCAAGTCGCGACATAACGGCCTGGCCAGCCTGGGACTTTTGTCCTGTAGTGCGACAGCTGGCGCGACCCTTCAGCTTCCCTGTGTGCATCTCACGTGCCTGAAGTTGGCGACTTGCAGCAGCGAGCCACCCGCGAGTCCTAGCCGCGAAACTCTGCTTCTTTGCACATACTTGAGCTTTTCTTCACATCTTCTCATACACTACCCTTACAACAATCCCACCTAAATACAGGTTACTAAGTGCTTAAATTACAAGCAAATTGGCACAGAATAAAGCCAACAAGATGGTTGATAAATTTCAACCTTACAAGACCTCCTTCTAGGAAGTATAGTAGTTCAAAAACTACTGATGTTTGTCACCATTGTGGTGTTTTTGGTCACACTCGTCCTAATTGTTTCAAGTTGTTTCCTCATAAGTGAGTGTCAAATAGGTCTCATCCTTGGTCTAAAGGCTCTGTACCTATTCTTGGTGAGTTATTAAAAGCTTTGAGCTTTTTGACTCAATTTCAGGGGAATTCTAATTCCTCTATGTCCTTTAGTAGTTATACTAGGACACGTGCCTTTTCATCTTCATGGCCAAGGACTCGTGCTGTGTGGGTGATAAAGGATCCTAAGATTTGATTGTCTTTCTGTTTGTCCTTTGCTTTAATTCTTTCTATCTAACGTTGGACTTTCTTTCTTGATTTCTTATTTGTTTTTGGAATCATGCTTTCATGCATTTGCATCTAGTTTTATGCTTTGCTTTGTTTAACATGTTTTTGTTTGTTTGTTTTCAGTTTTTTATTTATTTTGTTTTTCCATAAAAATTAAAAAAAAAGATGAAAATCAGAAAAATACAAAAACAGTGTGTGTTTTGTGTACATTGGTACTTGTGTACCTTGGATGGCAATTGAAACAAAAGTTTCTAAACTTTGTATCTTTTGTAGCTGAGATGAGCATCTCTATTCACAACTAAGCAAGTGAGCTTTGTGACTCGTGTTTGTGATGAGTAAGATTAAGTTATCTCTTGTACTTAACACTCATATCACTCTTTTTGACTAGAAGGACTAGAAAATCCTAAGAGAAAGGCATAAATAACCATCTCATCACTGTTGCCCGCCAATCATGAATGACATTTGTGTGCTTCGGCATAGCAAAATTGGAATGTCAAATGCTTAACATAATTGGGTATTTCTTTTCTATCTCTTATATACCCATGCATGGTTTGCTCAAAAGAAAAAATATGCAAAGAAAAATAAAAAGAAAAAAGATCAAAATGCTTTTAAATATGATTGCAAGCATGTATTCTAGGAGATGTGGGAGTTATAGGATGTACCTCGAAGGTGATAGTCCCCATCAAACAATTATGATTGTGTGTGAGTTAAAATGACCTTCTCATATCTCAAATCGTGATAACTAGTTGACACTTATGCAATCTTGTGATGTTTTTCACACACAACATGCAATATTCTTTGCTACTCTTGATACATGCGTAGGTACAATGTGATTTGGCCATCACAAGGTTTACATGTGTTAATGTATACTCATTAAACTATCTTGACTTGTTTTTGAAATATAAATTTGGTTAGACTTGTTTAGTGTGTGTGTGTGTGTGTGTGTGTGTGTGTGTGTGTTTATGGGATCTTTGTGTTTAAAATTGTTGTTGAGAGATGATTTTGAGAGTTTAAAATGCTGTTTGGATCCTTGGTTGAGTTGCATGTTTGATTACATACATATCTGTGTTTTTCCCTTCTTGAAAAACTGGTTTTAAGCAATCTTGACACCTCCTTGACACCTCTCGACAACCGGCTTATCTATCAAGCTCTTCAGCTAATTTTTATCGTAATCTTGACACCTCTCGACAATTAGGTGGATTGATCGACAAACTTTCTGGATCCTTGATAGCTCCTCGACAGCTAGGTGGATCAATCAACATATCTTCTGGATCCTTGATAGCTGCTCGACAGCTAGGTGGATCGATCAAGCTTCTTTATAAACTTTTCTGTTGAATTGATCCTCGACAGAACCTCGATAGCTGGCTCGATAGCTATGACACGCGTTTACACCTTGACAGCTCCTCAACACATCCTTGATTGAGCTTTAAAAGGTTCCTATATAAGCGTTGTTCGCGATTCTGATCTTACTTTCCTCGATCTCTCTTGACAGATCCATCTCCTCACCTCCCAAACACTCACTTCTCTCTCAAAACCTTCAAACCCACATGATTTTCAACCTTTCCTTACTTCAAATCACTTGGTATGATCTCTTTTTCTCTCATTATTCATGCATTTCATGCATTTAGATCTAGGTTTAGGGGTTTTTTAAAAATTTTGGGGTTTTTCAAAATTGTTGAGTTTTTGTTGAAATTTTGGGATGGGTTTTTGTTTAAATGATCTTTAAACCTCATGCATTGCATCACATAAGCATTATAACAGTATTATCATGCATTTAAATGTGTGCAACTGATTGTGTGCTGGTAGGATTGGATTGGGCTGAGCCCATGATGCTTTTTATATTGCATGTCACATGTTCATGCATTTCCCAGGCATACGTTCTTTCTTTTCAATATATCTTGATATATTTGAATTGTATTTGGGACTTTTCTGATTGTCTCTCTGTCTCTCTCTCTCTCTCTCTCTCTCTCTCTCTCTCTCTCTCTCTCTCTTCTGTTTTAGTCTGTGTCTGTGGCACCCAAACGCAAGTCTACTCCGTCTTGGAACCCTCTTCGTTCCGGGGCATCCACTTCATCTGATCCTATTCCCTCCCATGTTCGGTTCCATAATGAGAAGGCCAAGTTGGACTTCTTTGAGAGCTTTTCTCGATGAGGCATTCATTCTGAACACCAAGTCACTTTGTCAGACTTCTCTGACACCGACCTTCCCACTGTCATCTACAGTAGGGGATGGGGATCACTTTGTGACGCCCCGGTCACTTGTCCATCCGTGTTGATCCAGGAGTTCTACTCCAATATTCATGGATTTGATTATTCAGTACCTCATTTCATCTCTCGCGTTCGAGATACGCGCATAGTTGTCACACCGCAGATTTGTTGCGGATGTGCTCGTTGTTCCTAGGGTAGAGTTTCCTGACTACCCTGGTTGTGACGTTTGAAGACTGTGTCTAAAGATGAGCTTATATCTGTTTTTTGTGAGTGCCCTTCAAAGCGGGCTAACCGTCAGTTCACTTACTATTCGGGCATTGCAAAAGGCCCTCAGTTTTTGAACATAGTCATGACTTTTGTTCTCCACCCTCTCTCTCACTATAACTCTATCACAAAGCCTCGTGCTCGATTTTTGTTATCCCTTCTTGAGCATCTTACTATAGATTTTCCTTCTTACATTATTCTTTCTATCATGGATGTTCATAAGGATTCGGCGACTCGTGATAAGCTTATCTTTTCTTCGGCTATCACGAAGTTTTTACGCCACTTTTCTGTTCCCTTTCCAGCGTCCAACCATTTCACTTATATGTGGTTTTGTCACGGGATGCCAAAGAGGGAGATTGTTAGGACATATGTGTTTCACATATTAGGAACATATGTCACTATTTTATGTAATTGGCTAATCCTTTGACAAAACGCACTTTACTTATAATTAGGTAGATCTAGGATGTGTTTAATATTTCAAGAAACAAGGTTTCAAGATCAAGTGTTAAAGCCATGCAAGTCTGTCCAAGATTTAAGCTGAGAAAGTGCCTGTCATTAAAGCTCAATAGCTAGCTTGACAGTTAGCATCTATCGAGCTTGAAGAGCTGTTCCAGCCCCGTGGCTTGACCACAGCTCGACAAATAGCTATCTGTCAAGGTCTAAGAAAAACAGATTTTTCTATTCTGCTTTCTTCCAATCCGTGATTATGTGTTTGGGCTTTCTTTTCTCACAACCCTAGACATATATAAGGATTATTTTAAAGGCCGTCAAAGAGGACACAAGTTGCATAAGTGTTGAGCAAAGTTTGTTCAATCAAATTGTGACCGGAGACAGAATTTGCCCTAGTTCATCTCTCTTGTGAAGAAGCTGCCGTGTTTGTGCACTGTAGGGTTTTGTAACCAAGCATCTTCTTGATCTTTATCGTTTGGATGAACTGAAGAACTTTGCAGCCAACAACTTTCTCTAGTTGGTGATTGAAGTCGCGTACTGGGATCCATGCAATTGGTTAGTCATGTACTAGGAGCTGTGCATTAAAAGGAGATATTGTCACTACAGAACAAGTCCAATTAGGTATTGAAATACTAGGATTCCTTTACTTGTTACCGCTTGTTTTGATAATAGTGGATTCTGAGGAGCGGTGACCTTAAAATCACACGGTGGGATTTTGCCTCGGTGGTTTTCCCTATTCGTAAACAAGTCACCCGTGTCAAATTTATTTTCCGCTGCACTTTAGTTTATTGGTGATTTGTTTGTGCTACCACGTGTTTTGCATGTTAATTTGATTAATTAATAAACTTGGCTAATTAATCAAGTAATTCATCACAAGGGGTTAATACGTTTTTGGCCTATCAGTTCTCAATTTGGCTTAATTTTTGCCTTAAATGGGATTATTCTTAGGTGCACATTTTGTTTTTGCATTGGAATAAGGGATAAGGAAGCCTTTGTCTAAATTGAACTTTATGCAATAACTTTAAGCCTCTTCAATTTCTTTATTAAAGAAAAACTTTCAATTTTTTACATCCCCATAGAAAAAAAGAAAATAACTGTTGTCATCAGAGTAATTCAAATTTGTAATGTACTAATATCATACCATAAACACCAAAAAATGAATATGTTTTAATCTGCCATGAACTAAAATATCAATAAGTGCTTACAAATGGTATATTGTTTGCCAAAAAATAGCACTGAATGAATCAATATTGGCTCTATTATTGAAAAACAAAAGTATATTGGCTCCATCAGTATTCTTAAAAGGATCTCAATCTGCCTTGAAGACTACATGTGATGCAAATTTGAGATCCTTCATTAGCTGTACATTTTTCATGCCAGTGCGTTGGTTAAACTCAAGGAGCCTAGGCCTTGAATTCCCTTCATCATCAGATGACCCTTCTACACTCCTAAACTCATCACTGTCCCTATGGTCTAAGTCTTCTTCACCATTCCAAACTCCCTCAAGCTACATGCCCCCAATTGCTCTATTGATTCCATCATCCTCCATACCAAAATCTTCATTTATATCATCATCAGATTCAAAAATGTAAATTTGTGATTTACAACTATTTTGTGTTGGCTTTAATTCTGTGCCAAATTTGATTGTAATTTTGTTCAATCTTATGTACCCTGTATTTTATGTGGGATTTCTTTGTAAGGTTTGTGTGTGAGAGAGTGTGTGAAGGCTCAAGGCAAAGTGAAGAGCAAAGAAGTTTTCGTGGGTAGCTCGCGAGAAGCCTTCCCACGAAGTGAAGCATGTGCTCAGTACATGACTAGAATGCGAAAAGTCATGATAGATGGTGACAGTTGGTTTTCGTGAGTGTCTCTTGGGTATGGCCTTCCTGTGAGATACCCATGAAACATTCTGTTTTGCCATTTTGTCACATCTAATACACCAGGTCTCTACACACACTATATATACCCACATTACCCATATATTGAGAGGAGTGCTTTTCTGAGAGAAAACCCTAGTCACAACCTTTGAGAGTTAGAGATTGTCATACCCACAATCCTGTACACAATCTATTGTGGTTTTCCTCAAGTCCTACCTCTCCATTTCCAAATCCTTGAGAGGTTGATAGCCCAAACACTTACCACATTTTCTGAGAGAAAACCCTAGTCACAACCTTTGAGAGTTAGAGATTGTCATACCCACAATCCTGTACACAATCTATTGTGGTTTTCCTCAAGTCCTACCTCTCCATTTCCAAATCCTTGAGAGGTTGATAGCCCAAACGCTTACCACACTCATTCTGAGTGTATAGTGAGGTTTTGGTGCTACTGGGAAGCATTGGAAGAAGCCATTTGTTTGGTGGATGCAATAGGGCTAAATTGCGTGATCCGAAGAGTTAGAGAAGACAAGGCTTAGCGAAGTCAGTTGGTAGCAGGAGCTTGGAGGGCTCGAGTACATGGGGTAGACTAGGTTTGGAGGGTCTTTTGTTATTCGTGTACTCCAACTTATTCTCTAATGGATCGATTTATCGTTTGGAGGGCGGCAGAGAGGTTTTTCGCCGACTTCTTCGGTTTCCTCTTCGATAACACATCGGCATTTTATCTTGTGTTTGCATTCTTCTTCCCTACTCTTTTATCTTTCATTTTACTACTGTGATTTGTTGAAAATGGCTTAAAGTAGTTATTTTGTTTATCCGCTCGCATTTACTCTATTCCACACTTAGTTTAAGTTAGAGTAAAATCAACCGAGCCGTAATTTTAATTTGGGGGTCTAAACAGCTCTTGTGTTTTCACACAAATTTGAGCTTTCAATTGGTATTAAAGCTGGTACACTTGTTGTGGTTTCATTACCTATGTGTGATCCTAGACCCTTTTTAAGATGGATCGATCTCAATTGCTTAATGCTCCTCCATACTTTGATGGGAGCAATTATGCTTTTTGGAAAGTCCGTATGAGGGCATTCCTATGCTCTATTGATGATAGTGTTTGGGACACTGTCGAGATAGGATGAACTAGGCCAGAGGAAGCCAAATCCTCATGGGATAAGGCAGCCCTTGCGGCAGCTAATGCTAATAGCAAGGCTTTAAATGCAATTTTCTGTGGTGTTTTCCCTAATGAATTTCACAGGATCTCTCATGTTACAATTGCCAAGGAGGCGTGGCAAATCTTGGAGACGACCTATGAAGGCACTAAAAAGGTGAAGGATACAAAGTTGCAAATGCTTACCACACTCTTCGAGGAGTTGAAGATGAGTCATTTGACTCGTTTTATGGGAAGCTAAATGAAGTGGTAATAGGGAAATTCAACTTGGGAGAAAAGACGGAGGACTCCAAGATTGTGAGGAAGATTCTAAGATCATTGTCGGATAGTTTAAGGGTAAAGGTTACTGCCATCGAAGAGAGCAAAGATCTTGATGAGATTAAAATTCAAGAACTCATCGGTTCTCTTCAAACCTATGAGCTGTCTCTACCATCACAAAGGAAGAGCAAATCTCTTGCTCTTAAGACCGTCAATGAGAGATTGGAAGCTCAAGACTCCTTGGATGAGGATGAAGTTGAAAAGAATGTGGCGTACCTTGCTAAGAATTTCCATAAGTTGCTAAAGTTCAAAAGAGATGGAAAGTCTTTTGAGAAGGGAAAATTCTCAAAGTTCAAGAAAGACTTCAAGAAGAAGGACTCAAGAGACTCCTCACCAGCTGAAATGGTCACGTGCTTTGAGTGCAAAGGGCATGGGCATGTGAAGAAAGAATTCCCCACTTATTTGAAGGCAAAGGGTAAAATCTTTGCAACTACCCTTAGTGACTCGGATGGCTCCAATACCGATTCGAGAGAAAGCTGTGATGGAGAAGGAAATTACTCCGCATATATGGCCATTGCACCTGTGGACTCATCAGAAGATTTGAGCCTTCTAGTGGACGAACTCAGTGAGCACACCGAAGTAAAGTCTATGGGAATTGGGGAAGAATCCGATGATGAAGATGAAGGAACCAAGGGATTCAAGAATCCTATAACTCTCTTCTTGAGAAGACCGGAGAGTATGCTAGAGTGGTTAAAGCAGCCATCAGGAAAATGAAGAGAGCTGAGCAAGACTACAAGAGCATACTCATGAGGTACAAAGAAACGAAGTGTGAAGTTGAGGAGCTGAATGGAGAACTAACCGAGGCTTACTCTAAGATCAAGTTTCTTGAGCTTGAAGTGATTCAAACTAATGCCAAGGTGGAACATGTTGCCTCCAAGAAACTTGACGAAGTGCTTGCACATCAAAAGCCTTTTTCTGAAAAAAATGGCTTATGATATTCCGGAGAGAGTAGTTCATGTGCCAACATGTCCAAGGAGATGAAATTTGTTAAAACTAAGGAACCAATGGTTGCAACTCCAAGTGTTGAGAATGCAAAAGTGGAGAAGAAGCCAAATGAAACTGCTCAAAAGGTTTTGACAAAACCTCGAAATCCATTTGTGGCCAAACCTAAGGCTAAAGGGATGTCTCTCCCAAAGTCTCAAAGAGGTCCTCAAGTTCAACACTTTTGCCACCATTATGGAGTTTGGGGACACACAAGACCTAACTGTTATAAACTTCACGCATTGAAGAAAGTAGATTCTCGAAGGCTAAGAGGACAAGGAAAGGGGAATTGGAATGCTAAGCAATCAAAAGGGCGAGAAGCTGATTCCAGCTTTGGTGATGTGATAAAGATAATTGATACCATCACTTCTTGTTTGGCAAGCTTCAGTCAAAGGTTTGAGAATCACAACTTGAGTACCCAATCCTCTAGGGATATCACCCCAAACACACGTGCCGTGTGGGTGAAGAGGGGTACACATGCATAAACATTAGACCTTGTCCATGCATTAATTCTTCCTATATGTTGTGACTTTGACTGGTTGTTTGTTTATGTTTCACTTTTTAGCATGTTTCTTTTCAAGTCTGTTTTGTACTTACTGTTTTTATGTTGATCTTACTTTACATGTTCTGTTTTTTAATGTGTTGAAAAATTCAAAAACCCATAAAAATTGAAAATTTTCCAAAAAGTTTGATCGCTTGTGTTGTGTATATCACATGTGAGTTTGGCCTAGTACCTTCGTACTAATGGCATTGTGTATTTACGAGCTTTGCTTGTTATGTATGCACATCTATCTTTATGGGAAAAAATTTGAAATCTATGTATGACTGTTGTAAATCGATCTTCAAGCTTGTCATGAATGATTGGTCAATAGTCTTGATGGTTTTGATACTTGCATAGACTTGTGCCTATATATCTTCCCACTATTTTTTTTTACGATTTTTGCTTAAAGAGCTCAACCAATGTAAATCTCAAAATGAAAAGAGATAAAGAGTTGCAAAAGCCAAAGGCTTATTCTCAATATTGAAATATCAAGAATTTCAGGCACCGATCTAAAAATGATAAAATGTTATGATTTGTAAAGAAGCCAAATGAAAAGCTTCAAACATTTGTAATCATTTTCTTGTGAGAGGTCATATATGTTCATTTCTATAATTGAGATAAACCACTTGACCTAGTACCGGTTGTGTATGACTTAATTGAATTGATCATTGAAGCTTCACTCTAGTCTAAGGACTATTCCACATTTGGTACTCACCCACAACACACAAGACTTTTGTTTAATTAATACTTATTTCATTTGTGTGATTGTACATGATCAAATGTGATGTGTATGCTCAATTGCTTGTTAATCAAATCCAAAAAGATTTTTGAGTATTTTATATGTTTTTGAAAGTGTTTTTGTGCTTTCGTGTTTTAAGTTTTTGTTCAAATTGCATTTTTCATGTTTTTCTTCAAAAACTTCTTCAGAGGCATTTTCGTGAGAAGCTTGCGATTAAGCTCTTCCCGCAAAAATAGGTTAAGGCAAAACATGAAAACACAAAATTCAGACAAAGACTTTCGCGACTGTCTCGCGAATATTTCACGAGTAAAGACTTCCCGTGAAAATCTATGTGCTGCAGATGCAGTTTTCACGAGTAACTTCACGATAATGTAACCTGTGAAAAACGCGTGTTTTCAGTTTTAAAAGGCTGATGTGACAGATTTTCAAACACACTCTAGTTTCCCTCTTTTTGCCTTCCTCATGCCTCTCTCAATCCAAAACATTTTTTCACTCAAAAACCCAATCAATTTCAAGTTCAATCACCGCAAAATCATCTCTAAGGTATGTTTTTAACAATCTTTTCATTCTTTCTCTTAGATTATGCAGAAAATTTTCTAGGTTTACTTGATTTGGGGATTTTTGAAAAAGGGGTTGGGAACATTGATTTTGGTAAAACAAATTTCAACTTCTTGATTAGGCTTTGTCCCATTTAGTTTGTTGTGTCTATGTTGGCCCCATGTGGCAATTTTAACATGTATTTAGGCAAGATTAACCCATGTTCATGCATTGTCCACATGTTATTTATATAGGTGCATATCAAGTGTTTGATAAAATGCTCAAATGACATTTTGGTGTTGTTTTGGATTCCAATGAGTTCCAAATTTTGGGAATTACCATGATTATACATGTTATCATGTTTTGATCATTGGGTGTGTGTTTTACACACTTTGGCCCAAATGTGCTTAATCATGCCTTGCCATGCATCACCTAGGCACACCTCATGCACACTTGTTGCACACACCTGCACATTTATCATGTTTTGCATATCACTCATGCTAGATTTATGTTGCTTACATGTTTAGCTCTGTTAACATGATTTTGTGTCTTTGTTTATGTTGCTTATGTTTGTGGACTAACTTGACACTAATCAAGTTTGTGTTCTTGTTTTGTGTTTTGCACTTGTTTTCTCTGTTTTGTGTTTATTTGTGCAGATGTCTCCCACTAAGCACTTTGCTTCCAAGAAATCCTCCAAGCGTCCATGCACGGACTCTGACAACTTCAGGTCCATTGAGGCAGACATGGCATATAATGATTGCTACAAAAGAGCAACAATCATTATGGAATGGGTTGTTCGATTGGAGACTCTTGAGAACACTTCCATACCTAAAGTGTTCAAGGAGAGAACTTGGACGAAGTTGCTAAATCCAAGTGGCAATGTTTATGCGGAAATCATACGAGAATTCTTCTCCAATGCCACTGTGGATGGAGACCACATTGTTAGGTCACAATCTGAATGACCCCTTTGTGATAAACCCTAATTAATTAATTAATTAGCCAAGTTGTTTAATTAATCAATTAAGCATGCAATTGCGTGGAAGCACAAACAAATCACCAAATACTAAATATGCAGCGGAAAATAAATAACACGGTGATTTGTTTAGAATGGGGAAAAACCCTAACGGCAAAAACCCCACCGGGTGATTTTCAGGTCACCACTCCTGAAACTCCACTATTATCAAATCAAGCGGTTACAAGAAAGGAATCCCAAGTACCTTACCAACCTACAGTTGAACCCTTACCCCAATACCCAATTGGACTTGATCTGTAGTGACAATTTCCACCTTTGATGCACGGCTCCCAAGTACGTGACTAACCAATGCGCGAATCCCAATACGCGACTTCAGAACACCAACTTGAGGAAGAATGGTTGGCTGCAAAGTTCTTCAGTTCATCCACGTGATGAATAGCAGGAAGATGCTTGGTTACAAAACCCTATGGTGCAAAGACACAGCAACTTCTTGATGAAGGATGAACTAGGTCAAGAACTTCGTCTGTTGAGCACAATTTGCATAAACAGAGATTGCTCAATGATAATACAACTTGTGTCCTCCAAAACGGCTCTTAAAATAATCCTTTTATATGTTTAGGGTTAGAAGAAAAGAAGCCCCAAAAACATATTCACGGATCCCAAGAAAATCAGATTGGAATTCTGACTTTTTAAATCTCGACAGATAGCAGGTGTCGAGGTAGCTGTCGAGAGGTGTCGAGCTTTAAAAATTCTGCACTTCAACTTGCTTTTTCTTGGACAGACTTGATGGCTTCAATACTTGACCTTGAAACATAGTTTCTTAAAGTATTAAAAACACCTAGATCTACCCAATTACAAGTAGAGTGCGTTTTGTCAAAGGATTAGCCAATTTACATAAATAAGTAAGACATATGTTCTTAGCATGTGAAACACATATGTCCTAACAATCTCCCCCTTTGGCAATCCGTGACAAAACCACAACAAACAAATGAGCATATGAGAGAAGTCATAAATCACTCAACTCATATTCACTTGTTGAATACAATAAAATCTATCCTAACACAAACTCTTGAAAAACTTTGCAAGAAGAGAGCTTATGATAAGTAAACTTTGACAACCTGTATTTCTGAAACACTTTAAACAAAACTCATCAAGGCATCTTGTGTGAAACAGAAATAATTAGATTGCATACAATAAAAGAACATGTGTATAAAGATAGAAAAGAAACAACACATGAAGAGAGAGGTGAAAGAAACATACATCCACATATATAAGAGAATAAGTATCATGTATGTAAAACTGGTCACAAGACCTCATATACAAGAACAATGTATCTAAAAAGATAAGAAAAGAAAAGATACATATAGCCTCACTACATCCCTCAAAAATATCAACACTCCCCCTATCAAAAATGTCCTATACTAACTCTCCCCCTAAGATGACTACTCTCATAACCCAAAACTACTCCCCCTTTTTGTCACGAGTGACAAAGGGTAGAGTGTCATGCAGACATCTCATCGGCAGAGCTAGCATCTCCATCATCATCATCATCCTCATCATCATCCTCATCCTCAGAATCTGAAGCTACTGGGGTAGGTGGTGAAGGAGTAGCCTCTGGAGCAAAACCGCCCATGGTCGCCTGACGTCGTGCAATACGTCCCACACGAACATTCACTTGATACAGCTCAGCAGAGAGTGTATCAAGACGAGTGTCCATGCGCTGCAGCTGCGCCATGATATCACCAAGGGATATATCGCTCGAAGAGGAAGAAGGAGCAGATGTAGATGGAGCTGATCTGGATGGTGCTGAACGGGAGGGAGGAGTGGCACCAGGCTGTCTCGACCTAAACTGTGCCTCACTACGTTTTACGGTAGCGGCATCTATGGCAGATATGTGTGTGAAGTGGTCGGACACAGGAAAGGGAACGGAAAAATGGCATAGAATCCGCGTGATAGCAGAAGGAAAGATGAGCTTATCACGAGATGCCGAATCAAGATAAACATCTATGATAGACCGGATGAAGTGAGAAGGGAAATCTATGGTCAAGTGCTCAAGAAGAGAAAGCAAAAATCGAGCACGAGGCTCTGTGATAGAGTTATAGTGAGACAGAGGATGGAGAACAAAAGTCATCACCATGTTCATGAATCTAGGACCTTTAGCAAAAGGCCTACATGATGTGAACTGATGCTCACCCCAATCAGCAGGACGCTGACAGAAGGCAGAGATGAGCTCTTCTTTGGACACAGTCCTCAGACGCTCACAAGAGGGATAATCAGGAAACTCTATCCTAGGTACCCTAAGCACATCCGCAACAAGCTGCGGTGTGACAGGAATGCGCATATCTCGAACGCAAGTAATGAAGAGAGGTACAGAAAGATCAATCCCGTGGATGTTGGAGTAAAACTCCTGTATCAACACGAGAGGGCAAGTGACCGGGATGTCACACAGTGACCCCCATCCCCTACTGTGAATGACAGAAGGAAGGTCAGTATCAGCGAAGTCCGCCAGAATGACTTGGCGTTCCGAATGAACACCTCGTCTAGAAAAGTTCTCAGTAAATGCCTTTTGGGCATCTCCATCACGGAACCGAATGTGAAAAGGAGCAGAATCAGAAGATGAAGATGCTCTAGAACGCAGAGGGTTCCGAGCAGGAGTAGATTTACGTTTGGGTGCCATAGACACTACTTAACGTAAAAGAATGAGAAAGAGATAGAGAGGGAGACAAGCAGAAAAGTCCCAAATCAGTTCAAATATGACAGATATATGAACAAAGAGTACGTATGCATGGGAATGCATGAACATATGACATGCAAAGCAGAAATATCATCATGGGCTCAGCCCAATCCATTCCTAACAGCATATAAACAAAGTATTCACAACTAAATGCATGAAAATATCATTATAATGCACATGAAATGCAATGTATGACATTTTGAAATCATTTAAGTCCAAACCCAACCCAAAATTTCAATAAAAACTTAGTAATTTTGAAAAGCCCCAAATTTTTATGAAAAAAAAAACCAAAACTAGGTTTTCAAAACATGAAATGCATGAAAATGAAAGGGAAAAGGTGATCTTACCAAGAGATTGAAGAAAGAATGAGCAAGATCCAAGTGAGATTGAAGATTTGAGTGAGAAAAAACAGTTGGAGAAGTTGAAACGCCTCGGACAGATCGAGTGAGATCGAGAGAAATGAGAGAAAAATCGCGAACAGCGCTTAAATAGGCACCTCAGTAATTCTCGACAGCTGAGGTGTCGAGAGGTATCGAGGTATCTGTCGAGAAAGGTATCGAGGAATAAGCCTTCGACAGATGCAGGTATCGAGAGGTATCGAGGAACAAGATAGATTTCAGATGCATGAATCTCGATCGATCGACAAGGTATCGAGAAGCTGTCGAGAGGACAGAAGCATTCTCGATCGATCCACAAGGTGTCGAGACAGGTGTCGAGAGTGAAGACATAAAACAGCATAAGTGAATCTCGATCGATCCATTAGGTGTCGAGAATCTATCGAGAGGACAGAGACTTTCTCGATCGATCCACCAAGTGTCGAGGAAGGTGTCGAGATTGCGATAAGAAAAGCTTGAGAAGCTCGACAGATGACCAGGTATCGAGGAGGTGTCGAGGAAGGTGTCGAGCCACAGAAAAAGAGCAGTTTTTCGAGAAGGGAAAAACACAAGCATGAATGCAATCCAACACACATCTCTAACAAGGATCCACTCAACATATAAACCTCTCAAAACAACTCTCAACAAGAAATTAAGCACAAAGATCATGCAAAACACACACACACACTAAACAAGTCTAACCAATTTTATATTTCAAAAACAAGTTATGACAGTTTAGTGAGCATACACTAGCATATGTAAACACTTGTGATGGCCAAATCACATTGTACCTGCACATGTATCAAAAGTAGCAAAGAATATTGCGTGTTGTGTGTGAAAAACATCGCAAGATTGCATATGTGTATACATGTTATGACGATCTGAGATATGAGTAAATAACTTTTAACTCACACACAATCATAACTGTTTGATGGGGACTATCACCTTCAAGGTACATCCTATAACTCCCACATCTCCTAGAAAACACGCTTGCAATCATATTTAAAGCATCTTTAATCTTTTTGCTTTATATTTTCTTTGCATATTTTTCTTTTAAGCATATCATGCATGGGCATAAAAGGAGAGAAAAGAAATACCCAAGATGTTAAGCATTTGACATCGCAATTTTGCTATGCCGAAGCATACGAATGTCTTAGACACTGCAATTTTGCTATGCCGAAGCATACAGGTGTCATACTATGATTGGCGGGTAACAGTGGTGAGATGGTTATTTATGCCTTTCTCTTAGGATTTTCTAGTCCTACCCGTCAAAAAAAGAGTGATATGAGTGTTAAGTTTTAAGAGATAACCTAATCTTACTCATCACAAACAAGAGCCACAAAGCTCACTTGCTTAGTTGTGCATAGAGATGCTCATCTAAGCTACAAAAGATACAAAGTTTTAGAAACTTTGTTTCAATGGCCATCCAAGGTACACAAATACCAAAGTACACAAACACACACTGTTTTTGTATTTTTCTGATTTTTTCAATTTTTTTTTTATTTTTATATTAAAAACAAAATGAACAAAAACTGAAAATAAACAAACAAAAACATGTTAAGTAAAGCAAAGCAAAAACTAGACTGACTCAGCAAAAAAATAAAACACACAAGCAATGCAACTAACAGAAAAACAAGAAGGGAAAAGAAAGTGATGAAATCACTTAGAGTCCTTTTTCTTCCATGCCTTGGAAAAACCTTTCCTTTGATTGAATCCTTGAACAGGTGGTGAGGGGGAAGAATTTAGACCGTTCAAGTTCGAAAGGAACATGAGGGCTTTCAGAAGATCTCCAAGAGGAGCAAGAGAGGATTGAAGCTGAGATTGGCTTCCAGATGCTATCATGCCATTGCTCTGTTGAGTGGCTAGCCACTTATAGCAATTTGGTCGAGTGTGACCGGCAGCTCCACAATAATGACAAAGATGCTGCTTCTTTTGTTTAGGCTTATGAGAGTTAGCCTTCTTAGCCCTAGGGTTATTAGCATCTTTCTTGTCTAGCTTAGGGGGTGCTCCTGGGATGGATTTTCCCTTGTCTAAGTTCTCACTAGCTAATTCAGTTTTAACATTAGTGTCCACAATTTCAATGTTATTAGCAGGAGGAACAAAAACAGTATTGCTAGTAGTGGCAGTATTAGAGAAAGAAATACCATACCCCAAACCAGTTCGATCCGAAGCAGGTTTTTGATTGCTAAGCATCTCATCAAGCTTTGCACTTGAGGTCCTCTCCAGTTGAGCTCTGACTTGAAACAGCTCCAGTTCAAGCTTCTTGGTCTTCTCAGCCAAAAAGTTGTTCTCAAATCTCAGTGCTCCAATAGTTTGATTCGCCTCATCAAACTTTGTGGACAACTCTTCACGATCGAGTTCCACTTCACTGAGCTTCTTGGTGGCCAGCCTATACAGTTTCTCATGCTTTTCAGATAGCTTGTAAAGCTTCTCATAGGCTGAATGGATATCATCTTGATCATCCATCTTCTCAAATTTTGACTCCACCAATTCTTCTTCATTCACTTCTTCAACAATCCCTTCAGTAGGATTGACTGTGGCAGTGAAGGCATTTAGGATTCCGTCATCCTCATTGTCGGAATCATCTTCAGGCTCAGTGTCACTTAGGGTTACGGCAAGGGCCTTGCTTTTCCCAATGCTCTTCAGATATGTAGGACACTCATGTTTCATGTGTCCAAACCCATGACAACCAAAGCACTTTGGTCCTGCAGGAACAGTATACTGACCGCCCTCCTTAGCATCCTTCTTCCCTTTGTCTTGACTTTTGAACTGAGAAGAACTGAACTGCCTGCGGTCCTTGTCGAAGCTCCTTCCATTGGCATTCTTCATGAACTTTTTGAACTGCCGAGTAATGTAGGACTTCATCTTAGAATCTTCATCATCGGAAGATTCATCTGTATCACTGCTCTTCGCCTTCAAGGCCATGCTTTTGCCTTTATTGGTCTTGCCAATCCTAGATAAACCTATCTCATAGGTCTGCAAGTTTCCAACCAGCTCAGTCAAAGGAATCTTGTCTATATCCTTTGATTCCTCAATCGCCGTAATCTTGGCATGAAATCTCTCAGGTAGAGATCTGAGCACCTTCCTTACAATCTTGGGTTCAGGGATGGTTTCCCCAAGATTGAAGGCTGAGTTCACTATGTCCTTGAGCTTGGCATAGAACTCATCAAACGACTCATCCTCCTCCATCTTTATTTCTTCAAAGCTTGTTGTCAGCCTTTGAAGCTTTGAGTCTTTGACAGCCTTTGTGCCTTCATAGGTTGTCTGGAGAATGGTCCAAGCCTCCTTAGCAGTTTCAGTTGAGGATATCTTCTTGAACTCCTCATTGGTGACTGTGCTAAAAAGAGCATTCAGCGCTCTGCTGTTGAAGTTGGCCGCCTTGATCTTAGCATCATCCCACTCGGCCGGTTGTTCTGTTGGCTTAGTCCAGCCAATCTCTACAGCTTGCCACACTTTTTCATCTAAAGACTGCAAGAAAGCTCTCATGCGTACTTTCCAGTATGCATAGTTAGTGCCATCAAATAAAGGAGGTATAATTAAGGATTGTCCTCTATCCATGACAAACAGGGGTCAATGGATCAACACAGCAAAGATTAAATCCTAATCAGAGTGTGCCTGCTCTGATACCACTTGTTAGGTCACAATCTGAATGACCCCTTGTGATAAACCCTAATTAATTAATTAATTAGCCAAGTTGTTTAATTAATCAATTAAGCATGCAATTGCGTGGAAGCACAAACAAATCACCAAATACTAAATATGCAGCGGAAAATAAATAACACGGTGATTTGTTTACGAATGGGGAAAAACCCTAACGGCAAAAACCCCACCGGGTGATTTTCAGGTCACCACTCCCGAAACTCCACTATTATCAAATCAAGCGGTTACAAGAAAGGAATCCCAAGTACCTTACCAACCTACAGTTGAACCCTTACCCCAATACCCAATTGGACTTGATCTGTAGTGACAATTTCCACCTTTGATGCACGGCTCCCAAGTACGTGACTAACCAATGCGCGAATCCCAATACGCGACTTCAGCTTGGACAGACTTGATGGCTTCAATACTTGACCTTGAAACATAGTTTCTTAAAGTATTAAAAACACCTAGATCTACCCAATTACAAGTAGAGTGCGTTTTGTCAAAGGATTAGCCAATTTACATAAATAAGTAAGACATATGTTCTTAGCATGTGAAACACATATGTCCTAACACACATTAACTGCTGGGTGCGACACAAGGAATTTGTTATCACAAGGGACTCCATCTAAGAATTCTTAGAAGTTCGTCCACCTTCTCAGCCAATCGCCATACACTATGATGATAGATTGGACTCTCTTGAGCCAATGGCGGAGATCCTTGGTGGTTTGCTCAAGAAGAAGTCGATCAAAACCATCCCGTTCAATGCAGAGATGAGGACATTAGCATATGTCATGATCCACAACCTATATCTGGTCACAAACTTGACAACACTGTCCAGGCCAAGGACCATTTTCCTATATGATCTCCACACACATAAAGAGATCGACATATGTGGACACATATACCACCTTTTAACCAAGAGCATCACCAAAGGAACTCTAGGACATTATTTCCCTTCCCCACTCTCATCATGGTTCTCATTACAAAGACAAGACTGAAGATTCCAAGCGGTCTTACCATCGTGCCAAGAAACTATCCCATTGGTGCTAACACAATGACTAGAAGCAGAGCCCACATCACCAGATCAAAAACCGACATTTCTCAAATACCAAGGAATAATGTTGAGGAAGAGGGTGGAGATACTAAGGAAGAGATTGATAGATTCACCTCAGCACCAGAGAGTTCTACTCAACCATCCTCCTAAGCACAAGCACGAGGACCCGATCGTCTTGATCTCCTCATTGCAAGGGTAGAGCAGATGTATGGCATGCTCGAATCCCATATGAAGCATACCTCCGATCAATTTACTTACATCCAAGGACAAATTACTACCTTATCTTCACAAATTGTGGACATGTCAATGGCGCAAGGATCCGATTCAAAGTCTGAGCAGTTCTAGCCTCTTTGGCCATTTCGGTCAAAAAGGGGGAGAAAAATTTTGAGGGGGAGAATGCACAGTTTAATGGGGAGCAAAACACATCATAGATATTGGTTTTATTATTGGTGGTTTAGCGGTTTATGTTTGTTTTAAACTTTATTAGTTTTTATAACTCTTGGAAATTTTCATTGCTTTCTTTTAAAGCTTTAAGTACATTGGTTTTATATCAGTTTAATATTCAGTACTTTGTTTATATCATTGCTTTGTAGCATTTTTTTGTACTTTTAGTTGTTGTTGAATTATCTTGAGTACTACACACTTGTACCCTTGTTGGATCTTGTATCCTTAATTCAAATACTTCTTGTATTTTGCATTGGTTGTGTGTTGGACATGCAATTGATCTTTGTTTTGATCTTATTTACATTGCGTGTCTGGATGACCATTTACTAGCTAAATGTTCATTGTAGTCATTCTTTAATGACTGACCCTGTTTGATCAAGATATACTTAATTGTTATAGAGTGTTTATTACCTTGATATCGCACTTTACTTGCTCATATACGTACCGTGTATTCAACTTGTTATAAGCTTAATGAAAGTTTTGTTTATGTGCGAGTGTTTCAAGTTACAGGTATATACATGCAAGGACTTCACAGCTTCTAGATTAGGTGTGAGTGAGTTTTACCACTGTTTCCAAACTCACGTTTAAGTCTAGAGTCTGTTTTAGGGGTTTTCTCACGGAATAGCCAAAGGGGGAGATTGTAAAGTTGTGATTTACAACTATTTTGTGTTGGCTTTAATTTCGTACCAAATTTGATTGTAATTTTGTTCAATCTTATGTACCCTGTATTATATGTGGGATTTCTTTGTAAGGGTTGTGTGTGAGAGAGTGTGTGAAGACTCAAGGCAAAGTGAAGAGCAAAAGAAGTTTTCGCGGGTAGCTCGCAAGAAGCCTTCTCGCGAAGTGAAGCATGTGCTCAGCACATGACTAGAATGCGAAGAGTCATGATAGAAGGTGACAGTTGGTTTTTGCGAGTGTCTAATATGTAAGGCCTTCCTGCGAGATACCCAGAAATATTCTGTTTTGCCATTTTGTCATATCTGATACACCAGGTCCCTACACACACTATATATACCCACATATTGAAAGGAGTGTTTTTCTGAGAGAAAACCCTAGCCACAACCTTTGAGAGTTAGAAATTGTTATACCCACAATCCTCTACATAATCCATTGTGATTTTCCTCAACTCCTACCTCTCCATTTCCAAATCCTTGGGAGGTTGATAGCCCAAACACTTACCACACCCATTCTGAGTGTATAGTGAGGTTTTGGTGCTGCTAGGAAGCATTGGAAGAAGCCATTTGTTTGGTGGATGCAATCGGGATGAATTGTGTGATCTAGAGAACTAGAGAAGACAAGGCTTGGCGAAGTCAGTTGGAAGCAGGAGCTTAGAGGGCTCGAGTACATGGGGAGCAACAATTGAGAGAAAAAACAAATCATTATTATAACAAGGATTGCTTAAAATAAATTACAATCATTCACTTAGATTTCTCTACAATAATATTACAATCATAGATTTACATTTATTTGCAATTACTTGTTCTCAAAGTCACAAAAGATCTTAGACAAGTGAACAAATCAGCCATTTGAAACCAACAACCTTGGACAACTATGCTCCTCCGAAGGTAACTCTCATTTGACATTCAACAACTTTCATTCCCTTCTACCAATGTCATAAGATTGCACATTACCGAATTGCAAAAGTATCATAAACTTGGCTACTTCGTCGTTCTACACTAGAATAAGAAACCATTAGTGAAAAATTCAAATCAAGTTCTTTTTTTGTACAATTAAAAAGCCCATTTTTGTTTGCTTTTGGCTACTTGATGCACATCACTACAACTTGGACCCAAAGATTTTCAATCACATATTGTACTTCCAAAGACAAAAATAAATGCAAGAATTTTACAAAAACAAAAACGAAGCAATTAGTTTATAAATATAAAAATTATGAAACTATTCACCGCAAAAATACTTGAGAAAGGTACTTAAAAGCTCCAACGAAAATACTACTTTTTCTTAAAGTTTAGGAACATTTCAACTTTCTTCAAAATCAAATAACAATGTTACTTTGCTTTTATGAAATAATGTTTTAAAACTCAACAATCCAAATTTAATTAAAAGAAATGTGCAAAGCTAGTAAACATTGGGGCATTTTATCAAACAAATGGAGTGCAGAATGCAGAAGGAATGAACACAAGTTGTGAAACCCATTGGACATGAATTCCTAAATACCCCATAAAAATTTCATTCAAGATACATCATTCCATTAAAGTCTAACCATAATCATCAAAGAGATCAACATGGGAATCAAAGAAAGGAAAAAAAAAAAAAAAAAGTCATCAAGAACACTTGCAGAAGTGGAAATTTTGCAACCAATTACAAAATGTCCTATGCTATTTAATGGGTCTCACTGTCATTATTTAGAGATCAATGGAAATATTCCAAGGTTTCTAAATAAAAATTGCAAAGAATTCTTAAGGGCCAATCACACGTCGATACGTATAGAAATTTAATTCAAAATGACACAAGCAGTCAAATCAAATACTGCCATATGTTTTTTAAATTAGAATACTTTGGCTAATCAAATAATGCCATGTGTCCCTTCGAGAACAAGAAATAAAAGTCTCTCCATTTAAATTATAACGCATGTCACCAATGTAAGCCAATCACGTGTCTTCAAATCTCTTCAAGACTCCTATAAATAGAGACCCTTCTTAGTCTTGTAGAGGGAGATTCAAAAACACTCTAAAGTCTTGAAGCTCTACTGAATCAACTCCAAAGCCTCCAAGAACTTCAACCTTCGAATATGAAGAACATTCGAAGTAAATTCATTAAAGTCATCCTTCTAAATCTCAAAGTTCATTGAAATCAAGCTCAAAAGCCTCCATAAACACCAAGAGACTACAAATTAGTAATGCTCTACAAATCCAAGCCTCTAAAGACCCAAATAATTTCCACTAAAAATCTTCGAAGACAAAGAACATTCGAAGAACATTCATTCAAATCATTCTTACAAGTGTCAAAGTTCTACTGGAATCAAGCTTCAAAGTCTCCAGAAACTTCAAAGACTTTGATCCATCGAAACTTTATTGGATTCAAGCTCTAAAGCCTAGAAGAACTTTCACCACAAATCTTCAAAGAGCAAGAACATTTGAAGATCCCATGAAGAACGCAAAGAGCAAGAAATCTCTAACAAGCACACAGCTAGAGATTCATCGTAATTTCATTTTGAAGATCTTTTGATCCACTTTCCAATCCAAGTGGAGGATATCTTGTATTCGAGTCAAGATTACATTGACGCAATACTTGAATTGAAGACTTTTCTAAGGAGATTGAATCAAAGGATTATTCTATTGTATTAGAATCTAAATATAGAGAATTGTACCTACAAATTCATCAATGCAAATTTACACTTATGAAACACTGTCAATTATTTGATTTCCAAACTTGAGATTTTGTGTTTACAACACCTATGGCAGAAAATTTTATAGGCAAAAAAAATCCAGGAATTGCATCTGACCAAACACCTGACAGGCAATATTTCAAGAGATCAATGTAAGGCCTTAGCACATTCTGTTCATTCTTTTTCTTTTAGTTGGGTTACTAGGAGGGCCAACTAAGCTGCTCATGAACTTGGACGATGGTCTCTTTGTAATAGAGTTTTTGGATTTTTTTGGTTCTAACTCCGCTCCTGTTATAGTTGTGAATGTTTTATTGGAGGATGCTCTCTCTGTATCTTAGTTTGTCCTTTTAATAAAAGTATTTGTTTAGCAAAAAAAAAAAAAAAAAAGCTTATCAATTTGATCTTCCAATTATAATTTTACATAGATTCAGTGAAGTATCAACATCATATTTATGAAATAGAGAAAAAGAAAGAACATACAGAAAACCAGAGAGATATAAGTAGTAGGAATAGAGGCATGAATCAATAGACTACCTTTTTCTCTCTCTCTCTCTTGACAGACCCACTCTCTGAGGAATTGAGAATTGAAGCTTAAACCATTTAGACCCTTTTTCCAAAGTGCGTAACTTCTATGGCAGAAGTCTTCCTTAAGGTCACTTACATTGGAGATTGGTCCCCTTCTTGGACTTGCTTCTGTTGAAAAGCATAAGCCTACTTCTTTGGCAAACTTATTTATTTATTTATGCTTATTGGGTGATTCGTTTAGAGCATCTCCAGCAGAATAGCCAAATATTTGTACTGTTTGGCTAATGAACAGTGACATTTAGCTTTTGCCTACCCATTTTTTTGAATACACTTCCAACAGATTCTCTATCCCATTCTCTATCTCATTTAAATATTATTTCTTCATTCATTCTTTATCATCATTTATTCTTCCTATATTTATTCCCAACAATTATATTTTTTAATGAAAAGTGTTATATTTACAACATTTTTCGCAATATTTTCACATCAAAATTTATGTGAAAATTTGTTATTAGTTCTAATTTAAACTCACCGCTGAATTTTTTTTTTCTCACCAATATTAATTAATAACAATTTGTTACTTAAAATTTACTGTGAAAATATTGTAGTAGAAGTTCTTAATTAGGATTTTTTATTTTTTATATTATTTTTCTACCATTCCTTTTATTTCTTTTTTTTTCTTTTTTCTTTTTCTTGTTTTTCTCCACCGCACACCTGTCCAGGCCTCTCTTTTATTTTCTTTGTCTCCTTTCATCAAGAACACTCCAGCATCACTTTGCTTCACATCAGAGAAAAGAGAGAGAGAGAGAGAGAGAGATCGGCTTGTTGCCGCCGCTCCAGGCGCTCCTGCCGCCACTCCAGCCAGTGCTTCAGCGCCGCTCCAGCCGCTGCTCTAGCGCCGCTCCAGCCGCCGCTCGTCGTCCTCCCGTCAGATCGGCTTGTTCTTTCTTTTTTCCTTTATTTTTTTTCATATTTGCTTGTTTTGATTCAACTTTATTTTAAGAATTGGATTTTGTTTGTGTTTTGTGTTTGGATTAATTCTTTTGCTTATGAACAATTTAAATTTTTTTTTTTTCTGATTTCATTTGGTTTGTGAGAAAAAAAAAAAAAAAGAAGCAACGGCAATGGCAACGGAGAGAATCAGAGGAAAAAAAAAAAGAAGCAACGGAGAGAAAAAAAATGGAAATCCGGAGGAGGAGAGAGAAAGAATTAATATAATAGAACTGTTGGCAATATTTTAATCCAACAAATTCAATAGCTAATGAACAGTAGCTCAACAGATTTGATGAGCTACTGTTCATAAGCCAAAAAAAAAATTGGTTATGCATAATCCATTGGAGCTAGTTTTTTAGCTTACATTCTCTATTATAGCTAAGATTTTGGGTATGCCCAAGCCACTGGAGATGCTCTTACCATTTAGTTATTAAGTCGTCTGCCATAACATTATTTGCATTTGTTGTATTATTCTGCCATAACTTTATTAGCTACTTTCCTTACTGCCGTTAGTCTTATTCATTTCATTTAGTATTTTAATTATTATGTCATATCATGCTCCTGCTATAACATCTGTAACAACTATTCTTGTCATGCCCATAACATATGCTCAGCTCGCAATGCTCCTACCAGAATGCGTCCATATTGGGATGGCTCGACTTGCACATAAGCGTAATCCCATTTAGGCCAGTCCCAACTCTCTTATCTCAGATCTACAGGCCATAGTACAACAGGAGGGGTCGAAGCCAAACAATACAAAAAGACCCACCACAAATTGAAACTAAGAGAATATTTAAACATAGGATGGTTTTAAAAATCAGAATGGTCAAAGAACTGGAAAAGGGACCTGTTCCCAGTTTTTCCCGGTTCTTGATCAATTTTCACTAGTTTTTACCAATTATTTTGGTTTTTGCTAGCCTAATTCTAGTTCCCGGTTGAATCGATTGAACTGGCCGGTCCAATTTGGCTTTTAAAACAGTTTAGCAGGTGAGAAATAATTTGAAATTCGATGAAAATTTTCGATAGACCACTATTGAGGTTCAAAATTGCTCACAGTCTAAGGCCTAAAGAAATAGTATGTTGGGCCAATTTCATGGAAATGAAGTTAGAGAAAATAAGGGGCTGGATTCACGTGATGAAGAAAAGAGAAAAAGAAAGAAGAAAAGGGTAGGAAGCCCAAAGGATTGGGATCCAACGATCCATGGAAGAACAGAATTTGAAATACATGAAGCAAGAGAAAGGCCCAACCAACTAGGATCAACAGACCAAAAGGAGCCCAATAAGAAAAGCTAGGCCGGGATCCCAGAAGTCACTAGAGTCCGGGGATCTCTAGAACGAACAACACAGTATAAGTAAAATTAAAGCAGGATAAAAGACAAAGAGCATGCGAGTCTCAAGCACCCAGACAGACAGTGGAATCAGAAAAGTACAAAAGCAAAAAATGCATGAACAAAGGAGCTGTTCCCCAAGGTCCCCAGAATGAGAAAAGCATAAAAGATGTAACTGGGAGGGAGCTTTCAACCTAGTAGCAAAAGATTCCAGTTATTCAAGAAAATGACAAGAATGGAGTGCAACCAAAAGTTGGGAGGGTGAAAGAAAGGACTGAAGATCAGCGGCCTGAGGGGAGCTTAAAATGGAAAATCAGTTATGGGGCTTTCAGCTTGGTCGCACCAAAAGGAGGAAGCTATGAGAAAAAAGGAAACGACCAGCCCCTGAGTAAACTGACACAGCACAAACTCTGAGGGGCAAAAGGGAGAAATCACTGGTACTCTCGGAACCCTAGAGCTGCACTATAAAAGAAGGAGAAAGTCCTTGCTAACAGGCATTCGGAGATTGAAGGACTCATTGATTTTTTTATCTACACACACATCGCCATTTTGGATTTCTAGAAAAGATACAGAGCCATAAAAGGACTCTGTCAAGTTCAAGGAAAACAGAGGAACCACTCCCGGTATCCCCTAGACAGCCACTATAGCACGTACTCGGATTAAAAAAATTCAAACTTTGCAAGTCTTTAAAGCTCGAATAGCTATCAAAGTCTGTAATTTTTTAACTTAGTTGAACCTTGTATCACGTCTTAGTGAGCATTGTAATCATAACTAAATAAAATTTATAAAATGTCTCTCATTTATCCAAGGATCCCTAACCCCTTTTTCTTTTTCCATATTTTATCTGTTGCACATTTCCTTCCTGTTTGAACTGTCATTCAATACGAATATTTTCGTTTGTTAGTTTATTTGTGTTGTAGGAAGCTTGCTTTGTGCACCACTTAGTTCTTAAACAGCCTGTTAGTTGCGGTGAACTAAGCCCAGTCCACCGAGAACAATTATTTGGCCCAGGATCTTTGGGCCACTGTGTTGAGAAAAAAGGCACTCTCACATTTTGGCGACTGGGTAAAGAAAAGGGAAGAAACAATCCCTTCGCAGAGCATGCCTCCAAGACCAAGGAACAGCAAAGGTGCAAATGTGCCACCCGCGGCCTCTGAGGCCGTGGGAGAAAATGAAGTGGCCTCTAGACAAGGAGGCGAGGTGCCCCTAACAGAGCACGAGGTCGCATCAGAGCAAAGGGACCCAAGGCAGGAGCCAGACCCTATGGCTCGAATGGCTACAATCCTAAAGGATCTGCAGCAAGAGGTCCGTCTTCTCAAAGAAGGCAAGACGCAAGAAGTCAGGGACAATGCCCCCCTTGTGGGCAACCAAGATAGGACCCAACTAGAGGGAGGGCCCGCAGTAGGAGGAGGAGCCAACCCCCAGTACCTAACGCTGGCAGATGTCAATGCCTTTCTGGACCAAGAAAGGGAGAAACTTTCAGGGACCCCTAAGTTATTTTCTCGGGATCCCCCATTCCCACCAAAACTCCTTGGCAAGCCATACCCTAAAGGATATGAACCCCTAAAGTTCCATCCTTTTGATGGAAGAAATGGGAGGGCCGTGGAACACGTGAGTAGGTTTTTTCACACCATGGGCCCCTACGCAAGTGACCGGGAGTTGTGTCTAAGAGACTTTGCTAAATCCTTAGTTGATAGAGCATACACTTGGTACACTACATTGAGACCAGGATCCATTAAAACTTGGGACGAAATGATAGAAAGATTATGTGCGAAATATTACCCTGGAGAGGACAAGGTCACTTTCCAAAGCTTTCAGATGGTAAGACAAAGGCCTGGAGAGGATCCCGTCGAGTTCATCAAAAGGTTTGAAGATGTGTCTCTAGATTTTTATGGGGACCATGAAGAAAAAGAACTCTTGGAGACATGCATATCCAACATGCTTTTCGATTACAAACTCAACCTCAAAAATCTATGTATCACATAGTTCCCAAACCTGTTACAGAGAACTAGAAGGACAGCACAAACTATGAGGACAAAAAGCATGCCAGCATCTCAAGCCATGACAGCGTCAGTAGGAGAGAAAAGAAAGAGGCCTGATGGAAAAGTGTTCGAGGAACCACCGGTGATCCCATGTACCACAAAAGAGTTAAACCACATCCTAGACAAATGGATCGGGGATGGAGTGGTTAGGCCATTCACTGTGTCCAGGCCACCAACAGAGGAAGAAAGAAAAAATCCTTTGTTTTACAGGATTCATAATTATGTCAAGCATTCCACCGAGGATTGCTGGCCCCTCCGCAGGCTCTTTCAGAAGAAGCTAAGTGAAGGAACCCTGGAGCTCACTCAGAAAGAGCTAGATGTACAAAGGAACCCCCTGCCCAACCACAAAGGGAAGGGGGTGGTGGCTATAGTAATCCATGGGAGCTCGACAGAAGCAGAAGAGCCAGAAGGATCCTTCCATCCGAGCACAGTCAGGACCCTTTAGAAGAATCCCAAGTTCAAATCATTATTCAACCAGCTGGGATTTGGACCAGAAGCAAAAAGGGTGGCCACGGAGTCTCTCGTGACTATAGCGGCAGATTCAGGAATGGAATGTTTCACAACATAATCACATGCTAGCCGAGCTTTCCTGGAGACAACCAACGCCATAACTTTCACTGATGAGGACATGGAGATTGAGCATCCAGACTACCGTAGACCCCTTTATCTAATGGCCACCATAAATGGTGTCTAAATCAGAAGAGCACTAGTAGACACAGAGGCATCGCTCAATCTCATAGCCCTGAGCACCCTGGAAGTTGTGGGCCTAGCAGGAAGGAGGATCTTGGGGGCTCCCATGGAGATAACCGGATTTGGAGGATTAGCAGAATCGACCAAAGGATATGTATAGCTAGCCCTAAGAGTGGGGCCAATAGTAGCCTTGATCAGATTTCATGTAATCAACTCGGAGGTATCCTACCATGTACTGTTGGGACGGCCATGGCTCCATAAGCATCACCTTATACCATCCACGTACCATCAGTGTGTTAAAGGGAGATTGAATGGGAGGCCTGTAAGGATCCTTGCCAACCATAACCCCTTCAGCCAAGGAGAAGTAAACTTTATGGAAACAACGTTTTATGATGAGTTAGAACCAGACAATGAGAGTCCTATGCCAGGGACCCCAGGAGCACTTATCCTGGAAATAGAAGGAGGAGGAGGTACCCATAACTTAAGAGACCTCCTAAAGAGAAAAAGGCAAAAAAGGGAGCCCAGCACCTCAGGATCCCGAGAATGTGTAGTAGTACAGGAACCCAGGGGAAGATTGATTTACCGCTTATGAAGGTGCACGGGGCCTGAGTGCATCGTGTAGGAGGGTCCCGAACCACCAGAATGTGTGGTAGCTCAAGAGGAAGTCCCAGACGAACCAGTTAAAGAGACACAAATCCAACCTGAGGAAGTCCCAGAGGAACCAGTTAAAGAGACATAAATCCAACCCGAGGAAGTCCCAAAGGAACTAGTTAAAGAGACACAAATCCAACTTGAGGAAGAATTGGAGGAAATAAACTTGGGGGCTAGATTGGGATCCCAAAAGCCTGTTTTCATCAGTAGTCAATTGGAAGTACAAGAAAAAGAGTCGCTGGTGGCCTTGCTCAAAGAATACATGGATGTGTTCGCATGGACCTATGATGAGATGCCCGGTCTGGATCCTGGGTTGGTGGTCCATGCCTTCAACGTAGACCTAGGAGTCAAACCAGTTGTCCAACTAGCCAGAGTCTTTCACACTGATGTAGAGGCTTAGATAACCCAAGAGGTCAAGAAGCTGCTAGCAGCTGGTTTCATCAAGCCCATTCAGCATCCCAAATGGCTTTCCAATATAGTACCAGTGAAGAAAAAGAACGGCCAGATTCGTTGCTGCGTGGACTTCGGCAACCTGAACAAGGCATGCCCAAAAGATGAGTTTCCTCTGTCTAATATTGACCTCCTTGTGGATTTAGTTGCAGGAAGTTCTATGTTTTCATTTATGGATGGGTATAGTGGGTACAACCAGATTCGTATGGCTGTCAAGGACGCCGAGAAGACAGTATTCAGAACCCTAATCGGGAATTTCTATTACACTGATGCCTTTTGGCCTAAAAAATGCAAGGGCTACGTACCAGCGAACCATGACAGCCATATTCCACGATTTGATGCATAAAGAAATGGAAGACTATGTGGATGATATTGTGGTCAAGTCAAAAACTAGGACAGGACACCTCCAGGTACTTGAACAAGTTTTCAAAAGGTGCAGAGAATACAAACTATGCATGAACCCCATGAAATGTGCCTTTGGAGTATCTGCAGGAAAGTTCCTTGGGTTCTTGGTACATCACAGAGGCATAAGTGTAGATCCAGCCAAAGCTGCAGCCATTGCCACAATGAAAAGACCAACAACAGTGAAGGAGCTCAAAAGCTTTCTAGGATTTGTGCCAGGGCTAGCTTCGGTCACAGGTGGCTTATCCAAACTACTAAAGAAAGGAATCGAGTTCACCTGGGGAATGGAGCAACAGAAAACTTTTCAAAGGATCTAGCAGATTATGAATCATTTACCCACTCTCCAAGCACCGGTATGTGGGCGACCCTTGCTGCTATACTTAGCATCAAATGCCTAAGTAATAGGAGCTCTGCTAGCACAAGAGGATGATAGGAATGAGCAGCCTGTTTATTATGTAAGCAGGACACTCAAGGATGTCGAGACCAGGTATCCCAGGATAGAGAAAGCCTGCCTAATGGTTATTTACGCATCCCAGAGGCTGAAGAGGTATTTCTCAGCTCACCAGATCCTTTTGGTGACTAAGTCACATCCCATAAAAGCACTCCTACATCAGCCCCTCCTGACAGGAAGAATAGCACAGTGGCTGGTCCTGCTCTCTCAATATGATGTAGGTCTCAGGACCCCCAAGGCTGTCAAAAGTCAAGCTATAGCAGACCTCCTAGCACAGTTCCCAAGAAATGAAGAAAGCTCACTAAGTGAAGAGATCCCGGGCGAGGTAGCAATGGCAGAAATCCCAAGAAAGAAATGGACAATGAGATTCGATGGGTCAGCCACAATAGCCTCAAATGGAGTGGGAGTTGTACTAAGCTGTGAGGATGGGGACACCATACCTTTATCTTTCAAGCTTGGGTTCTACTGTTCTAATAATGCAGCTGAATATGAGGCATACTTGACCGGGTTAACTATAGCACTCGGTATTGGGGTGAAACATATGAGGGTACTGGGAGATTCTAATCTTGTAGTTTCCCAGGTAAATGGTGACTTTGCACTAAGGGAACAAAGTTTAGCAGCCTACAGGACTTGGGCACAAAGGCTAGAGCAAGAATTCCAGACCTTCAGCATAGAGTACACGCAAAGAAGTGAAAACAGGTTCGCTGATGTGCTTGCCACCCTGGGATCCCAAGTGCCAGTCAAAGGAAGGGACACGCTAGTCAGAATAGGAAGGCAGGAACATTCTATCTTAAAAATCGTCCAAAAAATATCCCCCGGAGAGTTTAAACAATGGGATTGGAGGAACGAAGTAAAAGAAAAAATGAAAGAAACAGGATCCAGCAGGAGTGTCAAAGAACTAAGGGACTACGCTCTAATAGAAGGAGAACTGTACAGGAGACTACTTAGAGGGATCCTATCCAGATGTATCAACGAGAAGGAAGGGAAACTAAGATTGGAAGAGCTACATACCCAAGTCTACGAGACCTCAGAGAAGATCAGCTTATATAGAAGAATGCAATGCATGGGATACTACTGGCCTAGTATGAACAAAGAGGCAGCAACTATATAGGAAAAATGTCAGGAATGTCAATTCTCGGTGGACAAGGAAGAAAGCTACGCTGTATTTATTACAGAAGATTGGAGGACTCCCTTTATGGAATACTTGGCTCGAGGAATCTTACCAACTGACAGGACACTGACCCACCAGCTCAAGAAACTCGAAGTCAGATATTTCTTGCAGAATGGGATCCTATTCAAAAGGGGATACAATGGGGATCCCCTACGATGCCTGGGGCCAAGGGAAGCCAGGGAAGTAGTCATGGAAGTCCATTCAGATGACTGTGGAAGTCACTCAGGAAAAAGGAGGCTTTATAAACAGTTACTACTCTTGGGGTACTACTGGCCAACAATGAAAAGGGACTCTAAGGAGCTAGTCAAAACTTGCCATGCCTGCCAAGTCCTTGGAGATGCAATCCATACTCACCCAAATATGTTGCAAGATATGACAACACCATGGCCTTTCCACACTTGGGGGCTTGATCTCATAGGGCCTATAAACCCTCCATCTAATGGCTACATATGGATCTTGGCAGCTACCAAATACTTCACAAAATGGGTAGAGGCCATCCCTTTGAAAAATGACACTGGAGCAGCTGTAGCAAATTTCATTCGAGAGCATATCATTACAAGGTTTGGGATCCCTAGGAGGTTGATCAGCGACAACGGAACCCCATTCATAAACAAAGGCATGAAGGGGTTGATCGAGGCATATCACATCAAGCATGGAAGATCTACACCATACTACCCACAAGGAAATGGCCAGGCAGAGGCCACTAATAGGGTGATATTGAAGATCCTTAAGAAAATGAAGCAAGAGTATGGAGAGAAGTGGAGTGACCACTTAGCAGATGTACTTTGGTCATGCAGGAGCTCTTTAAAAACAGCAACAGGATTCTCCCCATTCTCCTTAGTCTACGGAACAGAAGCTATTAGTCCAATGGAATTAGTGGTTCCTACACCAAGAGTAGTACTTGAAGAAAGCCAGGAGGACACCGGAGGCACAAACAATGAAAGGAGACTAGCAGACCTTGAAGGGATAGAGGAAGAAAGAGAACTAGCCAGGAGAAGAAGCCAGAGGTACCAGCAAAGAATGACTAGAGCATATGCACAAGCAGTACGCCCAAAAGCTTTCACTAAAGGGCAGCTAGTACTAAAGACAGCAGAGCATGTAAGGAGGAACCTACCAGGACCCTCCAAATTTGTCCCAAAATGGGAAGGACCCTACATCATCAGAGAGGCTCATGGTAGTGGGTATTACTACCTTACAAAGGAAGATGGGATAGTCCTAATAGAGCCCATAAATGGGAAGTGGCTAAACCAGTACTATGCATAAGGGAGGAGAGGTCTCGATACACCGGAATCCTTTTTGCCAACTCTTCAACCCGCTAAGTTTTTTTTTAACATTCTCCTTTTTTTTATTACGAATTATCGCTTAAGTAATTTTGTTTAGGAACCCATAGTAGAAGGACACTCTGTGATCCTTATTATCTTTAACTTTGCTATGTTCTTTGAAATGATGATTATGTTTTGATTCAATGAAATCTCTCTTTATTTATCCTCAGCTATTAAATCCTAAAGTATTGCAAAGCCCAAGCATAGGTGAAATTAGGGGAGGATACCTGGGCAAAAATGTTTAACACATGTCCCAGGACCCACCCCACAATCGGTTTCAAACAGCTAGTTTCAAATACATGATATAGGATCCTGGGCAAATGCTCAGATACCTAGCTCAGTACTTGAAAAAAAAAAAAAAAAAAGGGGAGGGGGGAGACTTGCCAAGCTCATGAACTGGGACAAAAAAAAATCACCCAGTTTACCCAGTTCAGTACTTGCGCAACAAAAAAGGGGTACCTGGTCTGGAACTCACAGCAAAACTTGTGGGAATCATGGCCCAAGACTCGGTACCAAAGAAAGAAAAACAAAAACAAAAAGGGAAAAGATCCACATGCCCTTAAGAAAGGATTAGAAGCAACCTGAAACACAAATACTTAGCAAACCAATACTTAGAAGCAGTCTGAAAACACAAGTACAGATCCATGTAAAAAAAAGAAAAAGCCAGAAACAATGTTCAAACAAAGAAATAGAAGCTTATACAACCCCAGATTGTTCACACACATCTAAACCAAAAAAAGAAAAGAAAAAAAGGCTAGGAAATAAGGCCAGCCAACAAAGAGCCATCTGGGGAAAGAGCAGGGACAGCTGAAGAAGAAAGGACCATCTGCCTTTTAATCTTCAAATCTTGCAAAGTCTTGTGAGCATGAGCTAAAACTTTCTCAACAGCAGCAATCTCAGCATCAATGTTCTTAGAAGCCTGCCTCTGGAATAACGAGTGTGCCAATGATCGCAGGTACTCCAGCAAAAAGGATAAGTTGAACTTGGCTTCTAAGAGATCCTGCACCACTCCCCTCCATTCCAAGAGCTTTTCTTCAGATAAAGAGTCTAGCGAAGAATCTCTCAAGGAAATCAACACAGCACACAGCAACTCCATCAGAATGTTCCCCAAGAATACTCCCCCTTTGAAACCAATGGTAAAATCCTCGTGACTCTTGAACAGCCCTTCCAGCAGTGGCAGGCCTTCCATAAGCACAGAAAAACGTAAAAAACTGCCATAGGAGGGCCCAAAGTGGTGAAAGTGGCTAGCAGGGAGACTGTTGAACTCCAGAAGATCAAAACGAGCCAGAAAAGGTAGGGAGCCTTGAAGTAGGATCTAAAACAGCAACTCCTGGAGCCTCACCCATTTTTGCATCACCACCTGAAGGGGCTGAGGAGCCTTCAACCCTCTGGGCAGTATGAAGACCAGCAACCTGAGCAGATCCCACACCCCCCCTCAGGAATCACAAGTTTAGAACCTTTAACACCAGTATCGACTCTTGCAAAAAGAGGGGGGGGGGGGAACAGACTTAGTTCTAAAAAGAAAAAAGAAAAAAAAAAAAAAAAAAGAAAGTAAAAAATGGCAGAGGGGAAACCAATATCAGTCTCTTGGGACGGAGCCTCCTCCTCTTGCTCCTCTGACTTCTTGGAGGACTCTGAGAAAGAGCACATAGCAAGTTGAAGAAAAGGTGAGGAAACTTCAGCAAAATGACTAAAAGAGGGCAAGGATATAAGGGGCTTCACCATAACGAAAAGATAGGAGAAGGGAAGAAAGAAAGAGAAACGCAGTAAGAACGATCAACACCCACCTTTAGAATCCTCCGATTCTAAAGAAGAAGCAGCACCAGAGGCAGATCTCGCAATGGCTTGGCCTGGAAAGAGAAAGAAAGGAAAGAGAGAACTCAAAGAGGGGAGCAAGAAAAAAAAGGGGAATGCAAAGAAATAGAATTAAAACGCTATTATAAAAGAATAAGGCTCATCTGTTCGCCCAGATGGTGATGCGCCTCCCAAAGTCTTTGTACTTAACCCCGTCTGAGGTAACACAGTCTTGATAGGACTGAGAATCTGTTCAGATTGAGGACCTTGGGACGTGGGAAGCTCGGGAGCCTCAGGATCCAGGGTAGCCTGGACATCCTGCATTGGTTTCCCAGTCTCCCCAGCTATGCCACCATTGGGAGCCTCCTCTTTCGTACCCTGAGATGCAGCTGCAGCCATCTCCTCTTCCAAAGTCTTACCAATCGCGGGGGGAGAAACCTCCACCTGAAGAAAAGGAGGGGGGACAACATGAACAACAAAAAGCATAAGTAACAGGGCACCATAGATACACAGCACTTGAGAAAATGGATAAAAGCAAGTGGCAGAAGGCACAAATGAAGGAAAACCATACCACATCTTCACCAGAGGATTGGCTTCTACCTTTCCTAGGGTCTGACTTACGCTTGGACTGCAGAGAAGACAACCACTCATTAGTTCAAAAAAAAACAACAACAAAACTGCAACCTAAAAGAGAAAAGACGGAAAGAGGCCTTGCCCTTCTCTCTCTCTCAACAGGGTCTCCAGGTCTCTGTTGTTTACTACAGGTACGTCCAGAGGGTCCCAGAGAACCATGAACTGAAGAACTCATAGGAACCTGGGGAAAAGAAGACTCTACCTTAGTCTTCACCCGACTCCTTATGGCCAAAGGTTGCTCAACTTCTTTTTCCTCAGTAAGCATCAACTGTTTCTGGGATTTCCCAGTCTTCTTCTTTTTTGTCTTAGGGCCAATGCCCTCTACACTCTCTTCAACTGCAGCCTCCTTCAATTTTTCCTGTTTAATTGCTCTCCCCTTACTCATGCCAATGGGAGTACTAGCATTTATGGCTTCTACCGCCCCCTTCTTGATTGGTACCTTAGCAGAAGAACCAACGATAAGATCACATCCTGGCCAGGTTTCTAGAAAATCCTGCGCATAAGTCACCCAACCTCCCTTGGAAGCGTGCCACTCTACGAAACCTGTTTTGCTACTCACAGCAGTAGAAACAATACCAGCAGTAGGTAGGGACAGACGCTTGTTGGATGTTGGAACAAAAGAAATGTCAGGGTTGGGGACTCTCCCAATTATCTCAAAACCAGCATAGTCAACAAAAGATTTTTGCACTCTCCTCTAGTAATCAGCATAACCACTAGAGGCAAATACCCCTCTCTGAAAATTAGGCACTACAAACTGAGCACTCCTTCGTGACCAATAGGAGAAAGCCTGGAGTCTCATGAAAGGATCCAAGGAAGGAAGAGACGGTACTATGTCATTAAACACTGGGGGAATATCCTGATCGAAACCAAACTGCCGAAGTACTCGGTGCGCTGAATAATGAGTATATCAGGGACCACTTGAGGAAAGCACAAGAAGCCAGGAAGGACTAATGCAAGTAAGGTAGGCTAAGCTACCCTCATCACCGCGATGCAAATCAAAAGTGTTTCTTGTGGAAGTCAGAAAATGAGATAACACAAAATCACAAACCAAACCGGGGCCAAACTCCCGGGGAGAACGCTAATGCAAATGACCAGCTTGATCAAATAGCTCAACCAAGTTGAGGCTGCCACCTTTCAGACTAAGCCAACGGAAAATAATAGGGTGGCTGTCAGTAGAACTGCCACAAAGCCCCTTGACCACGTCAGGGGATCCCTGAAACTTATCCTTCACAAATTTTAAATTCCTACATCTTGCTAAAGTGACCAAAGAACGATCCCACATAAATACCTAGAGAATGGCACAATGAAAAGAATAAGTGATTACATAACAAGAGTCACCCTTAGCTTCATCTCCATGGAGTTGGTCTAGTTGAGAATAGACATGACCCAAAAACATGGGGGCTAGAGGATATTGAGCACCTTGAGCCAACCTAATCGCCAATGGGAAGAGAGTAGATTTGATCCCATACTTAGGGAATTCGCTGAACAGAAACTTGCTGAGCTAGAATGCGAGGAACCCAGCTCGCCTAACTCTCTTATCTTTCTCGCGTGAGAGATTCATAACCCACCTACCCATTCTGGCCGGTTTCCCACCAGGAGAAGTAGTACGTCCACCAAAATGAGCAAATAACTTTTCTTCCACCTCGAGATCCTCGTCAGTAAGATTAATATCAAAAGGATTTTCATCCCCAAGCACCGGAAGGAGGAAATTGTTAACCACATCCTCCAGAGTAACAGTCAATTCAGCAACAGAAAAAGAAAAAGTGTGCAGAGTAGGACACCAACGGCGTACCAAATGTGTAAGACCCTTGGCATCTCTAAAACCCTCAAGATTCCTGGAAATTGCCACTGCCTTTAGGATACCAGCGCGCTCCAAACAACCCACAAACTCTTCGTCACAAAGTTCCTTATCCACCCAGATGGGCCAGCCCTGGCTCTTTCTAGCAACAAAATCGAAAAATATGGGGATCGCCTCTCGAAGTCCCTGCCTGATCTGGAGATCAAAAATCTTCCTAGGGTCTGGTACTTGAGCAGAACCAACGAAACCCGCCTGACCAAAGAACACCCAGGCGTGAGTGGATGGAGGGGCCTCACCATGGGACACCTGAAGGAAGAACAAGCTAGGGGTGTACCAGGGGTCTCGTAAAGGAAAGGCAGGACGCCTAATGACCTCCTGAGACTCATCTTGTGCAAAACTAGAAGAATCTTCACCTTTAAAGGGGCTAGGAGTACGCTATTTTCTTTTTCGAGAAGAAGAATAAGCCATTGAGACAATGGGTATCTTGAAAGTAAAGGGGAGTTAAGAAGAAAGCAGGAAGCAACAAGACTGATAAAAAAAAAAAGAGTTGGGAGTGGAAGATTCAGGGAGATAAAAGGGATAATGTGAAACACCTAGGATAAAGACACAAAGAGCAGTTGGAGAAGACAATATGTGGAAAGACGCGCCAGTTGCCAGAAATTTGAAGAGGGAAGAGTTATCAGCGGTTATTAATGGGAGTTATGGGAAACATAAAAGTAGGTGGTGAGAGTTTTTTTTTTTTTTTTTTTTTACTTCATAACTCAACTGCCACGTCCCATGAAAAAATGAGGAGTTACGAGAGAAAGAAGCAAAAAAAAAGCCAGGATACCAAAGGCCAAAAAAAAAAAAGGATCAAGATCCCCAAAGAATAATCAAGATGAAAGAATCCTGCAGAAACTCAACTACTCACGCATGGGCTGCAGGCAACCCATGAGCTTGGGGGGCTAAATGTTGAGGTTCAAAATTGGCCACAGTCTAAGGCCCAAAGAAATAGCATGTTGGGCCAATTTCATGGAAATGAAGTTAGAGAAAATAAGGGGCTGGATTCACGTGATGAAGAAAAGGGTGGGAAGCCCAAAGGATTGGGATCCAACGATCCATGGAAGAATAGAATTTGAAATACATGAAGCAAGAGAAAAGCTCAACAAAGGAGCCCAATAAGAAGAGCTGGGCCGGGATCCCAGAAGTCACCAGAGTCCAGGGATCTCTAGAACGAACAATACAGTATAAGTAAAATTGAAGTAGGATAAAAGGAAAAGAGCATGCGGGTCTCATGCGCCCAGACAAACAGTGGAATTAGAAAAGTACAAACGTAGAAAATGCATGAACAAAGGAGTTGTTCCCCAAGGTCCCCAAAATGAGAAAAGCATAAAAGAGGTAATTGGGAGGGAGCTTTCAACCCAGCAGCAAAAGATTCCAGTTATTCAAGAAAATGACAAGAATGGAGTGCAACCAAAAGCTGGGAGGGTGAAAGAAAGGACTGAAGATCAGCGGCCTGAGGGGAGTTTAAAATGGAAAATCAGCTATGGGGCTTTCAGCTTGGTCACACCAAAAGAAGGAAGCTATGAGAAAAAAGGAAACGACCAGCCCCTGAGTAAACTGACACAACACAAACTCTGAGGGGCAAAAGGGAGAAATCACTAGTACCCCCGGAACCCTAGAGCTGCACTATAAAAGAAGGAGGAAGTCCTTGCTAACGGGCATTCAGAGATTGAAGGACTCATTGATTTTTTTATCTACACACACATCGCCATTTTGGATTTCTAGAAAAGATACAGAGCCATAAAAGCACTCTGTAAAGTTTAAGGAAAACAAAGGAACCGCTCTTGGTATCCCCTAGACAGCCACTATAGCACGTACTCGGATTCAAAAAATTCAAACTTTGCAAGTCTTTGAAGCTCGAATAGCTATCAAAGTCTGTAATTTTTGAACTTAGTTGAACCTTGTATCACGTCTTAGTGAGCATTGTAATCATAACTAAATAAAATTTATAAAATGTCTCTCATTGATTCAAGGATCCCTAACCCCTTTTTCTTTTGCCATATTTTATCTGTTGCACATTTCCTTGCTGTTTGAACTGTAATTCAATACGAATATTTTCGTTTGTTAGTTTATTTGTGTTGTAGGAAGCTTGCTTTGTGCACCACTTAGTTCTTAAACAGTCTGTTAGCTGCGGTGAACTAAGCCCAGTCCACCAAGAACAATTATTTGGCCCAGGATCTTTGGGCCACTGTGCTGAGAAAAAAGGCACTCTCACAACCACACAAAAAAAAAAAAAAAAAAGATGCAATTGAATTTTGAACAAATATTATAGACAAAAGGATTGAAGAAGTGGCATCAAGCCTAACTTCTTTGTTTTGTTGATGTGTCAATTCAGTGCTTACCATTGCATGTTAATGGTGTGTCCTCTCCTGATTGGCCTAGGCTACCTAAAAATTTCCCCCAAGGTGAACTGCATCACCAATTACACAGACTTTGCCTTTGCTTATATTTACCTAAAGAAGTCCCTAAGTAGGGTTGAGATCTAGTTGGGTCTAGTTGGGTTCATAGCCACCCGCAACCCAACCCGAGGTTTGTTAGGGAGGAACTCGACCCAACCCGCATATTTGAGTCCAGGGTCGGGTAATCAGGTAGGACTCTTTTTTTTTCGTCCCTACGGAAAAACAATAAATACTTAACTAGCTAGCACAATGTCTCTCCATGGAAAAGAAATTTCCCCAAATTAAAAAATTGTATCAATTTTGTATGTATTAAAACTTTTGTATTTAAGTGTAATACATTAAAACTTTTCAAGAGGAAAGAAAATAGATATAGAAAGTATTAAAGTGTAATTGATGTCAAAAAATGAAAGAACTATCATTTCGGTAAAAAAAAAAAACTCTTTTTTTCTTTTTTAGAAACAAAATGAAAGAAACTTGATTTGGAACAATTATAATCAAATCTTATTTATACTTAATCTCCATTATAGTTGACCAGACCTTAATTTGGATAATATCATAGATGTACAATATTATACCACAATTACATATAAAATAATTATTTATTCTCGCACATTGCGGAAGTCTACAATTAGTTATATAATGTTACACAAGGATAATAACTATCTCATAACTCGGAAAGACAGCAAAGTATTGTCACTTTTGTGTAGGGCCACTAAAAATTTCGTTTATTTTGTGCCATTTACAACAGGACACCTCATAAATTGTGAAAAAATCGGTAAAGAATTTTGTCTTGCCCTTAAATTGGATTGCAGCGTCATGAGGTACTTGGATAGAAAACAAACTCTAACACAACTTATACATGCTGCTTGCAGAAAAATTCAGAAAACAGCTTCCGAAATTCATGTTCCCAATTAACTTCCACTCTTTTTTTTTTTTTTCTCTCGCATTTTTGCTGTGTGCGTCCGATTTTTAATTTATTTATTTTTAGTGAGGAAACAAACAAAATTAACAGGCAACTGTGAAGTTTGGGTGAAGGGCTCACCTTGGCTAGATTGAGTCTAAGTGAAAAGTCAATAAACAGAGTTTTCATCAGAAGGAACAAAACCAAACCCAAAGAACTGCATGGACTTGGACTCAAACCCTGACTGTACTTGAATCCACACAATCATGGGTTTGAGTCCAAGTCATTGTGGACTGTACTTGAAATCTCATTGTGGAAGCTGGTTTCTTGAACCCATATAGTATATACTATATGTATTGATTTACTAATTTGGTATAATAAAATTGTACACTTAGCCCCCTTAACAATATTAAGCCCAAAAATATTGAGTCCAATGCTAAAGTTAAAAAAAAAATTATCACAATCAAATAATTATAACAAAATAAAAAAGCCCAGTCCTTAAAAAATTTTGAACAACACCAATCTACGGAATAAAACAGCTCCATCATAATTTATCTTCAGCGTGGGAGCAGAGGGAGGAGTCCAACAGGTTGCTGAGTGGTGAGTAGGATTTAAAGGAGTTGATTTCACCGATGGGCCTGATAGTAATCCTGCAACTGCTGCTGAACTTGGACAAGAGTCTGATCAATAGGAGGAACTGAATTACCCACTCTGACACGATTTCTTCGATACCACAAAGACCACACCACCATGGAAAACACATCCAAATCCAGACCTGCGTCAATAATGTGGAGAACGAGTTGCTCGAAATCTGAAAAAGTCCGTGTACTCCTGAAGCTCCAACTATGATCTGAGTCCCACACCTCTTTAAGGCATGGACTATTCACAGGTCGCCTCAGTCAGAACTTGTCTCCTGACTAAGCTGGTCTTGACTGGAATTGCGTTCTTTACTGCCCTCCATAGAAAATTTCGAGCTTTGCTTGGGACTGACATGCTCCAAATAAACTTCCAGAGCTTCCGGGGAGAAGTAGGATTGTTGGAGTCACTATTTAGCAAATTTCTGTCATTAGAGAGGAGATAATAACCGGATTTGACTGTGTAAACACCAGATTCAGTGTGAGGCCAGATCACCCTATCACGAGCCGAGGCATTGCCTAGGGGAATGCTTCTGATCAACCGTGCTTCCTCAGGTGTGAGCAAGGCTTTGAGCAAATCCATATCCCAATTGCGTGTGTGAGGGTTGATCAAAGAGCTGACCTTGATCTCTGGGAAGTCAATTCCCATTGGATTATTGACCTTTGGCTTAGAGGTGGATAGAAGCCAGGGTGCACCCCAAATACTAATATCCTTGCCATTACCCATCCTCCACCTTGCTCCTTTTTTCAACACTTCCCTTCCATGCAAAATACTTTGCCAAGCATATGACCCCTTGGCATTATTCGAGGCTTCCAAAATTGAGCAATCCGGAAAAAATTCAGCTTTGAAAACCCGGTAAAATAGGGATTGTTCATTGTGGAGGAGCTGCCAAGCTTGTTTTGCTAAAAGGGCATCATTGAACAAAGCTAAATCTTTAAAACCCATCCCTCCTTCCACCTTCGGTTTACACATAGTACTCCACCTAACCCATTGTATTTTTCTTCGATCTCCCCTTTGTCCCCACCAAAACTTTCTAATAAGGCTTTCAAGCTCATTGCAAAGTCCCACCGGTAATTTAAAGCAGCTCATCATATAAGTAGGAATGGCTTGAACAATGGCTTTTATAAGGATTTCCCTCCCGGCTTGTGAAACCAATTTCTCCTCCCATCCTTGTAATTTTCTTCACACTCATTGCTTGATATAATTGAAGCTTGCTTTCTTCCTTCTACCAATTAGAGAGGGCAGCCCCAAATATTTTTCGTAACTTCTAATTTTAGGAACTCCTAGAGCCTCCTTTATATAATGCTTCCTTTCCGATGTGGTGGACTTACTAAAGAAAATTGTGGTCTTGCTTTGTTGATGTATTGCCTCGAGCATTTGCTGTAAGCATCCAAAATCCCCAAAACCTTCTCACATTCCTGAGGAGTGGACCTGCAAAATGAAAAACTCTTGTCTGCAAAGAGAAGATGAGCTAGTTTGGGTCCATTTTTACAAAGGGAGTATCCAGTCAATTCTCCTTGTCTTGCTGCTTGGGAGATGAGACCATGCAAGCCCTCGGTACACAACAAAAATAAGAAAGGTGAGAGGGGATCTCCTTGTCTGATTCCTCGTGAAGGTTTGATCAAACCTTTGGGTTCACCATTCACCAAAATGGAATAAGACACCGTTGTTACACCCACCATCATTAGTTGGATCCACCTTTCTATAAATCCCATTCTCCGCATAACGGCCTCTAAAAAAGACCATTTCCAATGAGGCAGGGATAGGAGCTATCATCCATGATAGTGAGGGGAGAGTTATAGTATCTCTTGCGGAGCGGATTGCCCTTCCTCAGACAGTGGCAAATGTGGAAGCAGCAGCAGCGAGACGGGCAATACTACTGGCAAAGGACCTGAGTCTTAGTTCTATTATATTGGAAGAAGGAGATTCAGAAATCATCACCTGAGCCCTCCAAGATACTGAGCAGTCACTTGCTTCTTTTGGCAACCTTGTTGAGGAAATAAAGATTCTTACAAACTATTTTCTTAGTTGTAGTGTCTCTTATGTTAAGTGAAAAGGGAATTTCGTAGCTCATAACCTTACTAGACATGCGAAATATGTCAGTGGTTTAGTGGTTTGGATGGAGGAAGTTCCTCCCCATATTGTACCTGTTCTTATGGCTGATTTCGGCTAAGTTTTTCCATTAATAAAATTCAGTTTGATTCTCAAAAAAAAAAAAAAAAATACCCTAACAGAGAGAGAGTGAGAGACGCTGAACTGAAGGGAGAGCCAGAGAGAGGTAGTGTCACTGCCACATGGAGACTGAGAAGCAATAGCTGAGCAGGACAACAAATTAAGCAGACCTCTGGCACAATACATAAGCAGAGCTACCCACAACCCCTAAATCTGGTATTTTTGTGTCTCTCTCCCATTTGAGTAACGTGTAGGTAGAGTGATCTATCTATCTCACTTTGTCGTTTCCCCTTTTATTCTTTGAAACAAAGAAGAGAGAGAGAGAGAGAGAGAGAGGAGAAGAGAGCTTTATGCCTCTTATCTTTCTCTCTTCTTTTTTTATTTTATTTTATTTTATTTATTATTATTTTTTTATTAATGACCCATGTGCATTGAACAGTGAGTCACAAAAGTCTTGTGGTACATTGAAAGATATTTGCTCTACAATAAATTAATAAATAATCTAGTGGATCGAATGGGTTCAATATCACAAATTGGATAAAAGTTTTACTTGTGTTATCGCAAAAAATAATTGTTTTGTTTATAATAATTGTGAGTTGAGGCCGGACTCAATATTGTAAGCTTGGATGTTGTTAGAGATATATATTAGACATATTAGCCCAATGTAATAGGCCCAAGCCCAGTCCTACTTGTACTAGTAGTCTAGGGTTTAGTCGCTTATATATACTCATGTTAGGGTTCATTATAACACAGGTTATTGTACTACACTCTTATACAGTAAAGATGTAGCCCTTAAGGGATTCCTCCGTGGATGTAAGCCGTCAAGGCTGAACCACGTAACCCTCATGTTCTCAGTGTTCCTATTCTATGCTTTCCCTTCCGCATTCATACTAGCATATACAACATGGTATAACACATTGCGTTTGCTAATAATTTACATTTAACATGGTATCAGAGCCAAACTTCGTCCTTGGCATCAAACAAACATCTCTAGCAAGCAAAGAAGATTATCACGTGCACACCATCACCAGAAGTCACACATGTTTGTCTGCTGGATCCAGACTCCACAGCATCTCGCAGCCGTCATGGCTCTGTGCTGTATCAAAATCCAACAACCAAGCAAGCCGTGACTTAACTTATCAGATCTGTGCAAATCCAAGTTTCAGCTGATGAAACCAACACCACAGACGTGCTCCAGGACCTCCCGCGACCAAACCCCAGAAATCCGGTCAGCAGAAGCCCTGCCACGCGCCTCCACGCGCCACAGTTGTCTCGTGAAATCTCAACGCACCGCCATAGATTCTTGATTTCCTGATCGTCTTCTGGGCACACGCGCCACCCTTTCGGCCTCCTCGTCCGCCGATCTACGAAACCTGTGATTTCGGCAGCCATCAGACCATACACGCGCCCTCACGCGCCTCAGGATTTTTGGTATCTAATCCACGCGCCGGTGGACTTCCCACGTGCCATCCACGCGCCGAAGAACTCACCTGATGTCATCCTGACGTCATCTAATGACGTCATCTTGACACGTCAGCACCACGCAAGCCGTTTCCACGTCAGGCCTAATCCAGGTCAGCACCACGTCATCAGGATGAGTCAGCGTCTCTGCAGCCCGATCCGTCACTGACCCGGAAAACCCGGAACCGACCCGGTCCATGTATCCGTTGACTTTGACCTTGATCTGTTGACTTTGACCTTAGACAGTTTACTTTGACTTTTTGCGTTGACCTTTGACTAAAAGTCAAAATTTCCAAAAGGGCCTATCTTGCTCAGTTTTTCGCGTAGATTTCAATTTTGGACTCCATTTCTTCATTTGAAGCTCCTAAATTGGTCAATTGGCATATTCTTCATTGTGGTTTCTTCAAAGGCAGTCTTCAAGGCATCTCCAAGTGATCTTCTCATGCTTATCCAACCTCAAGCCTTCATCGAGCTTCCGCCTTGAGTTTGAGGGAGGGTGTTAGAGATATATATTAGACATATTAACCCAATGTAATAGGCCCAAGCCCAGTCCTACTTGTACTAGTAGTCTAGGGTTTAGTCGCCTATATATACTCATGTTAGGGTTCATTGTAACACAGGTTATTGTACTACACTCTTATACAGTAAAGATGTAGCCCTTAAGGGATTCCTCCGTGGATGTAAGCCGTCAAGGCTGAACCACGTAACCCTCGTGTTCTCAGTGTTCCTATTCTATACTTTCCCTTCCGCATTCATACTAGCATATACAACATGGTATACACATTGTGTTTGCTAATAATTTACATTTAACAGATGTAAGGGTATATTAGTGAGTATTTTTATTATTATTATAATGTCTATATAAATTGAATTTGTTTTTTAATGACAAATAATACAAAATAGATAAATACTTAAATATTATAGACTATATAGTTAGTATTTGTGTCTTTTTAAATACTAAATGAATGCTCCTTTCAAATAAAAGAATTGATAATTGTCTCATATTGACTAAGAAAGTGCATAGTTTGTAGTATATCTTGCATCACTCTTATTGTAGCTTTTGAGTAAAGTTTGTGGTGTATCTTTGTGTTAGAACCCCTGTTTCTCGTCCTTGTGATAATTTTCTTTTTATACTACCACCTCTCCTAACTCGGAATTTTGGCTCCATCCCCTTCTTGAACCCCAAGTCCCCAACCACCAGTGAGTTCACTGCATCACACCCAATCAACACCTTTCATCCACAACAATATTTACTCCAATAAGGCCTTAGCAATTTGAATGAAAAACACCTGGATAGTTGTTATCTACTTAGTTATTACTCCATTCAAAAGTAATTTATTTTATTGGTAAATTATATTTGACTCGTATAAACCCATCTAACAAGCCAAAGAATGGTGCACTCTTAAATTCTTTTTTGAATATAAATTCATAAGGTATCTTGTACATTTAAGAGATGTATCATCTCTATCACTATATGTGAACCTCACAATTTTAGAGTAGAGAGATGATGCAGGTGCTGGATGCATAACATTAGTATGAAGTTTCATTGACTTGGCCATAAACCCATCAAAATTTATAATAATAATAAAATAAAATAAAATAAATTTTTTTTGAAGTAATTCTGTTTTTATACATTAAAAAAATATTTGTACGCAGGTGTGCGTCCTTTATCAGAATGCTAAGCAAGAAGAAAAGGAGAAGATCACCTAAAAGAATGAAGACAAACGATATGTAGTTTAAGTAGCTTAGGCAACAAAAGACTTGTAGTTTTTCATGTTATGAGTTGTACAGTGTTATTCTCTCACGTGTGCTTCACGTGCGCTGTTAGTTTAGAAAATCTGTTTTGTTAGTTAGTTTAGGCGGTTAGATTTCTGATATTGTGCTCTTTCCCTCTTGTATATAAACAGAGGTTGTATGAATTATCTATTGAATCAGACTAATCATTCACATCAAAATTTCCCTTAGATATTTTGTTATCCTTTCCCATAAGATAATGAAATGAATTTACGAATCTTGGTTTTATAAGCGGTGCCATCACCAAGATGCACTAGCTTATAGAAATCTGCCGTATCTATAGAAACCACCTTGGAAAGATTACCTAGTAGTGGCACTTGGAAGCTCCTTTGCAATGGCTTTCGATACAGATTCCTTTTGATGCGACGAAGTTCATGGTCTCCCCTGCATTGTGCAATTATTCAAGTTAGCCAACCTTCTCAATTATTAGTTTTTAATCAAAACTATACCCTGACTTCATATCGTTAAAAGAAATAATGAAATGGTTTTTACAAGTGTGAGAGTACAAACCCAACAGACCTTAAGCCCAATGTACTTGAGACACAAGAAGGCTTTTTAATTTTTTTTTAATTTTTTTTTTGAGAAAGAGACACAAGAAGGTGAGATATGGCTTCTTCTTTCTTTTCATTTTTCGGTAATAGGGCATATTTAGGGGTGACAATTTTTATCCATATCCATGAACCCACCCATTACTCACCTTATTTGGATAAGTCTTAACCCAACACATTTGAGTATTTGGGTTAAATGAATAAAGACCCATTTGGTTATTTAATTAGATGGGTCTAAATGGATAAATCCATTAATACCCACTAAACTCATCTAAATTTTAAAATTAAATAAACCCACTAATACCCACAAAACTCTTCTAAAATCCAAAACTTAAATAAACAGTATAACTTCTAGATTTCTAAGCCCAAACATTCGGCCCAGTCTCACTCTCAGTCTCACTCTCCCTCAGATTTTCTTAGTAACCAAACACTTTCTCAAACACTTTAACCTCTAGATTTCTAAGCCCAAACACTTTCCCTCAAATTTTCTCAGTAACCAAACCAAAGGAAATTCTAGAGAGAGAACGGGGATGGAATCGGAGTTCATCAGAGGTAGTGTTTCAACGAAAACATACATTTCTCAAAATTCAATTACTCCAAATTATGGAATTATAATGTAAAAAATACAAAAAAAAAAAAATTAGTAACAGCCAGGCTACGACTTTCGCAACAACCGGTGTACAGTATATTCAAGATGAAGTGTAGATAATACTAATAGTCAGTTGGGGCTTTATATTATATAAGGCTAGTTTGGTCTCAATTGTGATCTAATCTGATCAAAGAGTGCGATTAAGGCAAAACAAAGGAAAGCAAACATGGGTTTAGCATCAGAGATTGTAGCCATGTTGAATCTAGCTGCCCACCCAGAAGGTGGGTTTTACTCTGAAACTTTCAGAGATAACTCTATCGTTCTCTCCAAGTCTCAGCTTCCCCCTCAGTGTGAGTTACCATAGAATAACATATATTTATATGTGATGATGATGATGATGATGAATCAAGAAAGATAATGGTAGCAATTTTTTATTATTATTATTATTTTTTTTTACTTTTCATTTTTCCAGTTTTTCTATTTGGTTGCCGAGAAAGTTTTGAGAAAATTAGGGAAAAACTGTATTTCAAAGTTTAGACTAAAGTTCAAGTTAGTTCTATGAGTATTTGTTTGTTTGCTTAAAAGATTGTTTGATTAGCTAGGTATTGGTCTGGGTGAGGAGAAGTTCTGTTTGGTTTGTAAGAAAGTTTGGGAAAATAAATGAAAATAAAGTGGTTGATGTTGTTATAAAGCTAAAAGATTATAATCTAAGTTTGGTTTATGAGAAATTTTGTAGTTGCTAACTTAATGGGAAAATCTCGTAACAAGTTATTTATTTATTTGGGTCATGTTGGGTTAAATGGGCAGGTTACTAATAAAATGGGTTGGGCGGGTAATGGATAATTAATTTATATATAAATAGGTCATAAATGGATAAATGGGTAATTACACACCCAACCCATTTATGACTCAACCCGCCCATTTGCCACCCCTAGGCATATTATATAAAGAAACTACCCATCATGAATTGAGGGCAAGGTCATTACGAAGTTTGTAACATCCGACCACGGTAGCTCCACGTTGAAGCCAGGGTGGTCATAGGACCACCCTAACCAGAAAAAAAAAAATCATTATTATATATAAAGTTTAAAAAATTTATGATTTTTTTTCCCTTAAAAAAATGTGTGACTACCCTAAATTTTTTTAAGCTCAATACAATTAAACTTTGGACAAAATTGAGCAACAAATTAACTTGGATGTAGAATAAGGCTACAACTCCACTCAATATATATATATATATATATATATATTGTTTTAATGGATATGAATTTTGATAAATCCACAATTAGATTATATTTTTTTCTTATATCCTCCATACTTGCAAAACTTCAAGAAGATCAAAGATCAATAGTTTACGTTATCAATCAAATGTTTAAATTTCAAGTTTTTCTAGCCTAAAATTATACACAGAAAATAAGTTTATAAATCAAATAGTAAATAACATCCGATTAACATGAAATTTGACATATGTTTTAAGAACATACAATTCAATGGTTAGATTTTCAAAATATGCAGTTATGTTAATTTGTTTAATGAAAATTGTAGTCTTAAACTACAACTAAGTTTGTAGTCAAATTTTTTCCTCAAACTTTGTTCCTCTTAACAATATATTGAGCCCTTACAAAAAAAATCCAAGAAAAATTTTATTTAACTAAAATTTTGAAAAAGAAGTAGCTTGCAGCATTGATAATGAGATTATTATACAATGATTTAAAAAAAATTAAAAAAAAATAATTTGTAGAAGAAAATTGTAAGACTTCAAGAATCAAGTATTTGGGTTTTTTTTTTTTTTTTTTTTTTTTTGCTTTTATTTTTGGTTGTTGTCAATATATGAATTTATCTTTTATTATATTTTGTTTAATTTAAGTTTCTTCATGACTGCCTTGGAAAAAACTCCTGAAGCTGCCATTGACGTCTGAGACCCCTATGGTTATTATACATAAGAAGGGACTACTCCACAAGAAGAGTGTTGTCGGGACGTTTTGCGACAAGGGCCGAAAATGCGAGAACGGCCCAAATCTCCCCTTGGGTTCTTTAGAAGTGTTTATTGTAGAGAATCAAGCCCAAAATTTCAAATGTATAATGAACAAAAGGCTAATGGTGTTTTGACAAGAGAGAATCAAAATGCTAATAACAAAAGTGCAGAAAAAGCATAAAAACATAACAAGTCTGAAACTTCCACCACAGTCAGTGAGAAGAGTAAATTAAGAGAGAAGTTGTGAGGAAGAGAGGGAAGGTTCTCCTGTACCCATATTTCCACCCCTATGCTTCAGAATTGCGAGAATGTTAGCTGGCTGAATGGGCTTAACAAAAGTGCAAGAAGAGCATAAAAACTGTTAGGTTCTAAAGATTTAGGATTTTATGTATTTAGAACTCTAATGTGTATTGTTGGCAAACCATAATCAAAACAATGTGTCTAGTCTTGTTTAGGCTTGCTCAAAGTTGATAAAATATTGTAAAGTTGGAATCGAGTGACTGCAGATGCATTGGGGCATTTCGGTCTGGCTCGATCGATCGAAGGAAAGGCTCGATCGATCGAATCACGGACCAGATGTGTTTTCTGTAGAATTTCCAACTCAGCCTTAACTCATTAAACGTTTTGGGTTTTCTGTTTTTACCCTAGGTATATAAAGAAAAACCCTAGCCACGTTTTTAGAGTTGCTCCAGTTGTATTGTTGCTCATACATTGCTGTTTTGTGTAAATCTCTTGTGAGATCTATAGGAGCTTTCCTTTACACAAAACTTAGGGTTTTCAAGGTAGAGATATTATCTACATCTCGATGATCAACAAGGTTGCTACCATTGAAGCTTAAAGAATAACAAGCGTGGGTGTTTGTAGCTGATTGAAGAATTCAAGAAAGAAGGAGTTCATGGATTTGGAGCTTGCACGTGGTCGTGTTAGTAAGTTCTACTGGTAGGTAGCATTAGGAAGTCGAGTGGGGAGCTTGTAAGTCCTTTTGTATGAACTTCGATTCTTTCATAGTGAATTCTGTTTTGCCTTGAGGATCGGTGGGTCAAATCCTCCCCAGGTTTTTACCGGTGTGGTTTCCTGGGTGATCATATCTTGTGTTATTTATTATTCCGCTGCTTTATATTCTTGATATGATTGTTTGATTGTTTTAACCTAGAATTGCTTAATTTGACTAAGTAACAACTTGGCTAATTAACTAGGCTACTCAATCTGGTTGTGTTTTAAGGGGTCTAAAACCGTTCAAGTGGTATCAAAGCGGGTTGCTCTTTTGTTAGAGATTTTTTGATCTCTGAGCTGATCCTTGACCCCTGTTGTCATGGAGCATGGACACTCTCTTGTTGTTCCTCCTCACTTTGATGGGAATAACTATACTTATTGGAAAGTAAGGATGAAAGCATTCCTGAAATCCATTGATGAGAGGGTTTGGAATTCTGTTGAATACGGATGGGAGAAGCCCACTACTCCTGTGAGTGAGTGGCAAACTTCTCAAAAAGAAGCAGCTGGATTCAATAGCAAAGTTATGAATGCCATCTTTAATGCTGTTTCTATGGAGGAATTTAAGAGAATCTCTAATGTTGAGGTTGCTCATACTGCTTGGAAAATCCTCCAAACTGTGCATGAAGGCACAAAGGCAGTTAAGATAAACAAACTGTAGCAATTAACTTCTAGGTTTGAGAGCATTAGGATGACTGATGATGAATCATTTGATGAATTTTATGCCAAACTGAATGATATTGTTAATTCTGCTTTTAATTTGGGTGAAATCTATGATCAACCTAAAATTGTTAGGAAGATACTTAGATCTTTAACTGAAGACTTTAGACCCGAAGTGACTGCCATTACTGAAAGCAAGGATGTGGACTCCATCCCTGTTGATGAGCTTGTAGGATCTCTTCAGTCCTATTAGTCTGACCTACCCAAAACAAGCAAATCCAAATCAATGGCTCTTAAGTCTGTTGATGATGTTGATGTTGGTGGATTTGATGATGAGCTCTCTGCTACAGAGATTGCTTACCTTGCCAAGAATTTTAGAAATTTTCTGAGGAATACTAATAGAAGGGCAAGAGGTACAAACACTGCTGAACCTAGAAACTTTAAGAAGAATGATCCCACTAAGGTGAATAACTTTGAAAAACCTAGAGAAAGAGTTGGTCAATCTTTGAACAATTCTTTGGGTGTTCAGTGTTTTGGTTGTCAAGGGTATGGTCATGTTAAATCTGAATGTCCTACATTTTTTAAGTCTAAGGGTAAAGCTATGGTTGTAACCCTGAGTGATAATGAGGTTTCTGATGATGAGTCTGAATGTGACGAGGATGGAAACTTCATTGCTTTCACTGCTACTGCTGTAGTCAATGAAAGCTTATCTGTTGAGGAGAACCCTTCTGATGGGGAACTCTCTGAGGATGCAGATCTTCAAGAGGCCTATAATAAACTTTGCAAAGTTGCTGCAAAGGATGCTATGAATGTTGAACTTGGCCTGAAGAAAATTGATTCTCTTGAGCTTGAAAAGAAAAATTTGCTTGTTAAATTATTTGATGCTAATGATCTTTTGAACCATGTGAAATCTGAGAACATGTTTTTACTTGATAAAGTTAAAACTTTGGAACATGATTTATCTGTTGCTAAATCTGCTAGTTCTAAACTTGATCACATGCTGAATGTTCAAAAGTATCCTTCTGATAAATCTGGGTTAGGATATGTTGAAAGCATCTCTGTGTCTACTCCTCATTCCACGAACTTTGTTCCTTCATCTTCTTCTGAACCATCTGTGAGTGAGGTTGTGAGTGAAACTGTCAAACCTCCTGTGAGTGAGGTAGTCAATCCTGTAGAAGTTTCACCCCCTAGGAAGATTAGGGTTGATCTGGGAGAGTATAAACCTAAGGAGACTACCCTACCCAAGGACAAGATGCATGGTAAACCTGCTTGGGTTTGTCATTATTGCGGTAAGTCTGGACACATTCGTCCTAACTGTTACAAGCTTCAAGCTGCTAAGAGAGCAAATAAACCAAAAGTGTCTGTGCCTCAAGCACAAGATCCTATGGCACTTATTGGTGAATTGGTAAAGGTGTTGAACCTTTATTCCAAACCTGGAGTTGGAAATCACTCGAATGTGAATAGGAACTCCAATGCTCGTGGTGCATCTAAAAGGTTTTGGATGCAAAAGACTCGACCTAATTGAGTCTTTCTGACATGGTCCTTGTGCTTCACTGCTCATTCTCTTGTGACCATTGTTCTTTGGTTTTTGTGTTTCTTTAGTTTTTGTTTCTAGGATTTGCATTGCATAACATTCATGCATTTCATTCTAGGATTTATTTGGTTTCTCTTTTAATAATAATTAAAAAAAAAAAAAAAGGAGAAAAGGAGAAAGCAAAAATATGTTTGACATTATGTTTCTTGGTTTTTGAAAACAAGGTTGGTCAATTTGTTTACACATAACATGTCTTATGTACCTTGTTTAACTTTGATGAGCTTATTTATTGCACTTGACTAGTTGAAGTTTTGTAGTGCATGTTGTGTGGGAAAGATGTTTATAGTGTTTATCACTTTGTCTTAATCTTGAAGTCATATGTTATTTGACTGTCAGACTTGATCCTTTTGAGAAATGCATAAATAACCATCTCACCACTATTCACTAGCCAATCATGAACACCTTAGTGCATATCATAAGATTTTGTACTCAAGAAAGTGTAGCACATGCACAAAAAGTACATAAGGTGTAGCCTCTGTTAAATGCTTAATGCTTAAAACTGGTGTGTACTATTAGGCTTGATGTCAATTCACATAATTTAAACTGGTGTGTACCATTAGGGTTGATGCCAAATTTCACCTAATAATGGGGCAAAATTCAAGAAACTTACATGATTGCAAGCTTATGTTCTAGGAAATGTGGGAGTTATAGGATGTAACTCTTTAGGTGATAGTCTCTTTTAAATTTTATGTGATGAATTTTGTAGACTTTGTGATTGATTGCTATTCACATATCACCTCACATGTATCTCAAGCTTTTTGCTAGTTGCACACACTACACAAGTTACTCTTTGCTAAACTTTGTACATGTTATTGTGTGTGTTTTTGGTCTGACCAACCAAGTTTGAAAATACTTTGAGAATTATGCAAAACATTTTTTTTGCTTGAAAATTTAAAGGAAGAATGGCTGAAATTTTCTTTGGAGAAACTGGGATTAAAACTTGGGTTTTTGAAAAAAAGCATTCCATCTCATACTCATGCATTTTGTTTCAATAAGTTTAATGCTTTGAGGAGTTGTTTTCAAAATATGGTTTGTGTTTTTCAAAACTGTGATTTTTCTCAAAAATTTTGTGAGCCTCTGCCCAGTTCGATCGATCCATTCTGATTTTTGATCGATCGAAAAAGTGCTTTAATTTGTTTCAAAATGATTGATTGATTCGATCGATCGAATGTGTTTTTCGATCAATCGAATGTCGCGAATCAGGTGTTAAAACACTGTTCTTTGACTAATTCCAATCACCTTTTTCAAAAGTTTTTTTTCAAACTTTCTTTCTCTCTCCGACGAGGCAAGGCTCCACAGTCAAATTTTTGTCGTTTTCCTCCGAAATTTTTGCAAAATTTCTCTTTCCTCAAGCAGGTAAGTCTGTTTTGTCCTTCCTTTTTGAGTTTATTTACATATTTCATGCATTTTTGCTCAAAATTTCGGACCTTTTTCTTTTTGGGATTTGTGTTGATTCAAACCAAATTTTGTGAAATTGATCAATGGGTTTTTGTGGGGACATGCTATAAACATGATCTTGATAGTTTAATTTGATCAATTTTGGGTTTTGTGAAAAATTTAAAATTCTAGGGTTTCTAATTGATCCGAATTGGGGATTTTGTTTAATTAAGGTTTAATTGATGAAATTGGCTTGTTGTATTGATGAAATTGGTTATTCTAATCTGTTTTCAACCTTGTGTAATGATCAATTCATCAATTTGTTTCAAAATTTTCAAGTGGTTTTTCAAATTTTTTAAGGTTTTTGTTAGAAACTCTATGTTCAAGCCAATTTTGTGTAATTGAACTTAATTTGAACTGTGTTTACTGCATTAGTTCATGCATCACAACATTGTTATTGTTCATGCATCATATAGATTTTTGTTCTATATTTTTTATTGTGCTAACTTGCTGTATGCCCTTGGTTTTGTTTTCTTATGTTCTTTTGGTTTTCACTTTGTGTCTCTGTCCTTTCCTTAGCACTATGCCTAGGAAGACTAGAGCCCATAGGAATGTTTCCTCGCCTTCTCCACCCCCTCCTACCTTTGACCGTGAGAAGTTTCTGAGTGAGAAAAACCAAGAGATTTATGAGAAGCTAAACATTAGGAGAAAGATTTGGGCTGAGCATTCTGTTCTCTTAGATGAACTTGATCTTGCCATTAGGGCAAACCTTGAGCGTCGAGGCTGGTTACCCTTGGTGGATATTTCTGATCCTCCTCCACCTTCTGCCTTGATTAGAGAGTTCTTTTCGAACATCTCTATCCGCATCTATGATTCCAACACTTTGGTAAAGAGTTGGATACGAGGCGTAGAGTACACCATTACTCCCAAGGTAGTGGCTGATGCTCTAGGGGTACCTTTGGTCCAGAATCCTGTCTTTCCTTATGATGTGTCTCCCGAGTTGAGTGATGTCTTGTCTTACATCACTGGGACTTCTATCCAGTGGGGTTCTGATCCTAGGATCACCTCTTCTGAGCTTTCTGGGTTGCACTATCTTTTCTTTAGGATAGCTTGTCATTCTATCTGGCCCATATCTCATGTTCACACCATTCCTCTAGAGAGGTGTGTATTTTTGTACACTTTGGTTACTGATGCTCCTATCAGTTTTCCTCATCTATTTCTTCGTGCTTTGAACGATGTTTATAGGAGTTCATCTTCTGCTCATGCTCTTGTTCATCCTATTTTCATTCATAGGATTCTACTTTATCTTGATCTTGGTGGCTTCCCTTCCTCTGAGCCTGTTCATGTGATTGCTCCTATAGGTGCGTCTTTTCTTAGACAAAGGGCTGCTCATCTTCGAGCTGGCTCTAAACACCCTAGGTCTGAGCCTTCTAGGTCCGCACCTCCTCCCTCTTCTTCTACAGGTCCTGCTGGTGAGGCTGTTCCTGATCCTGATGCTGCTGCTGCTGCTGCTGTTCCTCCACCTCCATCGGATGACTTTGATATCCGTCGTACTTTGGAGATTGTCATGACCGTTCAGGCGGCTCATGGTCAGCTTTTGGTGGACTTATTTGACGAGATCCGTGCTTTGCGTGCTGATCTGGCGCATCTGCATTCGCCCTCACCACCTCCTTTTGATGATGGATTGTGATTGTCTTTTGGCATTCCGTCACAAAAAGGGGAAGTAGAGTTTTGACTTATAGAGGGGTTTTTGTAGTTAGGGGGATATTTTTTTTTGTTTTGAGGAGCTTGTGGAGTTTTATAGATTGTATCTAGGTGCTTCACTTTGTATATCATTTTTTTTTGGGATATTCATGTTAGGGGGAGTAACATTGATTGATATACATGATCTTTTACTTGATTCTTGTTGTTTCATGATTCACTGCTTATTGATTTATATTTATGAGTTGTTCATTGATATATGTCTTTATTGCGTGTTGTGTGAATCTTACAAGAATGTTATACCTGTTGTTTTACTCTTTTCTGTCACACATGCGTTTATGCGTTTATTGAGTATTTCAGGAATATACAGGTTGATTCGATTGAGCTGCTGTCTACACTTGCAACTGATGGATAGTAGTTAGGATTGAATTAAGTCTTTATGAGCATTAGTTTTGTAAAGGGCTTTTTAATTGTAAACTTTGAGCTTTTAGTTTGTGTTTTGTCACGGATTGCCAAAGGGGGAGTTTGTTAGGTTCTAAAGATTTAGGATTTTATGTATTTAGAACTCTAATGTGTATTGTTGGCAAACCATGATCAAAACAATGTGTCTAGTCTTGTTTAGGCTTGCTCAAAGTTGATAAAATATTGTAAAGTTGGAATCGAGTGACTGCAGATGCATTGGGGCTTTTTGGTCTGGCTCGATCGATCGAAGGAAAGGCTCGATTGATCGAATCACAGACCAGATGCGTTTTCTGCAGAATTTCCAACTCAGCCCTAACTCATTAAACGTTTTGGGTTTTCTGTTTTTACCCTAGGTATATAAAGAAAAACCCTAGCCACGTTTTTAGAGTTGCTCCAGTTGTATTGTTGCTCATACATTGCTGTTTTGTGTAAATCTCTTGTGAGATCTAGAGGAGCTTTCCTTTACACAAAACTTAGGGTTTTCAAGGTAGAGATATTATCTACATCTTGATGATCAACAAGGTTGCTACCATTGAAGCTTAAAGAATAACAAGCGTGGGTGCTTGTAGCTGATTGAAGAATTCAAGAAAGAAGGAGTCCGTGGATTCAGAGCTTGCACGTGGTCGTGTCAATAAGTTCTACTGGTAGGTAGCATTAGGAAGTCGAGCGGGGAGCTTGTAAGTCCTTTTGTATGAACTTCGATTCTTTCATAGTGAATTCTGTTTTGCCTTGAGGATCGGTGGGTCAAATCCTCCCCAGGTTTTTACCGGTGTGGTTTCCTGGGTGATCATATCTTGTGTTATTTATTACTCCGCTGCTTTATATTCTTGATATGATTGTTTGATTGTTTTAACCTATAATTGCTTAATTTGACTAAGTAACAACTTGGCTAATTAACTAGGCTACTCAATCTGGTTGTGTTCTAAGGGGTCTAAAACCGTTCAAAAACAAAACAGGTCCAAAACTTCGACCCACAATTAGCGAGAAGAGAAAATTGAGAGTGTAAGGTTGAATTTAATCAACCATCTTGTTGGCTTTATTCCGAGCCAATTTGCTCGTAATTAAGCATTTAGAAACCCTGTATTTAGGTGGGAATCATGTAAGGGTAGTGTGTGAGAGAGTGTGAAGAAAATCTTAAGATTGTGCAATCAGCAAGGGACTCACGACCGGATATCGCGGCTTGCTCGCGGCTTGCAAGTCGCCAAAGGATGCACACGAGTGAAGGATGCAGAGAAGCTAAACAGCCACGCCAGCTGGAGCACTACAGGACAAAAAGTCCATTCTGGCCATTGAGTTAGCTCGCGGCTTGAACTCGTAACTCAATCAAGTTGCGAGGTCAAGTCACCAGCCAGCTTTGTTTGGAAAAACTGACTCTTCGCATTCCATTCTCACACCGGTATAAAAACCCCTTATACCCACGAAATGTAGAGAGCGTCCAGAGAGAATTTTGAAAGAGAAACCCTAGAGAAAAACAAGATTGACTCATCTACAATCTTTACATAATGACTCTTCAAATTCCTCAACTCTCAACATCTCCATTGTTACATCCTTGAGAGGTTCATTAGCCAAAACTTTTCTCACCATACCCATATCTGTGAGAAGGCTTTTTGGTGCTTGGAAAGCAGTTAGGAAGGGACCAATTGATATTGGTTTATGCTATGGGCTATAGTGGAATCCGGTAAGCTAGAGAAGAAAAAGGTTCGGTGCAACCTCGTTAAAGTAGGAGCATGGAGGGCTTAGGTACACTGCGTAAATTAGGCTTGGAGGGTCTTTTGCTATTCATGTATCCCAACTTGATTCTCTAGTGGATTATTGACCGCTTGGAAGGTGGCGGAAAGATTTTACACTGAGGGCTTCGGTTTCCTCTTTGATAACACATTGTTGTGTTGTCCTTGTGTTTGCATCTCTCTTCCCTTAATCTTTGCCATTTAATTTTTGCTATGGATGTGATTTTATTTGGTTTAGATTATTTATCAATTCTGTTATAAGCTTATGTTCATATTCCGCACATACATTGTTTGATAATAAGCTTGAATTGGTAATTTGTAATTTGGGGGTCTAAACGTTCATAGTGTTTTTATATGCTATTTGAACATTCAATTGGTATCAAAGCGGGTACACTTGTTTTGGTTTTAATACCTAAGTGTGATCCTTGACCGTTTGAGATGGACTGGTTTCAATCTTTAAATGCTCCACCATATTTTGATGGTAGCAATTATGCCTTTTGGAAAGTTCGGATGAGGGCATTCTTGTGTTCAATAGATGAATCTATTTGGGATGCCGTTGATATTGGATGGAGTAGGTCGGAGGCAACCAAATCCACATGGGATAAGGCAACCCTCGTGGCGACTAATGCGAATAGCAGAGCACTTAACGCTATTTTTTGTGGTGTATCTCCAAATGAGTTCCACGGGATATCTCACATTACCGTTGCCAAGGAGGCGTGGTAGATATTGGAGTCCACGTATGAAGGAATGAAGAAGTGACACTAAGTTACAGATGCTGACCACCCGGTTTGAAGAGCTGAAAATGAGTGAGGATGAGTCTTTTGACTCTTTCTATAGCAAGCTAAATGAGGTGGTCATTGGAAAGTTTAATTTGGGTGAGAAAATGGAGGACTCCAAGATAGTACGAATGATTCTTCGTTCATTGCCAGAGAGTTTTCGTGCCAAGGTTACAGCAACTGAAGAGAGTAAGGACCTTGATGATATCAAAGTCCAAGAACTGATTGGCTTGCTTCAAACTTATGAGCTATCGTTACCCTCACAAAGGAAGAGCAAATCCCTTGCTCTTAAGACGATTAATGAACAAGTTGAAGCTCATGACTCATCGGATGAGGATGTTGTTGAGAAAGAAGTTGCATATCTTGCAAAGAATTTCCAAAAATTCTTGAAGTTCAAGAACAATGGGAAATTTGGTGACAAAGGGAAATTCCCAAGTTTTGGGAAAGATAAAAAGGAGTTTAAAAAAGAAAGATGGGAAGGAGTCCCAATCTACTCAAGGAATCACTTGCTTTAAGTGCAACGGACATGGACATTTCAAGAAAGAATGTCCCAATTATTTGAGAATGAAGGGCAAGGCATATGCCACAACTCTTAGTGATTCGGTTTCTTCCAATTCTGATTCGGAGGAAAGTTGTGATGGAGAAAGGAATTACTCCGCTTTTATGATTACTTATGTTGAATCGACAGATGATTTGAGTAAGCTTGTAGAAGAGCTTGGAGAGCATAGTGATGAGGAATCTATGGGAGTTGTAGAAGAATCCGATGATGGGGATGATGAGAAATCAGAAGGTTTGCAAGAGAACTACAATTCCCTTATTGAGAAGTTGGGAGAATATGCAAGGGTGGCCAAGGCAGCCGTGAAAAAGATGAAGAAGGCAGAGGAGGACTATAGAAGTCTCCTAGTGTGATATAAGAAGGCCAAGTGTGAGATAGAGACGCTGAATGGGGAGCTAACTAAAGCATACACCAAGGTGAAATTCCTTGTGCTTGATGATGTCCATTCTCATCAAAAACCTTTCTTTCACAAAACTGGATTAGGATATACCTGATAAAGTAGTTTGGCTATGAATATCTCCAAAGAAGTAAAGTTTGTGAAGGCCAAAGAATCGGTAGTAGTTGCTCTTACTATTGAGAAAGTAAAAATGGAAAAGAAGACGAATGTGACTGACCAATGGGTGATGAATAAGCCCCATAACCAATCAGTGGTCAAACCTGAAGCCAAAGGGAGATCACTTCCATGATCACAAAGAGGTCCGAGAACGAACCATTTTTGCCATCATTGTGGACTTCAAGGACACACCAAACCAAATTGTCATAAGCTTAGAGCATTGAATAATGCAAGTGATCAAAGGTCAAGAGGACCAAGAAATGACAAGAGGACTTGGGCTATGGAGCAATCAAGAGGTCGAGATGGTGATTCCAGAATGATGGATGTGATGAAAATGATTGGTGCATTCACCACTTGTTTGGAAAGCTTCACTAGAAGTGTGACAATGTCTCCCTTCAAGAGAGCAATTGTGAAAGGAGGTAGCAGTAAAGGCAAAGAATATGTGATTGATGTTGATGACCTCTCTCCTAGGTCAAAAAGGACCAGATCACCGTCAGGAGTATATGATCCCAACAAGTTCAAATCCTATGCTGCCTTTCAGACATATGAGAACTATTTCAGACACGCCTCGCCACTGCTTGAAAGGGCCCTCGATCAGCCATCTCTCTCTGACACTAACATCCCTAAGTAGTTTGCCACCAAGGATTGGAACTACCTTCTCTCCACCCTTGATGATGCATATAAGAATTTAGTGAAAGAGTTCTATGCTAATGCAATTGTTGAGGGAGAAGAACTCAAATGTTGGGTTCGAGGAAAGACTTTCTCCGTGACTCCCGTCTATCTGGCAGAAATTCTACACATTAACAGGTTGATGCTTAGAAAACCATCGGTATATGATGACTAATGTCCATATGAGGATTTGTTTCGGGACGCTCTTGGTCAAGACTTGGAATTCTCACGAAATGGAAACTCAATCAGTGTTTCCTCCCTATCTCCGGAATTGAGGGTGCTCACAATAATCATGTTCCACAATCTATATCCTCTATCAAGCACCGGATACATGAATTTAGGAAGAGCTTTGTTCCTTCATGATCTGATTTCTGATGTAGAGATCGACATTTGTGCTCATATCTTTCATATCTTACGCAAAACTGTTGTGAGGACTGAATCAAGGACCTGCATTCCTTTTGGCTGCCTCGTTTCAATGATATTGAAACTTAAAGGCATTTATCCATCGGAAGATGAGTCTCCCCATCCGAAGCCAAGTCCAATCAACCTTCGTACGCTCAACGCTAGCATTGGTCATAGCTAAAAGGGAATCAAATCAGAGACACAAGTTTCTCACAGTGGATCACGCTTTAGCTCATCCTCCTTTGATGAAAAGCTAGACAACATTCGATGAGCACTAAGATGTCCGGACTCGCCTTTCTCTTGCACCATCACAACATTCGATGTGATACAAAGTTCACTTCTCTCCAAACTCAATTGGAGCAAATTCAAAGGAAGCTAGAAGAAAATGTGGACTAGCTATTCCATGACAAAAAAGGGGGAGATGATGATGATAGGGGGAGTACAATTAAAGGGGGAGATTTGAACAAGCAGGCCTATGTTTAATATTTTGTTTCATATCAGCATATTTTAAAATTTATGTTATGTTTTAAATACTTTGTGGTTTTGTACCTATGCTTTGTAGCCTAGTACTTCTAGTTAAATGTCATGCATTTTCTTTTAGTACTTTCACTCTTGTGCCCGGATGCAATTACTTTGAGTTTTTGTATCGATTGAGTGTTGGACATGCAAATGATACTTTGCATTGAGCTTATTATCTTGCATGTCCGAATGTTCATTCCATGTGTGAATGAGCATTGTGGTCACTATTTTATAGTGATTGTTTGTTTTTGGTCAAGCTATGGTTTATTGCTTAATTCCATTTTGCTTGATCGCATTATACTTGCTCCATATGCATTACAAGCTTTCTGCATACAATGATCATAGTGTGTTGTTGTGTTTCAGGAGATACTTGTTCTTATGGTTCAAGAGCTTCACAGTTTCTAGAGTTAGGTGTGAGTGAGTTTTGTTCAACTGGTCCCAACTCACGCGTTAAGTCTAGAGTTTGTTGTAGGGTTTTGTCACGGAATAGCCAAAGGGGAGATTGTAAGGTTGAATTTAATCAACCATCTTGTTGGCTTTATTCCATGCAAATTTTCTTGTAATTCAGCATTTAGAAACCCTGTATTTAGGTGGGAATCATGTAAGGGTAGTGTGTGAGAGAGTGTGAAGGAAAGCTCAAGATTGTGCAATCAGCAAGGGACTCGCGACTAGATATCGTGGCTTGCAAGTTGCCAAAGGATGCACATGAGTGAAGCATGCAGAGAATCTAAACAGTCACGCCAGCTGGAGCACTACAGGACAAAAAGTCCAGTCTAGCCAGAATTTTGAGAGAGAAACCCTAGAGAAAAACAAGATTGACTCATCCACAATCTTTACATAGTGACTCTTCAAATTCTTCAACTCTCACCCTTTCCATTGTTACATCCTTGAGAGGTTCATTAGCCAAAGCTTTTCTCACCATACCCATATCTGTGAGAAGGCTTTTTGGTGCTTGGGAAGCAGTTAGGAAGGGACCAATTGATATTGGTTGATGCTATGGGCTACAGCGGAATCCAGTAAGCTAGAGAAGAAAAAGGTTCGGCGCAACCTCGTTGAAGTAGGAGCTTGGAGGGCTTAGGTTCACTGGGTAGATTAGGCTTGGAGGGTCTTCTACTGTTCATGTATCCCAACTTGATTCTCTAGTGGATTATTGACCGTTTGGAGGGCGGCGGAGAGGTTTTACGTCGAGGGCTTCGGTTTCAGCTTTGATAACACATTATTGTGTTGTCCTTGTGTTTGCATCTCTCTTCCCTTAATCTTTGCCATTCAATTTCTGCTGTGGATTTGATTTTATTTGGTTTAGATTATTTATCAATTCTGTTATAAGCTTATGTTCATATTCCGCACATACATTGTTTGATAATAAGCTTGATTTGGTAATTTTTAATTTGGGGGTCTAAATGTTCATAGTGTTTTATACGCTTTTTGAACATTCAGAGAGAGGTTGTGAGGAAGAGAGGAAAGGTTTCCCTGTACCCATAATTCCACCCCTAAGGTTCAGAATTGTGAAAATGTTTCCTGGCTCAGTGGGTTTTTGCTATCAAGTTTCAGCTCTATGGGGAAAACGTGGTTGGCCTTGTTTTGAACTGAAGAGAGAGTTTTATATAGAATTTGGGGGGTTGCTAATAACTAGTTTTTGAGTAGTGGAAGAGGCTTTTATCCCTTTTGATACTAATTTGGTGTTTTGACTTTGGTTGCTTTTGTTTAGGGAAGAATTTGGTATGCTTTTAGCATGATTTTGGAAATAAAGTGGCTGACTCCATTAGCTATTCTTTCCTTGTCATTGTAGGCTTTTGACAGCTGCATTTGGCTACATTGGGCTAGCTAATTAGTTTAGGGTCCGCTGTGTTTTTTGGGTGGAAAAGAAAATATGGTAGCAAAATTAGGTTAGGGCAAAAACTTTGGGCCACAGTCAGCCAAAGCATAAAAGCTCTTTTGATGTGGAAATTTTGGGTACAAGACCTCCTCCATGAGCCTGAGGTGCTACCAGTGTCCCTTGTCCACTTAGTAGCACGCATGGAATGGGCTCATGCAAAAGGTCCGAAAGGAACCGACCCATACCCTCCAAACTATACTCCCTCAATTTCCACAATATGTTGCATGGACTTGGGCCATGCTTAAAATTTTTTTTAAAAAATAATATAATACATGAATTGGGCCCATAATGAGGCCAGGCTTATAGAGAATGTGTCGTGAAAATGGGTATCAACAAGTTTCTAAAACTACAAAATGTTGATGTAAGTGTACTGCCATTTTTGCAAGGGCATTAGCTATATGAGTTTGCTTCTCTATGGCAGTAATTCAACTTCCTCTAGGAGATTCGGTTCTTCATTATCTTTCAATCATCAATATTTGCATAGACAGCATAAAGAGGTTACATTGTTAGTGAGCAAGCTAAAAACAGCACTAGCATCAATCCCTATTTCCACATCTTGGATTTGAAGTTGAATGCAAAGAGTAAGACCATTTCTCATAGCCCAAAGTTCAGCCCACATTAGAGAGGAGGTGGGGGTTAAGACTCAAATGCTGGAAGACACTTGTTTCTTTGGAGCCGAAGTTTCCAACTTTCCATATAGCAAAATGAGAAAAAGGTGATCCAAGTGTATTGTTTGTTGGGGACCCCCGGACCAGAGACTGGTTACAAGCATTTAGTTTAAATCAAGAGCTACAGGAAGTAGTAAAAAAAAATCTTGGTTAGGCCTAAAGGAATCTGTTCCCATCCAAAAGGTTAGTTATGGCTATAATACCATATTCTAATTGAGAATGAATTATTTATGTATTGAAAATTTGAAATGTATTTAAAACTATGCAAGTGACTATATATATATATATATATATATATATATATATAAGCACCTGCATAGATACAGGTGCAAGTGTGATACGACAATTCGGTAATTTTCAAAAAAGCAGGTGTGGATGTATATTAATTAATAATTAAATACATTTTTATTTATATTTTCTATATATTGTTAACCATTTTTTTCAGATAAAGTTAAATATATATATATATATATATCAATTTAATAGTAACAATGAATAATAAAGTGAATATATAACTATTCTCAATGATTGGAAATCTAGCTGTTTCCAAAACATATAGTGGTAGGCTAACCACAACAAAAGAAATGGTGTCCTAGGCTTTTTTTCTTTTTTCTTTTTCTTTTTTTGCTCTTTGCTAAACAAATGGTGTTGAAATTTTGTGGCCACGAGTCCAAGAAAATCAAGTTGTAACCAAGTGATAGGTCCAACCCGAAACGGTCCTTGCTTTTCATGTCCCACATGTAACTTAATTTCTCTTCATAGGATGGCTTAAGTGGCCTTCATGCTACCACGAGGAATTTCAACATTTCTTCCTTGGATGACTAGGTGGTTTAAGTCTTTACACCACTTGTTTTGTAACATACATGCATACTTGGCCTTGGAATCTTCAAGTTCATTCCCTTAGCATTCCTGTAAGTTTGTAACTTGTCTTTCAATAACAATTGGCTTTTTTAATTTCTAGCTGCTTTGTCTTGTGATCGTATGCCACGCCAACTACTATAATTTCACCTCCTGTAGCCGACTTTTAAAAACAAAACTCCTTAATATCAAATTGTAGGGACTATCTGGCCTTTTGCCCTTAATTTTTTAAAAAATTAGCAATATGCTTCTATTTCGAAACTATATAGGAATATGTTCCTGTTTCAATACTCGATTACCTTAAAATCGAGTTTCAATGAAATACTCGATTCATAGAAAATTGAGTTATGCCCGATCAAACTTAAAAAAATAAAAATGCATAGAACTCGAGTTTCAAAAAATCGAGTTCCATGCAAATTTTTTTTTTTAAGTGTGATCACCCCATATTCAAGGAGACCTATAGTGGCGTTTTTAAGACCTATAGTGACGTTTTTAAGCCCTATAACAGCGTTTTCCTGCCAAAAAAAATTTTATAAGTCTGATTTCCCCATACTAGGTTTGGGAGCCCTATAATGGCGTTTTTAAGCCCTATAGTAACGTTTTTAAGCCCTATAGCGGCGTTTTCCTGCAATTTTTTTTTTTTTATAAGTCTGATTGCCTCATACCATGTTTTGGGAACCCTATAGTGGCGTTTTTAAGCCCTATAGTAACGTTTTTAAGCCCTATAGCGGCGTTTTCCTGCAAAAAAAATTTTATAAGCCTGATTGCCCCATACCAAGTTTAGGGAGCCCTATAATGACGTTTTTAAGCCCTATGGTGGCGTTTTTAAGCCCTATAGTGGTGTTTTAATACTCGATTTCCATAAAATCGAGTTCCATGCAATTTTTTTTTTTATGTTTGATCGGGCATAACTCGATTTTCTACAAATTGAGTATTTCATTGAAATTTGATTTTAAGATAATCGAGTATCAAAACAGGGACATATTCCTATATAATTTCGAAATAGGGACAAATTGCTAAAAAAAAAAAAAAAAAAAAAGACAAAAGGCCAGATAGGCCCAAATTGTAGAGAATTCCTCAGATTTGCAGAGGCCCCACGCCACTTTTGCTTTACCACATTATGGCCTTTGACTTTTCTTTTCAAGTTGCTTTCCTTTAGTCACTTGCAGGTAGCATTAGATTTCCTCCACCCACTTGCTTTTAGCCTTTAGGCCAAAAGCTTTACTTTTTGCTTAGATAAAAGCTTTTTATTTATTTATTTATTTTATGAGAAAGTTGAATTCATTCATACTGAAATTGGAATACAACAAGGGAAATTACAAAGCAAGAAGCACCTCTAGATACATTCACGTTGGGTGAGATGCTGGACCATAGGTGGTGAGACTCCCTTCCAGACCTGACAACTTCTATTATGCCTAGCATGTTGTGCAAGTTCATGTGCAACCTTGTTGCAGTCCCTTTTCAAGTGCTTAAACTTCCAACTCCTAAAAGAGCCCATGAGATTAATGATACTTTGACAGAGGTGGCCTAAATCTCCTTCAAAATCAAAAGTTTGTAGGCTTTGGATGGCAGTGAGTGAATCGGATTCAAAAATGACTTGGGATAGCTCTAGTTCTTTAGCTAATTGAACTCCATTCTCCAGTGCTATAAACTCAGTTTCAAGACTTGTATACTGTCCAGGCAGAGTTTTGCTTAGGGCTGCAACTGCATCTCCTTTACTATTCCTGATGATCATCCCTATGCTTGACATTCTGCCATCATCTAATGAGGCTCCATCCACATTTATTTTATGGAACTTCGGAGGAAGAGTCATCCATTTTGGATCTTCAGGGGTATGTTTCCCATTGATTGAGGCAATAGCTTCCTTATGTTCAAGGACAAGTCTCCTTGCGTGGTACCAAATCTAGTTGGGCGAGTGAGTTTTGTCTTAAAAACATTTTTGGTTCCTATTATACCAGATGGACCAAGCAGCTGCAAAAAAGAGTTTCAAATCCTTGGTAGCTCCTTCGGTGAGGATTCTCATAGCTGCATCAGAGAAATCTATGCAATTGTCATCCATTCTTACAGGGCATTCCTCCCATTTATTCCAAACTTGCCTAGCTGAGTCACAAAGCAGTAGGGAGTGTACAATAGATTCAGCCTCCTATTCACACATTAGGCATATTATATCTATGTTTACTCATCTTCTATATAAATTCATCTTGGTTGGAAGTGCATTCATGCACGCACGCCAAGCAAAGATCCTGTTTTTTGCCGGGATCTTTAGGTGCCACATTCTTTTCCATAATGGTGTTCTTGTGTCTCCCCTAGAGCATTCCCCTCCTTCATTGGTCTCTACCACTTTGAGAGCAATGTAATAGGCACTCTTTACAGAAAATCTTCCTTTCTATTGCCAACCCAAATGATTTTGTCCTCTGGCAGGTTGTAACTCAATGGCATGTTAAGGATAGTATTTGCTTTAAAAGGTAGAAAGAGCGATCTTACCAAATCAGCTTTCCATCTTCTTGTTTCAGCATCTATGAGGGCAGAAACCATCGGAAAGTCATCAAAGAGACGTGATGGTGATATTACTTTATAAGTGGTGGGAGTAGGCAACCATTTATCCTCCCATATATGAATTCGTCTTCCGTTACCAACCCTCCACCGAGTCCCTTTTCTTATAACTTATAGACTGTTAAAGATGTTTCTCCAAGCATATGACGGATTACTGCTCAGTTTAGAATTTAATACATCACCATGGGGATAATACTTGGCTTTATAGATGCGTGCTACTAGAGAGTGTGGATTGGTAAGCAATCTCTAACCTTGCTTAGCTAGCATGGCCAAGTTGAAGGCTTGGTGGTTTCGGAACCCCATGCCTCCATTTAATTTTGATTTGCACATGCTTTTCCAACTAACCCAAGCAATCATGTTTTCCTGCTACCTTTGTCCCCACCAAAACCTTCTCATCATTCCTTCAATCTCCTCACAGAGTCCTTTAGGAAGCTGAAAATAGCTCATGGTATATATTGGGATGGCTTGGGCCACAGCCTTTATAAGGACCTCCCTTCCTCCAATGGACAAAATTTTCTCTTTCCACCTAGATAGCTTTTTTGCTACATTTTTTTTTTTCAGCAAAGACATCTTTTTTTGACTTCCTAATGATTGAAGGGAGGCCAAAATATTTTCCGTGTCTTGTGTCTTGCATTGGTCCCAATATCCCCAATACCTTGCTTCTAGTGTCATTTGGAGTGTTGTGGCTAAAGAACACAGAGGATTTGTCTGCATTTATTTTCTGTCTAGAGGTTGCCTTATAAAGATTAAGAATCTTCACAAATTTTTGACACTCTTGCCTACTTGCTTTGCAAAATAGGAGGCTGTCGTCTGCGAAAAATAGGTGCGTGACCGTAGGACATCCTTTACACATTGACACACCATTGAGCATTTTATTTCTAGCTGCCTCATTGATTAGGGATGAGAATCCATCTGCACATAAAAGAAAGAGATAAGGAGACGGGGGATCACCTTGTCGTAGCCCCCTTGTTGGGATAATACTTCCATAAGCAACCCCATTTATTAAGATAGAGTAAGTCACAGTTGTAATGGAATGCATAATCAGATTAATCCACTTTTCTTGAAAACCCATGTGCTCCATAACTTTTTCAATGAAACCCCATTCAACCTTGTCATTGGCCTTGCTCATTTCATGTTTGACAGCCATGTTGTAATGCTTCCCATCCCTTTTATGATCAAGATAGTGCATTAGCTCAAAGGTGACTAACACATTATCAGTTATAAGACGCTTAGAGAGAAAAACACTTTGATTTTCTGAGATAATTTGAGGAAGGATAGTTTTAAGACAATTGGTTAATACTTTTGAAATAAGCTTATAGATTACATTGCTCAAACTGATAGGTCTTAATTCAGTTATCTTGCTGGGATTTTTTTGTTTTAGGGATGTTAGGTTCTAAGGATTTAGGATCTAAATGATTTAGAACTTCAATGTGTATTGTTGGCAAACCATGATCAAAATTTAGAGTCTAGATTTAGGCTGCTCAAAGTATGTTTATTGTAAAGTTGGAATCGAGTAATTGCAGAAAATTACTGTTCACTTTCTGCAAGGCTCGATCGATCAAAAATTTGACTCGATCAATCGAACCTTGTATAGAATGTTTTTCTGCAAAATTTTCTAACTCAGCCCAAGCTCATATGATGTGCAGGGTTTTATGTTTTGCCTTAAGTATAAAAGGAAAAACCCTAGCCACATTTTGAGGTTGTTGTTTATGCTGTGTGTGTGAATCTCTTGTGAAATCTAGAGGTGTTTGCCTTCATACACACTTAGTGTTATCAAGATCAAGATTGATACTGAGAGCTTGGTGATCGTTTCAGTTGCTGCATAAAGAGCTTAAAGAAAAACACAAGTGGGAGTACTTATGGTTGCTGTGGATCAAGGAAAGAAGTAGTCCGTGGACTTGGAGCTGTCACGTGGTCATGGTAGTAATTTTTTTACTCAAGGTAGCAATAGGAAGTTATTGGTCTAAGTCGCTTTTGTAAAACTTCAATTCTTTCATAGTGGATCTGGTTTTACCTTAAGGATAGCTAGGTTAAATCCTCCCCAGGTTTTTTACCGGTTTGGTTTTCCTGGGTTATCATATCGTTGTGTTCTTTATTTTTCGCATTGTTTACTTGATAATATTTACTTGTGTTAACCTAAATTTGAATAATTTACCTAAGTTAATCACTTGGCTAAATAACTAGGTTAATCTGTTTGTGTTTAAAGGGTCTAAAAACGTACAAGTGGTATCAGAGCGGGTTAGCTCTATTGTTTAGATCATTTGATCTAGGAGTTGATCCTTGACCCTTATTGTCATGGAACACGGTCACTCTCTTGTGATCCCACCTCACTTTGATGGAAATAACTATGCCTACTAAAAAGTAAAGATGAAAGCATTCCTGAAATCTATTGATGAGAGAGTTTGGCATTCCGCTGAATACGAATGGGAGAAGCCTACTACTCCAATTAATGAGTGGCAAACTTCTGAGAAAGAAGCAGCCGCTTTTAATAGCAAAGCCATGAATGCTATTTATAATGTTGTTTCTATGGAGGAATTCAAGAGAATCTCTAATGTTGAGGTTGCTCATATTGCACGGAATATTCTCCCAACTGTGCATGAAGGCACAAAGGCAATTAAGATTAACAAACTGCAGTAGTTAACTACTAGGTTTGAAGGTATTAGAATGTCTGATGATGAATGTTTTAATGAATTCTATGCAAAACTGAATGAAATTGTTAACTCTGCTTATAATTTGGGTTAAATCTATGATCAGCCTAAGATTGTTAGGAAGATACTTAGATCCTTGACTGAGAACTTTAGACCCAAAGTAACTGCCATCACTGAAAGCAAGGATGTGGACTCCATCCCTATTGATGAACTTGTAGGATCTCTCCAGTCCTATGAGTTAGACCTACCTAAGACAAACAAATCCAAATCAATGGCTTTTAAGTCTGTTGATGATGTTGATGAGAATGGATTTGATGATGAACTCTTTGCTACAGAGATTGCATATCTTGCCAAGAATTTTAGAAACTTTCTTAGGAACAATAACAGAAGGGCAAGAGGTAAAAACAATATTGAACCTAGAAATTTTAGGAGGAATGAACCCACTAAGGTGAATAATAACGAAAAACCTAAAGAGAAAGTAGGTCAAACCTCTAATAATTCTATGGGTCAACAATGTTTTGGTTGTCAAGGGTATGGTCATGTGAAATCAGAATGTCCTACATTCTTGAGATCAAAGGGTAAGGCTATGGTTGTAACCCTTAGTGATGATGAAGTTTCTGATAATGAGTCTGGTAGTGATGAGGATGGAAACTTCATTACTTTCACAGCTACTGTTGTAGTTGATGAGAATGTTGTTGTTGATGAGAACCCTTTTGATGGGGAACTCTCTGAGAGTGCTGCTTTACAAGAAGCCTATAATAAGCTTTGCTAGGTTGCTACAAAGGATGCTATGAATGTTGATTTAGGCTTAAAGAAAATTGCTTCTCTTGAACTTGATAAGAAAAACTTGTTAAAACTATTTGATGCTAATGAATTGCTAGATAAGGTGAAGACTGAAAACATGTTGTTGCTTGATAAAGTTAAGAACTTGGAACTTGAATTATCTGTTGCTAGAAAATAAACAAATAGGTCTGCTAGTTCCAAACTTAATCACATGTTGAGTGTTCAGAAGTCTCCCTTAGACAAAACTGGTATAGGTTTTGTAGAAAGCATCTCTGTGCCTGAAACTCATTCCAGAAACTTTGTTCCTTATTTTGAGCCCGCCGTGTGTGAGAATGTCAAAGCAGTAGAAGTTACACCTCTTAGGAAGATTAGCGTTAATCTTAAAGACTCTAAGTCTAAGAACTCTACCCTTCCTAAGGATAAGTTTCATGATAGACCTGCATAGGTTTGTTATTTTTGTGGAAAGTCTAGGCACATTCGTCCAAACTGTTTCAAGTTGTAAGCTGCTAAGCGAGCAAATAAGCCAAAAGTACATGTGCCTCAAGCACAAAATCCCATGGTACTTATTGATGAGTTGGTAAAGGCTTTAAACCTTTATTCCAAACTTGGAGTTGCGCATCATTCTAATATGAATAATAACTCCAATGCAAGAGTTGCATCTAAAAAGTTTTGGATGCAAAAAGTTCAATCTAATTGAGTCTTTCTGACATGGTCCTTGTGCTTCATCTCTCTATTCATTATGACCATTCCTTTTTGTTGTTTTGCTTTCTTTAGTTTTATAGGATTTGCATTGCATAACATTCATGCATTTCATACTAGGTTTTTTTTTTTTTTTTTTCTCTCTCTCTTTTTAAAAACAAAAAACAAAAAACAAAAAACAAAAAAAAAAAAAGGAGGAAAAGGGAAGAAAAAATGTGTTTTGCATTATTTTTCTTGGATTTGAAATCAAGGTTGGCCATATTATCTTTACATAACAAGTTTATGTACCTTGTTTAGCTTGGATAAGCTTATTTTATTGCACTTTACTAGTTTGAGCTTTGAAGTGCATGTTGTGTGGGAGATGTTTATAGTTTTTGATCATTTGATCTTGATCTTGAAGTCACATGCCTTTGATTGTTGGACTTGAACTTAATGAGAAAGGCATAAATAATCATCTCACCACTATTTACTAGTCAATCATGAACACCTTAGTGCATATCATAAGATTTTGTGCTCGAGAAAGTGTAGCACATGCAAAAAAAGAACATAAGGTGTAGCCTCGGTTTAAATGCTAAAATTGGTGTGTACATTATTGGACTATAATTAATTCAATCAAATAAAATTGGTGTGTACATTATCTTGGCTATTCTAATAAGTTTCTAATCAAATAAAATTGGTGTGTACATTATGAGGCTGATCGAGGAACTTACATGATTACAAGCTTGTTTTCTAGGAGATGTGGGAGTTATGTGATGTAACTCTTTAGGTGATAGTCTCTTTCAAACTTATGTGATGAATTTTGTAGAAATTGTGATTGATTACTATTCACATATCACCTCACATGTATCTCAAGCTATTGCTAGTTGCACACACTACACAAGTTACTCTTTGCTAAACTTAGTACAGGATATTGTGTGTGATCGTGTTGTGACCATCCAAGATTAAAAGTTCCTTGATTTTAATGCAAAATGTGTTTAAAGTTTGAGATTTGAGGACAAATTGGTTGAAAATCTTGTTTTTGGAAGATATGGGTTAATTTCAAGGGTTTTTGAAAAAAAATTCATCTCATACTCATGCATTCTATTCATAAAACATTGTGCTTTGAGAAGTTTCTGCATTAAAATGCTCTGTTTTTCAAAAAATTGATTTTTCCAGATTTTCGATCGATCAAAGTTGTGATTAAAAACTTGGTTTGAATTTGCCTGGCTCGATCGCTGCTCAATTGATGCTGGATCGATCGAATGTGATTTTCGATCGATTGAATCTAATTTTCGACGATCAAAAAATGGTCAGTGAGTTTTTAAAATGATTTTTTCCTCACGTGTTCTTCACACTTTTCAAATCTTTTCAAAAGCTCTTTCCCTCTCTTTGCTCGACCGATCCAATCTAAGTCTTTTTTGTCGCTTTCTGCCTCAAATCTTCAAAGGTTTTTTTGTCTTCTAGCTTGAGTAAGTCACTGTCAACCCTTTCTCTTCACTCTTTTTCACATTTTTCATGCATTTACATGCATTTTTCTCTAAAAATTTCGAACAAGGGATTTTTGGGATTTGTGATTTTTGGGTTGTTTTTAATCATATTTGACCAATGGGTTTTTGTTCTTAGATGTTGTAAACAGGTTTCCTGTGCTTTAATTTGATTAAATTTGTGTTTTGGGAACAATTTGAAATTCTAGGGCTTGAAAGTTTATGAAATTGCTGATTTTGTTCAACTGGGTTAAATTTGATGAAATTGACTTGTGTTATTAATTAATTATGTCATTATATGATGTTATCTAACTAATGTGGTGATAAATTGATAAACTGGTTAAGTGTTTGAAAGTGGGTTTCTCAAAATTTGGGGTTTTTGCTAGAAACTCTATGTTCAAGTCAAATTCTTGGTTTTTAAAGTACAATTGAACTGTTCTCAATGCATTAGAGCATGCATCGTATAGATTGATATTTTCTTTTGTTGTTTTCTCTCTAACCTTGTCTGATGCAGTCTGCCCTTGGGTTTTCTTTGTTTTCTTTCTTTGGTTTCTTTTCTATCTATCCTATTCCAACCCTTAGCATTATGTTAGGAAGACTAGAGCCAATAAGAAAACCGCCTCCTCCTTTGCCCCTGCTTTTGATAGTGATAGGTTTTGATTTGAGAAAAACCAAGAGGCCTATGATAAGTTGAACATCTTTAGGTCTGTTTGGGCTGAGAGGAAGGTAGTGCTAGATGAGCTTGATCTGAAGATTAGGAGGAATTTTGAGCGTAGGGGGTGGCTTCCTTTGTTATATATCTCTCATCCCCCTCCGGCTGTCTTGATCAGAGAGTTCTACTCAAACCTCTCTGTCCACTTCGATGATTCCAACACATAGTATATGATGAGTTGGATAAGGGGTGAAGAGTACACCATTACTCCTTCAGTAGTGGCATCTGCTCTTAGGGTACCTTTGGTACAACAGCCTGTCTACCCTTATGATGAGACCCCTCCTGTTGATGACATTATGTTATGTCTCACCGGTACTTCCATTTAGTGGGGTACTGATCCTCGGATTACCTTCATGAGTTGACCTAGATTCATTATCTGTTTTTCTAGATTTCTTGCCATTCTATCTGGCCCATCTCTCATTTGCACACCATTCCTATCGAGAGATGTGCATTTTTGTATGCCCTTGTGATAGATGCTCATATGAGTTTTCCTACTTTTTTCATTCGATCCTTGGTTAAGGTTTGGAGTAGTTCTACTGCACATTGTCTGTTTTTCCTTGTTTTTATTCATAGGATTTTGTTGCATTTAGGTTTAGATGAGTTTCCTGCTTCTGAGCCTGTACACATTATAGCTCCCATAGGTGCCACCTTCCATAGGCAGAGAGCTGCTCAGATGAGAGCTAGCTTTAAACGCTCTAGAGTTGAGTCTTCTTCGAGTGTTGCACCTACTCCTCCTCCTTCTTCAGGTGATCCCATAGTTGAGGCGTATGTTGATCCGACTGTTGCTGCTGCCCCTCCACCTTCTACTTCGGATGATTCTAGCATTCGGCGTATGTTGGACACTGTCATGACTGATCAGGCAGCCATGGTTAGCTTTTGGTGGACATGCTCACGAAGCTTTAGGCTTTGCTTGCAGATTTGGCGAGCATTAGACGGTCACCTCTGCCACCTCCTTTTTATAATGAGTCTCGATTGCCCTTTGGCAATTCGTCACAAAAAGGGGGAGTACATATGGATGGAGATAGGGGGAGATTTTGTTTTCTTGGAACTTTGGAGCTTTAGATTGTATCTAGGTGCTCCATGTTGTACTTACTTTTTGGCTCATGATGTATTTATTTTTTATGGGTTGTATATGTTAAGGGGAGACATTATGTTTTTATTTCTATTTCTTTTTTCACTTTGTGCTACATTGGCTATTGATTTATATTTATGAGGTTATTCATGATATATGTCTTTTATTTTATGTTTTGTGAAATCGAGAATTTATTTTGTTTTACTTGTATTTTCCACACATGCGTTTATGTGTTTGTTGAGTGTTTCAGGAATATACAGGTTGATTCAGTCGTGTTGCTGTCTATACTTATAACTGATAGATAGTAGTTAGGTTGAATTGTTTTTGGTTGGGCAATTTTATTGTAATGGGCTGTTTTTGTAACTTTGAGCATTTTTTGTTATTATGTGTTTTGTCACGAATTGCCAAAAGGGGAGTTTGTTAGGTTCTAAGGATTTAGGATCTAAATTTTAGAACTTCAATGTGTAATGTTAGCAAACCATGATCAAAACTTAGAGTCTAGATTTAGGCTACTCAAAGTATGTTTATTGTAAAGTTGGAATCGAGTAATTGCAGAAAATTACTGTTCACTTTCTGCAAGGCTCGGTCAATCAAAAATTTGACTCGATCAATCGAACCTCGTACAGAATGTTTTTCTGCAGAATTTTCCAACTCAGCCCAAGCCTATATGATATTTAGGGTTTTATGTTTTGCCTTAAGTATAAAAGGAAAAACCCTAGCCAAATTTTGAGGTTGTTGTTTATGCTGTGTGTGTGATTCTCTTGTGAGATCTAGAGGTGTTTGCCTTCATACACACTTAGGGTTATCAAGATCAAGATTGATGTCGAGAGCTTGGTGATCGTTTCAGTTGCTGCACAAAGAGCTTAAAGAAAAACACAAGTGGGAGTACTTATGGTTGCCGTGGATTAAGGAAAGAAATAGTCCGTGGACTCGAAGCTGTCACGTGGTCAAGGTAGTAAGTTTTCTACTCGAGGTAGCAAAAGGATGTTAGTGGTCTAAATCGCTTTTGTAAGACTTCAATTCTTTCATAGTGGATCTGATTTTACCTTGAGGATAGCTAGGTTAAATCCTCCCTAGGTTTTTTACTGGTTTGGTTTTCCTCAGTTATCATATCGTTGTGTTTTTTATTTTCCGCATTATTTACTTGATAAGATTTACTTGTGTTAACCTAGATTTGAATAATTTACTTAAGTTAATCACTTGACTAAATAACTAAGTTAATCTGTTTGTGTTTAAGGGGTCTAAAAACGTACAAGGGACAAGGGTTATGTTGGTTCTATTTATTTTAGCCAAGGACATGTTTGAATTTAAAACATTTAGAACCATGCTTGTAACATCACTACCAATAATGTTCCAATACTTTTGATAAAAGATTGCTGACATGCCATTTGGCTTAGGGGCTTTGGTGGGGTGCATTTGGCTGAGCACTACCTCAACTTCTTCCTTTGTGAATTCTCTTATCAAGCTTTGGGTCATCTCCCCAGTTACTCTGGTGGGGATGGAGTTTGTTACTTCAATGATCCGAGTTGGGAAGGAAGTAGTGTACAGCTTCTCAAAATAGGATACAGCAACGTTAGCAATACCTTCCATAGTTTCATACCACCTACCTTCCTCATCCTGCAGGCCAGTCCTTCTTTCTGATACCTTGGAGTGGAAATATTTAGTATTTCGATCACCATGTCCCAGCCATTGAGTCTTAGCCCTCTAATGCCACATTATTTCCTCATTATCAAGCAATTCATTGATTTCTTTTCGAAGCTTATTAACCTCATTGTCTCTACTTCCATCCCTATCTTGGAGAACTAGCTCGCTTAGAGCTCTTCGTTTCTTCTGAATTTGCTTAGGGATCAACCCAACCACAGACCTATTCCACTTGGTTAAGTCAGTAGCACACTGCTTTAAACCTTTAGCTATACCATCTGGGGTATCTGGGTTCATTCCTTCTCTCCAGCAAGCTTTTATAATATCTCTACAATCCTCCCTCCTAGTCCACATTGCTTTAAAATGAAAATGGTGTTTCCTAGAAAGTTGTGGGGCAAAAGAATCAGAGATACCATAGATACACTCTGTCTTCTCCTTCCTGCATATTACACCATGTGAAGTCTAGTCCCATATACCTTAAATCTCTGAAGCCACAACAATTAAGTATGTCAGCAAAATCATCCATCTGCTTTTGAGGCCGTCTAGCTCCCCCCATTTTTTCTCCTACTGATAAGATTTCATTAAAATCCCCAAGACATATCCATGGCAGCTGGAACTTCCTATTCAATGCTTTTAATTGTTCCCAGGATTCTTTTCTTCATTGCGTTTCATGATGGCCATAGAATCCTGTGATTTTCCACCTAAAGCCCGAAGGTGATTCTACGATGATTGCATCAATGTAATTCCTTGCATACCCCATAATCTCTAGATTAATATCTTTTTTCCATAACATTGCTAATCCCTCACTTCGTTCCGACTTTAGGACTATTAGACCATCAATGAAACTAGCTCTTCCTTTTTGCTCTTTCCATACTTTTTTTTTTCTAGTTTCATCTCCGATAGAAAGACGATGTTGGGATCCCATCGCTGCACTATCTTGCACAACATATTGACTGTTTGGAGGTTCCCAAACCCCCGGTAGTTCCAGCCAAGGGCGATCATTGCAATCGACGGTACTACATAGTAGCCACCGCCGTTTCATCATTACTTGGGTTTTTTCCATCGCCTTTCCCTTCATACCAACGTTTCTTCTCTTTTCCTTCAGTCTCTAACAAAGCCTCAATGTTTTCAACTTTTTTTTTTACCAATTTCATGGGCTTGTGTATTCATTTCCACATCTTGGGCTTTTCCACTCTCCCCAGCTATTTTCTTCCATTTACCTTTACTTGGGCCTTTTCTTTCTTTAATTGGGCCAGCTTCCTGGATATCTTTACTTGCACTTGCCTTTACTTCCATTTTGGGCTTTATTGGGTCGGTTACCTTTTGTTCTTGCAAGCCCATTCCACTTCCTTTATCCATGTATGACAGGAAATCCTCATTTGGTTTGAATAGCTCCCTGATTAGATCTGATTTGGTTTCTTTCTTCTGGTTACCGGTTGTTAGGGACATATGTGATGTAATTGGCTAATCCTTTGACAAAACGCATTTTACTTGTAACTGGGTAGATCTAGGATCGGTTTAGTACTTCAAGAACAAGTGTTCAAGTTTAGTATTTAAGCCATGCAAATCTGACCAAGAAACAAGTGAAGTAAGTGTTGTTCATTAAAACTCGACAGAAGTCTCAACAGAATCCTTTCTATCAAGATTTAATGTTGAAGCTCGACACAAGCTGTATCTATCGAGAATTATGAAAACAGAAATTCCAGATCTGATTACACACATATTCCTATGTATTTGTGTAGGGTTTCTTTTCTCACAACCCTAGACATATATAAGGATTATTTTAAGGGCTGTCACATGTAATGCAAGGCGATACACAAGAGAATACATGCATTGTGTGACCGAATGGAGAAATTGCACTAGTTCATCATTCTCTCTTTAGAAGTTACTGCGTCTTTACGCCAAGGGTTTTGAGACCAAGGAGCTTTCTGATCTTCATTGTTGATTAACTAAAGAACTTTACAGCCAACATCTTCGTCAAGTTGGTGTGTTAGTCTCGTACTGGGATCCGTGCATCATTGGTTAGTCACGTACTGGGATTCATGCATTGAACGAAGAGATTGCCGCTACAATACAAGTCCAATTGGGTATTGGGGTAAAGGTTCAATTGTAGGTGTTGGGAAATTTAGACTGAAAGCTCGAAAACGTGTTGAAAAACACAAGAGCTGTTTAGACCCCCGATTAAAATTACGGCTCGATAGATTTTACACAACTTTAATACAAAGTGCGGAATTGTATAAAAGCGAGCGGATGAACAATTAAGCTACTCTAATCCATAAACTAAACAACACAGCAGTATAATGGAATTAAACAAGAGTAGGGAAGAAGGATGCAAACACAGAAAACACCGAGACATGTTCTTGAAGAGGAAACCGATGAGTCTTCACACACTCTCTATCACACACCCCTTACAACAATTCCCACAACAAATACAGGGTATAAACAATTGATAGTAATTACAATCAAATTTGGCACGGAATAAAAGCCAACAAAACACATAGTTGTAAATCACAACTTTACATAGACCCCGGTTGATAGAATTAACAAGTTTTAAACCCAAGTTGTTAATTAGATTTATTATGAATAAAACTTGTTAAAACAAACAAACATCAATATCATGTCAAAATCATGCAGTGGAAAAATAAATAAGACAAGATATGATGACCTAGGAAAACCAATGAAACAAACTAGTTTCACAGTAAAAAATTTGGGGGGAAACCTTCCCAGAAAGCAATCCACTATAGTAAAGAGAAGTTTCAGATCTAGTACAAAACCTTTGTCCCTAGATTCTACAATCCCCGTAGATGAACTCACAGCAAAAACCTTCTACCGCTTCAGAACCTCTGAACTCTTCAATATATGAACGCTAGGGGTGTGCGCGGTTCGGTAAGGGCGGTTTTTTGCTAAATTTATTACCGAACCGATAGAGATCGGTTTTTTTATAATTAGAACCGATGCACACCACCTAAGGTCGGTTTTCCGACCTATAGCGGTGCGGTTTTTTGCGGTGCGGTTTAGTCGGTTTGGTCGGTTTGAAATATTAAAAAAAACTATTTTTTTAATAATAAAAAAATTGGGCTTTCAAGCCTAATATCAATATATCAACCTGTTCAAAAAACCTATGCCAAATAATGTATTTTTCATTTCATAATGATCACATAATGATCCAAAATTTCAAACCTGTGCAAAATTTCACATAATGATCCATAATGATCACATAATGATCCAAAATTTCAAAACTGTATTTTTCATTTCAAACCTATGCAAAACCTGTGCAAAACATATGTTCACATAATGATCCAAATTTTTTCATTTCATTCACCATGCAAAAATATTTTGAAATTGCCTCAATAAGAGTTCAACTCCCAAAATACTATCATGTAGCATATAATATCATTAGTGTCACTGTGTGTATCAGTGTCAATAACAATAAGCTTTTAATGTATCTACTTAATAACGTATTACAAAACCATTTGTCACTATCCACAAATGCCAAAAGAAAGATATACAAATTAAATTAGCATTTAGGCAAAAAAAATGCTAATTGTTTGTATCCCCAATAATAATCTCACCCATGAATACCTAAATAACTATCATGAGTGAAAAGTCTACTACCAATAACATGTACAAATATAATTAGCATATAGGCAAAAGAATGCTAATTCTTGTAAGTCCTTTGTCCAGTAAGTCTGTGCGCAATGCATCATTCTAGAACTCCTACAAAATACTAAACAAAACAAAATAAACACGTGTTAATAACAATAAAATGTTTATGAACAATAGAATATTTATAATTAACACAAACGAATGAGAATAGCAAGTATACTCACATGATACTAACTACTAACTAACTCCAAGCAAAAAGCAGCACATCATTCATCATCATCCAACACAACGGTGCTTGGATCCTCCTCCATAGGCATTGGACAAACCGATGCAATTTCTACAATCCCATTCAAAATAAAATGATTCGTAAGTATTGAGCAAATAAATAAAAAATTGATATATACAACAAACAAAATGAACATATATTTACCAGTGTCAATCTCAAAACCATCCATATCCTCCACATTATCCATGCACTCCCGAAACTTTATTGGTCTTTTTTTCTTTGCATCCTTCAACCAATTTTGGGTGCAAATAAGGGCTTCAACTGTATTAGGAGATAGTGAACTATGGAACGAATCCAAAACACACCCCCCTCGTACTAAAAGCAAACTCGGATGCAACTGTAGAGACAGGAATAGCCAACACATCACGGGCAATTTGAGAAAGGACTCGGTATCTAGAAGAATTCATTTTCCACCACATCAAGATGTCAAAATCTTCCACATCAAGGTCCTCAGAAGATTCCAACAAATACCTACCCAACTCAGATTTGCTTTCCACACTGTCCTCGTCCGCCAAGTGTTGCTTAAACCTATTATTATAACTTTTAATGCGATCACACAATGAAGCATTGCCAACACTTGGCTTGGAGTCCCTAGACAATGAAGCACCACTAACACTAGAACTCGAAGCTCCATTTTGACCCTCTCTCCACATACAACCTCTTCAATGCATCCCGAACCTTAGAGCTCATTGCATCCCCATTGTCCTTTCCATATCACTCCCTAAACCAAAACTTTACATACTTCAATCTATACCTTGGGTCAAGAACAACGGCAACAAAAAGCATCAAATTGATATTATCCATACTTCCCCAATATTTATCATTTTTTTTTCATCTCTACCACCATACTCTTCAAAAGTGAATCCCCATCAACACTACACAACTGTTGCAATTGATCTTTAGTTCTAATTAGCTCATGGAAGTATGTATTAGAAGTGACAAACAAGGGTCCAGAAAATCTAAGTGTCGCCTCATAAAATATGCCTAGAAATTTCACAAAGGTCTTAACATTTTCCCAATCAAGATAGTTAGGAGGACCAATGGGCTTTTTCCCATTCCCATCCGCTTCACAAAAATAAATTTTGTAATGCCCATCCTTCTCTTCCAACCTATCAAATGCTCTCACAAATTTCAAAGCACAATCTAACATGAGATAAGTGGAATTCCACCTTGTTGGCACATCAAGGGACAACAAACATTTGGCTTTGATTTTCTCGTTTTCAACACATTCTTGAAACTTCTCAAACCTTGCGGGAGAGGCTCTTACATATCGCACCGCATTCCAAACTTTGGAAATTGATTCATGAATGGACTTCAACCTTTGCACAATCAAATTCAAGATATGCGCACAACAACGCATATGCATGAACTCACCACCCAATATGCTACTATCTCTTTCTTTTGTTTTCTTCTTCACATAATCAATTGCCACCTCATTAGAACTAGCATTTTCCGCGGTGATTGTAAACAACCAGTCTATACCCCACTTCAAATAACATGACTCAACCGCTCTGCCTATGGTGTCTCCTTTGTGATTAGCTATAGGGAAAAAGTTCAAGATTTTCTTTTGGTAACTCCAATCCCCATCAATGAAGTGTGCGGTGACTACCATGTAGTTCAAGTTTGGTATGGATGTCCAAGTATCCGTTGTCACACAAACCCGTTGCCCAACAAAAGCCCTTCTGAAAACATCCACCTCACTAGAATAAATCTTCATACAAGCCCTTGCAATGGTAGTGCGATTGGGAATAGGAAACCTAGGCTCAACTATTTCCATAAATTCTTGAAAGCCTTGATGCTCCACAAATTTAAAAGGCAATTCATCAATGACAATCATCCTTGTCAATGCCAACCTTATCCTCTCTTCACTATAATTTGCAACCACTAACACATTTGAACCACTTTCCCCTTCTCTCTTCGCTTGGAAAGACAAAGTTTTTTGCTTATCATCACGAGGAAAAGGCCACTTCTTACACACCTTCATGTGTTGCAACATGCCCGAAGTACCATTTTTCTTACCATGACATTTATATTGATTTTTACAATACTTGCATTGAGACCTAGGATTATTGGAATCAAAACCATCCAACTTAATGAAGTGTTGCCATACTATAGACGGGTCCTTACCACCTTGTTTAGGTGATAGTGGGGGAAGTGATGCACCAAGTCCAATTGGTGTTGCAGGTTCAGGTGGGTTAGGGTTAACACTACCAGGACTAGGAGGAGGTGGGTTAGGGTCCCCAGGGACACCAAATCCAGGTGGAGCATCGACATCCATCTAATAAAAAAATTTCCAAACAACAAAAAAACAAAGTTTCCACAACAATATCAAATTATAATTTTTCCAGCAAATGTAGTATCAAATAACTCATTCTCAATCAATGAATGTCACAACCATATTCAATAATAGCAATAACTAATTAGTTTAGTTACAACAAGGCAACAATAACAGACTAACAATCATTAATCATTACTCAACAATTCATGTCACTAATATTAACAACAATTCAAAACTCGAGAATTAGTTTTTATTTTATATTTATATTGAATAAATATAAAATAAAAGCTAATTTTATATATGATTATATATAAATTTAAAGCATTTGTTACTAAGTACTAAAAATTTAAAATCATAATGTTGAATATAGTGAGTGTTTAGTAATTACCTCTCGGTGAAGGATTGAAAGCGTGAACTCTCTCAATCTCGTCTCCCTCAAAAATTAAAATGCTGAAGAAAAAAAAAGTGTTAGTGCTTACTACTTAGTAGACTGAGTCAGTCAACTGACTAAATAAATAAATAACTAAAAACTAACTAAATAAATAAATAAATAACGAAAAACTAAGTAAATAAATTAACTAAACTGAGTCAACATACCAAAAAGTAAAAACTAAATTAAATAAATAAATAACTAACTAAAAACTAACTAAATAAAAACTCAATAAACTCACACGCACACCGTCACAAACTCACACGCACAACTCACACTCACACACACTCACACAGTCACAACTCACACGCATAAATAATTAAATAAACGCACTGAGTCAACACTCAACAGTCACACACAGACACACGCATGCCTTAACAGTTAACTCCAATCTCCATCTCAGTCTCTTAAGTCTTAACAATTAACTCTATCTCTAAGTCTCTAAGTTCCACTTCCTTACTGATTCACTGGACATTGAACAAGAAGTAGTCAACAACTCACACAGTCACACTCGCACTCACAGCTACAAACAATCAAACACAATCTCTCTCAAGTTCCATTAAAACCAAAAGAAATGGGCTGATGGCTCAGGCTTACCGTGGTTTGCCGCGGGTAGCTGCTGCTGCTGCTGCTGCTGCGACTTGCGAGGGGCTAGAGGCGAGGCGACTGGGGCGAGAGCGAGAGAGAGAGTTAAGGGTCCCAGCAGTGAATAGGATGAATTTATACTGACTACTGAGAGGTTACTGAGGCATCTGAAAACCTACATTAAACGGTGCAGTTTTGCAATTTTTTTTTTTTTTTTAATAACCCAATACCAATACGATGACGTTTTACAAAAAAATTTAAAATAGATTCATTACCCACCTAAACGACGCCGCACCCCTCATCTGGATTCTGAACTGAAAATATTTCTCTTAGTTTGTATCGGTTCGGTTCGGCTCTACTCGGTGCGCGCTTTGCGACTCCGACGTCCTTACCGCACCGGCATCGGAGCTCCGTTCGCGTTCCGATCTCCGGCATCGGCTCCGTCGGTCGGTGCCAATGGCGGTGCGGGATGATCGGTGCCGGTCGGTGTTGTCGGCTCCGGTGATAGTTTGCACACCCCTAATGAACGCCACCCTTTGATGCACGAATCCCAGTATGTTACAGAAGATTTCTCAATCGATCCACCAGCTGTCGAGAAGGTGTCGAGATTGCGATAATAATCAATTGAAGAGCTCGATAGATAGCCTAGTTGTCGAGAGGTGTCGAGCAGCTATCGAGCCATCTGTCCACAAGTGTCGAGCTATCTGTCTAGCTTTAATGAACAACTTTTCTTCACTTGTTTCTTGGTCCACCCTTCATGGCTTTAATACTAGACTTGAACAACATGTTTCTTGAAGTATTAAACACATCTTAGATCTACCCAAATACAAGTAAAGTGTGTTTTGTCAAAGGATTAGTCAACTATATAAATATTGACATATGTTCCTAACATAATCTACATATGTCCTAACAATCTCCCCCTTTGGCAATCCATGACAAAATCACAACAAACAAATGAACATATGAGAGAAGTCATAAAACACTCAACTCATATTCACTTGTTGAATACAATAAAATCTATTCTAACACAAACTCTTGAAAAACTTTACAAGAAGAAAGTTTATGGCAAGTAGACTTTGACAACCTGTATTTCTAAAAAACTTTAAACAAAACTCATCAAGGCATCTTAGTGTGAAACAGAAATAATAGATTGCATACAAATAATAAGAAGCATGTGCATAAAGAGAGAAAAGAAACAACACATGTAAAAGGTAGGTGAAGAAGACATTCATCATCATATATATATATATAAGCACAATGTATGTAAACATGGTCACAAGACCAATGTACAAGAAGAAAGAGGTAAACACTCCCCCTAACAAGATGAAACACATCTCCCCCTTACAGAGGCATGTATTTCTTCTCCTAACATGTAGAATCTTAAAAAGAAACCACATATTCTCCACAATTTCTCCCCCTTTTTGTCATGATTGACAAAGCGTACAAGAAGCTAGAACGCTTCACTAGAGAGACATAAAAATGATCAAGGATGATCAAGGGGGCACAAGAAATCCATATAAATGCATGAATGTAATGAAACAAGATGCTATGGATGACAAGATAATAGAAAGATGCAAAACATGTGAAAAACAAATCTCTCAACAAGAAAAATGTTAAGCACATAGATTCAAAAACACACACACACACTAAACAAGTCTAACCAATTTTATATTTCAAAAACAAGTCAAAACAGTTTAGTGAGCATACATTAACACATGTAAACCTTGTGATGACCAAATCACATTGTACCTGCACATGTATCAAAAGTAGCAAAGAATATTGCGTGTTGTGTGTGAAAAACATCGCAAAATTGTATAAATGTATACATGTTATGGTAATTTGAGATATGAGAATGTTGGAAAATTTAGACACCAGTTGATAGAATTAACAAGTTTTAAACCCAAGTTGTTAATTAGATTTATTATGAATAAAACTTGTTAAAACAAATAAACATCAATATCATGTCAAAATCATGCAGCGGAAAAATAAATAAGACAAGATATGATGACCCAGGAAAACCAATGAAACCAACCAGTTTCACAGTAAAAAACCTGGGGGGAAACCTTCCTGAAAAGCAATCCACTATAGTAAAGAGAAGTTTCAGATCTAGTAAAAAACTTTTGTCCCTAGCCTCTACAATCCCCGTAGATGAACTTACAGCAGAAACCTTCTACCGCTTCAGAACCTCTGAACTCTTCAATATATGAACGCCACCCTTTTTGTTGCACGGATCCCAGTACGTGACTAACTCCTTTGCACGAATCCCAGTACGTGACTCACCCACCAACTTGAGGAAGAAGAATGTTGGCTGCAAAGTTCTTCACTTCATCAACAATGAAGATCAAGAAGCACTTGGTTACAAAACCCTAACGCGCAAAAGATGCAATAGCTTCTTTTAGAGAGAATAAGGCATCGGTCACCTTTTGCTTATGTTCTCCTTATATTCTCTTATGTGACGGCCTCTAAAATAAGCCTTATATAGGTTTAGGGTTGTGAGAAAAGAAACCCTACACAAATACAAAAGCCTGGCCCAAAAATCAGATCTGAAAGTCTGAATTCCCGTAACCTCGATAGATAGCAGGTGTTAAAAAGGTGTCGAGATTTAAATCTCGATAGATAGCTAGGTGTCGAGGAGCTATCGAGAAGGTGTCGAGGGGACAGGAGCTTCCTCGATCGATCCACCAGCTGTCGAGAAGGTGTCGAGATTGCGATAAGAAAACACCTTAAGAGCTCGATAGATAGCCAGCAGTCAAGAGGTGTTGAGAAGCTGTCGGGCTATCTGTCTGCAGGTGTTGAGATATCTGTCCAGCTTTATTGAACACCTTTTCTTCACTTGTTTCTTGGTCTAATCTTCATGGCTTTAATACTAGACTTAAACAACATGTTCATTGAAATATTAAACACAACTTAGATCTACCCAAATACAAGTAAAGTGTGTTTTGTCAAAAGATTAGCCAACTACATAAAATATGTCCTTAACAATCTCCCCCTTTGGCAATCCATGACAAAACCACAACAAAAAAATGAACATATGAGAGAAGTCATAAATCACTCAACTCATATTCACTTGTTGAATACAATAAAATCTATCCTAACACAAACCCTTGAAAAACTTTGCAAGAAAAGAGTTTATGGCAAGTAGACTTTGAACACCTGTATTTCTGAAACACTTTAAACAAAACTCATCAAGGCATCTTGTGTGAAACAGAAATAATAGATTGCATACAAGTATAAGAAACATGTGTATGAAGATAGAAAAGAAACAACACATGTAAAGGTAGGTGAAGAAGACAGAGGTAAACACTCCCCCTAACAAGATGAAACACAACTCCCCCTTACAAAGACATATATTTCTCCCCCTAACATATAGAATCTTAAAAAGAAACTACATATCCATAATTTCTCCCCCTTTTTGTCATGATTGACAAAGGGTACAAGAAGCTAGAAAGTTTCACCCGAGAAACATAAAAATGATCAAAGATGATCAAGGGGGCACAAGAAATCCATATAAATGCATGAATGTAATGAAACAAGATGCTATGGATGACAAGATAAAAGAAGGATGCAAAACATGTGAAAAACAAAACTCTCAACAAGAAAAAAAATGTTAAGCACATTAATCCCAAAACACACACGCACACACTAAACAAGTCTAACCAATTTATATTTCAAAAAGAAGTCAAGACAGTTTAGTGAGCATACATTAGCACATGTAAACACTTGTGATGGCTAAATCATATTGTACCTGCACATGTATCAAGAGTAGCAAAGAATATTGCGTGTTGTGTGTGAAAAACATCGCAAGATTGCATATGTGTATACATGTTATGACTATCTGAGATATGAGAAAATAACTTTAACTCACACACAATCATAACTGTTTGATGGGGACTATCACCTTTGAGGTACATCCTATAACTCCCACATCTCCTAGAAAACACGCTTGCAATCATATTTAAAGCACTTTAATCTTTTTACTTTTTATTTTCTTTGCATATTTTCTTTTAAGCATATCATGCATGGGCGTATATGAGAGAGAAAAGAAATACCCAACATGTTAAGCATAGACATTGCACTTTTGCTATGCCGAAGCATACGAATGTCTTTGACACTGCACTTTTGCTATGCCGAACCATACAGGTGTCATATTATGATTGGTGGGCAACAGTGGTGAGATGGTTATTTATGCCTTTCTCTTAGGATTTTCTAGTCCTACCCGTCAAAAAGAGTGATATGAGTGTTAAGTTCAAGAGATAACTTAATCTTACTCATCACAAACAAGAGCCACAAAGCTCACTTGCTTAGTTGTGCATAGAGATGCTCATTTAAGCTACAAAAGATACAAAATTTAGAAAACTTTGTTTCAATGGCCATCCAAGGTACACAAAACACACACTATTTTTGTATTTTTATGATTTTTCCTTTTTATTTTCATTTTGAAAAAAAAAAACTAAACAAAAACTAAACAATCAAACAAAAACAGACAAACAACATGAAAGCATAAAAGAAATATGCATATGCATGAAGGCATGATAGAAAGATGCAGATGCATGAAAGCATGATTCCAAAAACAAATAAGAAATCAAGCAAAGAGAGTCCTACTTTAGATAGAAAGAATTAAAGCAGAGGACAAACAGAAAAGACAATTAAGTCTTAGGCTCCTTTCTAACCCACACAGCACGAGTTTTTGGCCATGAAGATGAAAAGGCATGTGTCCTAGTATGTCTACTAAAGGACATAGAAGAATTAGAATTCTCCTGAAATTGAGTTAAAAAGCTCAAAACTTTTAATAACTCTCCAAACAAAGGTGTAGGTCCTTGAGAGGAAACCTGTGACCGTTTGGACAATTGCTTCTGAGGATACAACTTAAAGCAATTAAGACGAATGTGTCCAGCAACACCACAATGATGACAAACATGAGGTCTAACAAAGGATTTAGAATTAGCCATATCAGTTTTGGATTTCATACCTTTATTACCTTTCTCAGATTGTGGCACAAAGACAGTCCTTGATCTAGAAGCCGTGGAAGAGGAGGGGCTGGAGGAAACTGCATATCCTAAGCCAGTCTTATCAGAACTAGGCTTTTGAGCACTCAATACCTCATCAAGCTTTGCACTAGACATCCTCTCTATTTGAGTTCTACCTTGACTAAGCTCAACCTCAAGATTCTTGACCTTCTCTTCTAATGAGGTGTTCTCCACAACAAGAGTCTCAACTAACCTTGTAGTCTCATCTAGCTTGACTAGTAGATCAGTTTTTTCAGTTTTTACCTCATTAAGCTCTTTTCTACAAAGATGAGAAGTCTTTTCAGATTTTATGAATTCAGTGCATAGCTTGTCATAGGCTTCCTGGATGGTCATTTTTTTAGGTACTTCATCATCAGAAGAATCCTCACTGTCACTAGCACTCTCCACAATCACCTTATCAGTTGAGGCAGCAAAGGCCATAACATGACGACATTCATCCACATACTCATCAGAAGAGTCATCCTCAGTGTCACTCCAGGTAGCAACCAACCCTTTATCTTTTGACTCCATGGTCTTTTCCTTCATGAGGTAGTTTGGACACTCTATCCTCATATGACCAAAACCTTTGCACTCATGGCATTGGATGAGAGGTTTCTCATTCTTGCCCTTCCTAGAGGATTTAGGTTTCCTAGGAGGTTTGCCCTTATCCTTTTTCCTAAATTGAAGAAGTCTGATAATCTCATCAGTTATGAAGGATAGATCCTCATCCTCATCATCATCTTCATCTTCACTTTCAGAGTCCTCAATCTCTTCCTCTATACCCTTAAGAGCCAAGTTTTTACTCTTTCCACCTTTTCCCATTGAGCCTAATCCTATCTCATAGGTTTGAAGGTTTCCTACAAGCTCAGTCAAAGGAATTTGATCAATGTCCTTTGCTTCTTCAATGGCAGTGATCTTGGCATGGAATCTTTCAGGTAAGGACCTAAGGATTTTTCTAACAATCTTGGATTCTGCAATACATTCTCCAAGGTTGAAGGCAGAATTCACAATATCCTTAAGTTTGGCATAGAACTCATCAAAGGTCTCGTCTTCCTCCATTCTTATTTCTTCAAAACTGCTTGTGAGTTGTTGAAGCTTCACAGTCTTTACTGCCTTGGTACCTTCATAGGTGGTCTCAAGAATGGTCCATGCTTCCTTGGCAACTTCAGTGGATGATATTTTCTTGAATTCCTCATTGGTAACCCCACAAAATAAAGCATTCAAGGCCCTACTATTGAAATTTGCAGCTACAATTGTTTCATCATCCCAATCCACAGGTGCTTCCTTTGGCTTAATCCAACCAACTTCAACAGTTTGCCATACCTGTTCACCTAGAGCCTGGAAAAAAACTTTCATACGAACTTTCCAGTACACATAATTAGTTCCATCAAATAAAGGAGGTATAAATAAAGATTGTCCTTTATCCATGACAACAGGGGTCAAGGATCACACTCAGGAAATTAATCCAATCAGAGTGAACCCGCTTTGATACCACTTGCTAGAAAATTTAGACTCCGGTTGATAAAATTAACAAGTTGTTAATTAGATTTATTATGAATAAAACTTGTTAAAACAAACAAACATCAATATCATGTCAAAATCATGCAGCGGAAAAATAAATAAGACAATATATGATGACCTAGGAAAACCAATGAAATCAACCAGTTTCACAGTAAAAAACCTGGGGGGAAACCTTCCCGAAAAGCAATCCACTATAGTAAAGAGAAGTTTCAGATCTAGTAAAAAACCTTTGTCCCTAGACTCTACAATCCCCGTAGATGAACTTACAGCAGAAACCTTCTACCACTTCAGAACCTCTGAACTCTTCAATATATGAACGCCACCCTTTTTGTTGCACGGATCCCAGTACGTGACTAACTCCTTTGCACGAATCCCAGTACGTGACTCACCCGCCAACTTGAGGAAGAAGAATGTTGGCTGCAAAGTTCTTCACTTCATCAACAATGAAGATCAAGAAGCACTTGGTTACAAAACCCTAACGCGCAAAAGATGCAATAGCTTCTTTTAGAGAGAATAAGGCATCGGTCACCTTTTGCTTATGTTCTCTTTGTATTCTTTATGTGACAGCCTCTAAAATAAGCCTTATATAGGTTTAGGGTTGTGAGAAAAGAAACCCTACACAAATACAAAAGCCTGGCCCAAAAATCAGATCTAAAAATCTGAATTCCCGTAACCTCGATAGATAGCAGGTGTCGAGCGGGTGTCGAGATTTAAATCTCGATAGATAGCTAGGTGTCGAGGAGCTATCGAGAAGGTGTCGAGGGGACAGGAGCTTTCTCGATCAATCCACCAGCGATCGAGAAGGTGTCGAGATTGCGATAAGAAACACCTGAAGAGCTCGATAAATAGCCAGCTGTCAAGAGGTGTTGAGAAGCTGTCAGGCTATCTGTCCGCAGGTGTCGAGATATCTGTCTAGCTTTATTGAACACCTTTTCTTCATATGTTTCTTGGTCCAATCTTCATGGCTTTAATACTAGACTTGAACAACATGTTCATTGAAGTATTAAACACAACTTAGATCTACCCAAATACAAGTAAAGTGCGTTTTGTCAAAAGATTAGCCAACTACATAAAATATGTCTTTAACAGAGAAAATCACTTTAACTCACATACAATCATAACCGTTTGATGGGGACTATCACCTTTGAGGTACATCCTATAACTCCCACATCTCCTAGAATATATGCTTGCAATCATATTTAAAGCATTTTTTATCTTTTTGCTTTTTATTTTTCTTTTTATTTTTCTTTGCATATTTTTCTTTTATTTAGCATATCATGTCTGGGCATATAAGAGAGAGAAAAGAAATACCCAATGATATTTGATATTCCAATTTTGCTATGCCGAAGCACACAAATATCATTGACATCACACTTTTGCTATGCCTAAGCATACAGATGTCATTCATGATTGGCAGGCAACGGTGGTGAGATGGTTATTTATGTCTTTTTCTTAGGATTTTCTAGTCCTACCTGTCAAAAAGAGTGATACGTCCTATAACTCCCACATCTCCTAGAATATATGCTTGCAATCATATTTAAAGCATTTTTGATCTTTTTGCTTTTTATTTTTCTTTGCATATTTTTCTTTTATTTAGCATATCATGCATGGGCATATAAGAGAGAGAAAAGAAATACCCAATGATATTTGACATTCCAATTTTGCTATGCCAAAGCACACAAATGTCATTGACATCACACTTTTGCTATGCCTAAGCATACAGATGTCATTCATGATTGGCAGGCAACGGTGGTGAGATGGTTATTTATGTCTTTTTCTTAGGATTTTCTAGTCCTACCTGTCAAAAAGAGTGATACGTCCTATAACTCCCACATCTCCTAGAATATATGCTTGCAATCATATTTAAAGCATTTTTGATCTTTTTGCTTTTTATTTTTCTTTGCATATTTTTCTTTTATTTAGCATATCATGCATGGGCATATAAGAGAGAGAAAAGAAATACCCAATGATATTTGACATTCCAATTTTGCTATGCCAAAGCACACAAATGTCATTGACATCACACTTTTGCTATGCCTAAGCATACAGATGTCATTCATGATTGGCGGGCAACAGTGGTGAGATGGTTATTTATGTCTTTTTCTTAGGATTTTCTAGTCCTACCTGTCAAAAAGAGTGATATGAGTGTTAAGTACAAGAGATAACTTAATCTTACTCATCACAAACAAGAGCCACAAAACTCACTTGCTTAGTTGTGCACAGAGATGCTCATCTAAGCTACAAAAGATACAAAGTTTAGAAAACTTTGTTTCAATGGCTATCAATGGTACACAAGTACCAATGTACACAAAACACATACTATTTTTGTAGTTTTCTAATTTTTATCTTTTTATTTTGAAAAACAAACAAAATAAAGACTAAACAACCAAAAAAAAAATAGACAAACAACATGAAAGCGTGAAAGAAAGATGCATATGCATGAAGGCATGATAGAAAGGTGTAGATGCATGAAAGCATGATTCCAATAGCAGATAAGAAATTAAGCAAAGAGAGTCCTACTTTAGAAAGAAAGAATTAAGGTAAAGGACAAACAGAAAGACAATTAAGTCTTAGGATCCTTTATCACCCACACAACACGAGTCCTTGGCCGTGAAGATAAAAAGACACGTGTCCTAGTATGACTACTAAAGGACATATAGGAATTAGAATTCCCTTGAAATTGAGTCAAAAAGCTCAAAGCTTTTAATAACTCACCAAGAATAGGTACAGAGCCTTTAGATAAAGGATGAGACCTATTTGACACTCGCTTATGAGGAAACAACTTGAAACAATTAGGGCCAGTGTGACCAGAACCACCACAATGGTGACAAACATGAGTAGTTTTAGAGATACTCGACTTCGTAGAAAGAGGTCTAACCTTAGAGGTTGACAACTTATGACAATTTGGCCTAATATGACCAACAATATGACAATGATGACAGGTGGGGACAAATTCAATATTTTTATTCAACCTAGGAGGAGTTTTAGACATAAGTTTAGAAACTTCAGTGTTAACATCAGAATTTTTACCTTTGTCTATCCTAGCAATATTAGCCTTCAACTCTTCATTATTTCTTTAGAATGGGGGAATATAAAAATCCTTTTCTTTTGAGTTAGGCTCAACACCAAGTTTGGCACTAGTTAATTTTTCAACTTCAGTTTTAAATTCAACTAGCTGCTCTTCCAAACTCTTAATTTTGTCCACCTGAGATGAAATTTGATTTTTAAAATTCTCATTCAAATTATTGGCTTCATCCAATTTTGCAATCAAACCATCTTTTTCAAGTTTGACCTTTTTAAATTTAGCTTTTAATTTTGAAGAACATTTAAGAGATTTCATACAAAAATTATAAAACTTGCAATAGGCATCTTGAATATCATCATCATCATTCAACACAAGATCATGCAAATCAAAACAATCAAGAGTTTCCATGACAACAGGGGTTAATGGATCACACAGCAAAGATTAAAACTTAATCAGAGTGTGCCTACCCTGATACTACTTGTTGGGAAATTTATACCCCGGTTGATTGAATTAACAAGTTTTAAACCCAAGTTGTTAATTAGATTTATTATGAATAAAACTTGTTAAAACAAACAAAACATCAATATCATGTCAAAATCATACAGCAAAAAAATAAATAAGGCAAGATATGATGACCTAGGAAAATCAACGAAACAAACTAGTTTCACAGTAAAAAATCTGGGGGGAAACCTTCCCAAAAATCAATCCATTATAGTAAAAAGAAGTTTCAAATCTAATACAAAACCTTTGTCCCTAGACTCTACAATCCCCGTAGATGAACTCACAGCAGAAACCTTCTACTGCTTCAGAACCTCTGAACTCTTCAATATATGAACGCCACCCTTTTGCACGAATCCCAGTATGTGACTAACACACCAACTTGAAGAAGATTGTTGGCTGTAAAATTCTTCACTTCATCAACAATGAAGATTAAAAAGCACTTGGTTACAAAACCCTAAGGCACAAAGACGCAGTAGCTTCTTTCAGAGAGAATAAGGCATCAGTCACCTATTGCATATGTTCTCCTTGTCTTCTCTTGTGTGACGGCCTCTAAAATAAGCCTTATATAGGTCTAGGGTTATGAGAAAAGAAACCCTACACATACATGTCATCATGGGTTGAAAATCATATTTGAAAATCTGAATTCCCGTAACCTCAATCGATCGGAAGGTGTCGAGGAGGTGTCGAGCTTTAAACTTCGACAGATACAGCTATCTAGAAGCTATCAAGGAGGTGTCGAGGGGACAGAAGATTTCTTGATTGATCCACCAGCTGTCAAAAAGGTGTCGAGATTGCGATAACAATCAACTGAAGAGCTCGATAGATAGCCTAGCTGTCAAGAGGTGTCGAGCAGCTATCGAGCTATCTGTCCGCAGGTGTCGAGCTATCTGTCCAACTTCAATGAATAGCTTTTCTTCACTTGTTTCTTGGTCCACCCTTCATGGCTTTAATACTAGACTTGAACAACATGTTTCTTGAAGTATTAAACACATCCTAGATCTACCTAAATACAAGTAAAGTGTGTTTTGTCAAAGGATTAGCCAACTACATAAATATTGACATATGTTCCTAACATAATCTACATATGTCCTAACAGTAGGTTGGTATTTCGGGATTGGCTAAAGGGTTTGGTAAGATTCCTTATACTTGTAACTGCTTGTTATTGATAATAGTCGATTCTCGGGAGTGGTGACATTAAATTCACCCGGTAGGGTTTTGCCCCGGTGGTTTTTCTCATTCGTAAACAAATCACCTGTGTCAAACTTATTTTCTGCTATATTTAAGTTTTGGTGATTTGTTTGTGCTACTAAGCTATTGCGTGTTAAATTGACTTAATTAATTAACTTAGATAATTAATTAATTAATTTGCCAAAGGGGTCAATCCATTTTTGCCCTATTAAGTGGTATCAAAGTGGGCACACTCTGACTAGGTTTAATCATTGTTGTGTAATCCATTGACCCCTGCTTGTCATAGATAGAGGACAGTCTCTCATTATACCTCCTTTATTTGATGGTACTAACTATGCATACTGAAAAGTACGCATGAGAGCTTTCTTGCAGTCTTTAGCTGAGAAGGTCTGGCAAGCAGTGGGGATTGGCTGGACTAAGCCAAAGGAAGCGCCAGCTAACTAGGATGAGGCCAAGATCAAAGCGGCAAACTTCAACAGCAGAGCATTGAATGTCCTATTCAGTGCGGTGACCAATGAGGAGTTCAAGAAGATATCCTCAACTGATATTGCTAAGGAATCGTGGACCGTTCTCCAGACAACCTATGAAGGTACTAAGGTTGTCAATGATTTAAAGCTCCAAAGGCTCACTACTAGCTTTGAGGAGATAAAGATGGAGGAGGATGAGATGTTTGATGAGTTCTATGCCAAGATGAAGGACATAGTCAACTCAGCCTTCAATCTTGGAGAACAGATTCTCAATATATGAACGCCATCCTTTAGATGCACGAATCCCAGTACGTGACTAACCAATTGTGTGGATCCCAATACGTGACTTAATCACCAACTAGAAGAAGATTGTTGGCTGTAAAGTTCTTCTCTTCATCAACAATAAAGATCAAGAAGCACTTGGACACAAAACCCTAAGGCTCAAAAGACGCAGTAGCTTCTTTAAGAGAGAATAAGGCATCGGTCACCTTATGCATTCGTTCTCCTTGTATTCTCTTATGTGATGGCCTCTAAAATAAGCCTTATATAGGTCTAGGGTTGTGAGAAAAAAAACCCTACAAAAATACATAAGCCTAGCCCAAAAATCAGATCTGAAAATTTTGATTTTTGTAACCTTAATAGATAGCAGGTGTCGAGCTTTAAACTTCGACGGATACAGCTATCGAGGAGGTATCGAGCAGGTGTCGAGGGGACAAAAGCTTTCTCGATCAATCGACTAGCTGTCGAGAAGCTATCGAGATTGCGATAAGAAGAAGTTGAAAATCTCAATAGATAGCCTAGCTATCAAGAAGTGTCGAGTAGCTATCGAGCTATCTGTCCAGCTTTAATAAATAGCCCATCTTCACTTGTTTCTTGGTCCAATCTTCATGGCTTTAATACTATACTTGAACAACATGTTTCTTGAAGTATTAAACACATCCTATATTACAAGTAAAGTGCGTTTTGTCAAAAAATTAGCCAACTACATAAAATAGTGACATGTTATGTCCTAACAATATGAAACAAGAATGTCCAACATATCTCAAGTCGATTGGGAAAAGCAAGGCTTTTACTGCTACTTTGAGTGATACTGAGCCTAAGACTAAGTCAGAAGACAGTGAAGACGAGGGAATTTTAAGTGCTTTCACTGCCATAGTGGATCCTACTGAGGGGATAGTAGAAGTAGTGGACGAAGAAGAGGATTTGGTGGAATTTAAGTTTAAGAAAATGGATGAACAAGATGATATCCATACAGCCTATGCTAAGTTGTACAAAGTTTTCGAGAAGCATGAGAAACTCTATAGGCTAGCCATCAAGAAGCTGAGTGATGTGAAGCTAGATCGAGATGAGCTCTTTACTAAGGTTGATGAAGCAAATCACACATTGGAGCAATGTGGTTTGAGAACAATTTCTTGGTTGAAAGGACCATGAAGCTTAAAGTGGAGCTGCTTCAAGTCAGAGCTCAATTAGAAAGGACTTCCAGTGCAAAGCTCAATAAAATGCTAAGCTTTCAGATAGTTGCTTCTGACAAAACCAGTTTGGGGTATGATTTCTCTTCTCCTAATATTGCCTCCCCTAGTACAACTATGTTTGTCTCACCTGCTAATAATGTTAATTCTGAGAACAATGAATCTAAAACTGAAACAACTAGTGAGAACATAGATAAAGGCAAATATATTCTAGGAGCACCCCCTAAGGTTGAAAAGAAAGAGACTAGAAACCCTAGGACTAAAAAGGAAAACAACAAAAAGTCTCAACAAAAGAAGTCGCATTTCTGTCATCACTGTGGAGTTTCAGGGCATACTTGTCCAAATTGCTATAAGTGGTTAGTCATTCAATAAAGCAATAGTATGCTCTCGTCAGGAAACCAGAATCAATTTCCATCCTCTCTTCCTCCTCTTGGAGAACTTCTCAAGGCCCTTATGTTCCTTTCGAACTTGAATAGTTTCAATTCTTCCCCCTCACCTCCAGATCAAAGGTTCGCACAAAGGAAAGGTTCTTCCAAGGTATGGAAGGAAAAAGGCTCAAAGTGATTTAGTCACTTTTTTTTTTCTCACTCTCTCTCCCCTTATGGTTATGCATTACTTGTGTGTTTTGCTTTCTTGTTTTGAGTTAGTATAGTTTTATGCTTTGATAGGCCAAGAATGTATTAACCCCTTGTGATAAATTAACCAATTAATTAGCCGAGTGAATTAATTAATTCAATTTAACATGCAATAGCGTGGTAGCACAAACAAATCACCAAATAACTAAATGCAGCGAAAAATAAATTTGACACGGGTGATTTGTTTTCGAATGAGGAAAAGCAACACGGCAAAAACCCCACAGGGTGATTTTAAGGTCACCACTCCCGAGAATCCACTATTATCAAAACAAGCGGTTACAAGTAAAGGAATCCCAATACCTTATACCAACCTATAGTTGAACATTTACCCCAATACCCAATTGGACTTGTTTTGTAGTGACAATCTCTCCTTTTCAATGCACGACTCCCAGTATGTGACTAACCAATTGCGCGGATCCTAGTACGCGAATTAATCACCAACTTGAGAAGGATGTTGGCTGCAAAGTTTTTCAGTTCATCACATGATGAAGATCAAGAAACTCTTTGGTCACAAAACCCTACGATGTACAACACAGCAGCTTCTTCAAGAGAAGGATGAACTAAGGCAAATTTTGTCTCTAGTCACAATTTGCATAAACAAGACTTTGCTCCACACTTGTGCAACTTATGTAACCCTTGACGGCCTTTAAAATAATCCTTATATATGTTTAGGGTTGTGAGAAAAGAAAGCCCAAACATATACCCATGGATTAGATTGAATTTAGCTCTGAAAAACTGAATTTCATAAACCTTAATAGATAGCTACCTATCAAGCTAGCTGCCGAGCCACGGGCTTCAGCAGCTTTTAAACCTCGATAGATGCTAGCGGTCGAGCTAGGTGTCGAGCTTTAAAATGCAACACTTTCACACTTGATTCTTCGACAGACTTACATGGCTTTAACACTTGAACTTGAAACCTTATTCCTTGAAGTATTAAACACATCCTAGATCTACCTAATTACAAGTAAAGTGTGTTTTGTCAAAGGATTAGTCAATTAAATAAAATAGTGACATATGTTCCTAACATTGAATCACATATGTCCTAACATGCTTTGTGTGTTTCTTTATGTTTTTGTTTGGTTGTTTTCAGTTTTGCTTTATGTTAGGACATATATGGAACTTGGTAGAACATATGTCATGTAGAATTGGCTAATCCTTTGACAAAATGCACTTTACCTGTAATTGGGTAGATCTAGGATGGTTTAAGTCTTCAAGCAACATATTGTTCAAGTCAAGAGTTAAAGCCATGCAAATCTATTCAAGAAACAAGTAAAGAAGTGTTGTATTTTAAATCTTGACAGATATCTAGACAGATTGTATCTATTGAGGTTTAAAATGGAATTTTAGCTTGATGCTCGACAGCAGCTTGACAAATATCGTATCTATCGAGAATTACGGAATTTAGATTTCCAGATCTGTTTTTCATGCATATCCAAGCTATTTGTGTAGGGTTTCTTTTCTCATAACCCTAGACATATATAAGGATTATTTTAAGGGCTGTCTAAGGTGATGCAACGTGATGCAACTTGATGCAAATTGATTATTCACTCAAATTTTGACCGAAGACAATTTGCCCTAGTTCATCTTTCTCTTGAAGAAGCTGCTGCATTTGTACGTCGTAGGGTTTTGTAACCAAGGAGCTTCTTGATCTTCATCGTGTGGATGAACTGAAGAACTTTGCAGCCAACATCTTTCTCAAGTTGGTGTGTTAGTCACGTACTTGGATCTGTGCATCGATTGGTTAGTCACGAACTGGGAGTCGTGCATTGAAAGGAGAGATTGCCATTACATTACAAGTCCAGTTGTGTATTGGGGTAAGGGTTCAACTGTAGGTTGGTATAAGGTACTGGGATTCCTTTACTTATAACTGCTTGTTTTCATAATAGTAGATTCTCAGGAGTGGTGACCTTAAATTCACTAGGTAGGATTTTGCATTGGTGGTTTTCCCCATTCGTAAACAAATCACTCATGTCAAATTTAATTTCTGCTGCATTTAGTTATTTGGTGATTTGTTTATGCTACCACATGTATTGCATGTTAAGTTAACTTAATTAATTTACTCGGCTAATTAATTGGTTAATTTACCTAAGGGGTCAATACATTCTTGGCCTATCAAGTGGTATCAGAGTGGATACACTCTGATTAGGGTTAATCTTTGCTTCGTGATCCATTGAACCCTTTTTGTCATGGATGGAGGACAATCATTAATTATCCCTCCTTTATTTGATGGCACTAACTATGCATATTTGTGGCAAGCTGTGAAGATAGGCTGGACCAAGCCAAAGGAAGCGTCGGCTGATTGTGATAATGCTAAGATTAAAGCGGCAAACTTCAATAGCAGAGCATTGAATGCTTTATTCAGTGTGGTCACAAATGAGGAGTTCAAGAAGATATCCTCCACTGAAATTTCTAAGGAAGCATGGACCATCCTCCAGACAACCTATGAAGGAACTAAGGCTGTCAAGGATTCAAAACTTCAAAGGCGTACCACGAGCTTTGAAGAGATTAAGATGGAGGAGGATAAGTCATTTGATGAGTTCTATGCCAAGCTGAAGGACATAGTGAACTCTGCATTTAGGGTCTGTTTGGATACCGCTTATTTTCTTGAAAACTGAAAACTGAAAATACTGTAGTAAAATAATTTTAAAACGTGGGCCTCAGTACGGACATGACATGACAAGACAAATTGCTCCGAAAATAAAATGGTTGGTTGTTGAGCCAAAAAGTTACTAGAATGAATGGCTGAAATTTACTTTGATTAAAAAATTATATTTGAATGAATGGTTGGTATTTAGTGTATTTGTGTTGTGGATATATAATAATATAATATTGACTAATACTATTGAATATTCTGTCTATAATGCTACCTATGCGTTTGTCTTCATTTATGTGTACAGTGCCGTGGGTCCCACTGAAAAAAAGGCCAAACGCAAAATGTGCAATTAGTGCAATCCAAATATAGGCTTAATCTTGGGGAAACCATTCCAGAACATAAGATTGTTAGAAAGGTGCTCAGATCTCTTCCAGGGAGATTCCATGCCAAGATCACCGCCATTGAGGAATCAAAGGACATTGACCAAATTCCTTTTACAGAGCTGGTTAGCAACTTGCAAACCTATGAATTGGGTTTGTCTAGGATCGGGAAATCGAGCAAGAGCATGGCACTGAAGGCCAAAAGCAGTGACACCAATGAGTCTTCTGATGATGAAGATTCTAAGATGAAATCCTATCACGAGGCAGTTCAAAAAGTTTATGAAGAATGCCAATGCAAAAGTATTTGACAAGGACCAAAAGCAATCCAGTTCTTAATAGTTCAAGAGCCAAGATAAAGGGAAGAAGGATGCTAGGGATGGCGGTCAGTACACTGTTCCCTCCGGACCAAAGTGCTTCGGATGTCAAGGTTTTGAACACATGAAACAAGAATGTCCAACTTATCTCAAGACCATTGGGAAAAGCAAAGCCCTTGCTGCTACCTTGAGTGACATTGAGCCTAAGGATGATTCAGATAATGATGATGAGGGAATCTTGAATGCCTTCACTGCTATAGTGAATCCTACTGAAAGGATTGTTGAAGAGGTAGATGAAGAAGAGGACTTGGTGGAGTCTAAGTTTGAAAAGATGGATAAGTAGGATAACATCCATACAGACTATGCAAAACTATACGAGGTCTCCAAAAGCATGATAAATTTTATAGGCTGGCCACCAAGAAACTGAGTGATGTGGAACTTGATCGAGAAGAGCGCTCCACAAAATTTGATGAAGCTAATCAGACCATTGCAGCACTGCGATTTGAGAACTATTTCTTGGCTGAAAAGACCAAGAAGCTTGAAGTGGAGGTGTTTCAAGTTAGAGCTCAATTGGAGAGGACTTCTAGTGTAAAGCTTGATGAGATGCTTAGCTTTCAGAAATCTGCTTCTGTTAGAACCGGTTTGGGGTATGATTTCTTTTATCCTAATATTGCTTCTTCTAGTACTACTATGTTTGTTTCACCTGCTAATAATTTTGATTCTGATATTAAATCTGTTTTAGCTAGTGAGAACATAGACAATGGTAAATCTATCTTAGGAGCACCCCCTAAGCTTGAAAAGAAATAGACTAAAAACCCTAGGACTAAGAAGGGTAATAACCAAAAGTCTAAACAAAAGAAGCAGCATCTTTGTCATCACTATGGAGCTACAGGACATACTCGACCTAATTGCTACAAATGGTTAGCCACTCAACAAAGCAACAGTATGATCTCATCTAGAAACCATAATCAGTTTCCATCCTCTTTTGCTCCTTTTGGAGATCTTCTTAAGGCACTCATGTTCCTTTCGAACTTGAACGATTTCAACTCTTCCCCTTCACCGCCAAATTAAGGGTTCGCCAAGCAGAAAGGATCTTCCAAGGTGTGGAAAGAAAAAGGCTCAAAGTCATTTAGTCACTTTTTCTCTATCCCTCTCTTTTTATTTATGCATTATTTGTGTGTTTTGCTTTCTTATTTTTGAGTCAGTCTAGTTTTATGCTATGCTTTGTTTTAACATGTTTTTATTTGTTTGTTTTCATTTTTTGCCTTATTTTGTTTATCATAAAAATTTAAAAAAAAATTGAAAAAAAAAACAAAAACAGTATGTGTTTTGTGTACATTGGTACTTGGGTACCTTGGATGGCCATTGAAACAAAGTTTTCTAAACTTTGTATCTTTTGTAGCTTAGATGAGCATCTCAATGCACAACTAAGCAAGTGAGCTTTGTGGCTCGTGTTTGTGATGAGTAAGATTAAGTAATCTCTTATACTTAACTCTCATATCACTCTTTTTAACGGGAATGACTAAAAAACCCTAAGAGAAAGGCATAAATAACCATCTCACCACTAAAGCCCGCCAATCATGTATAACATTTGTATGCTTCGGCATAGCAAAATTGTGATGTTTAAAGCTAACATAATTGGGTATTTCTTCTCTCTCTTATATGCCCATGCATGATATGCTCAAATGAAAAAATTATGCAAAGAAAATCAAAAGCAAAAAGAATCAAAATGCTTTTAAATATGGTTGCAAGAGTGTTTCTAGGAGATGTGGGAGTTATATGATGTACCTTGAAGGTGATAGTCCCCATCAAGCAGTTATGATTGTGTGTGAGTTAAATTGATTTTCTCATATCTCAAATCATCATAACATGAGACACTTATGTAATTTTGCGATGTCTTCACAAACAACACGCAAAATTCTTAGCTACTTTTGATACATGTGCAGGTACAATGTGATTTGGCCATCACAAGGAATACATGTGTTAATGTATGCTCACTAAACTGTCTTGACTTGTTTTTGAAATATAAAATTGGTTAGACTTATTTAATGTGTGTGTATGTGTGTTTAGATCTTAAATGCTTTACATTTTTCTTGTTGAGAGGTGTTTTTGAAAGCATAAAATGTTGATTGGATCTTTGGTTGAGTAGTTTGCTTGATTGCATTCGTTTCTGTGTTTTTCTCCTCTTTGTAAAATCTGTTTTTATCAAGCTCGATAGATAGCTATCTATTGAGACCCTTGGACTTCTTTTTCTCGACAGATCTTAATGCATCTTCGATCCATTGAAGCTTACTAGAATTTGTCTCGATAGCTTCTCGACTGATTCTCGATCCATCAAGAAAGTTTCTGTCTGGCCTATAGATTCTCGATAGCTTTTCGATCCATCAAGGTATTTTGCCATCAACAAATTCTCGACAGCACCTCGACAGATTTATCTGTCAAGAATTAGTGCTCCACGAAATCTTGATAGATCCTCGATCCATCGAGATGCGTTTTCCTTATATAGATCCAATACAAAATCAAATTCATTTTTTCTTTCATATTTCATTTGTTTGTTGTGGTTTTGTCACGAATTGCCAAAGGGGGAGATTGTTAGGACATATGTCATGTAGAATTGGCTAATCCTTTGACAAAATGCACTTTACTTGTAATTGGGTAGATCTAGGATGGTTTAAGTCTTCAAGCAACATATTGTTCAAGTCAAGAGTTAAAGCCGTGCAAATCTATTCAAGAAACAAGTGAAGAAGTGCTGTATTTTAAATCTTGACAGATATCTCAATAGATTGTATCTATCGAGATTTAAAAGGGAATTTTAGCCCGATGCTCGACAACAGCTCGATAGATATCCTATCTATCAAGAATTACGGAATTTAGATTTCCAGACCTATTTTTCATGCATATCTAAGCAATTTGTGTAGAGTTTCTTTTCTCACAACCCTAGACATATATAAGGATTATTTTAAGGGCCGTCTAAGGTGATGCAACTTGATGCAAAGTGATTATTATTCACTCAAATTGTGACCGAAGACAATTTGCCCTAGTTCATCTTTCTCTTGAAAAAGCTGCTGCATTTATACACCGTAGGGTTTTGTAACCAAGGAGTTTCTTGATCTTCATCGTTTGGATGAACTAAAAAACTTTGCAGCCAACATCTTTCTCAAATTGGTGTGTTAGTCACATATTTGGATCCGTGCATCGATTGGATAGTCACGTATTGGGAGCCGTGCATTGAAAGGAGAGATTATCACTACATTACAAGTCCAATTGTGTATTGGGGTAAGGGTTCAACTATAGGTTGGTATAAGGTACTGGGATTCCTTTACTTATAACCGATTGTTTTAATAATAGTGGATTCTCGAGAGTGGTGACCTTAAATTCACCCAGTGGGGTTTTGCCTCGATAGTTTTCCCCATTCATAAACAAATCACCCATGTCAATTTTAATTTTCACTGCATTTAGTTATTTGGTGATTTGTTTGTGCTACCATGCGTATTACATGTTAAGTTGACTTAATTAATTTACTCGGCTAAATAATTGGTTAATGTCGGACTGTGTGCCTTACCAATCCATCCAACGACCGATTGGTGAAGGATGAGGGGGCACAAATCTTTTATAGCATTCGATCGCAGACCAAACCCATTGGTATTGGAGCGAATTGTGAAATCCCTCACAGTTAATTTACCTAAAGGGTCAATACATTCTTGGCCTATCACTTTATTTGTCTTTCATAAACATAAAATTAAAAAAAAAATGAAAAATCAGAAAAAATACAAAAACGGTGTGTGTTTATGTATATTGGTACTTGTGTACCTTTGGATAGCCATTGAAACAAAGTTTTCTAAACTTTGTATCTCTTGTAGCTTAGATGATCATCTCAATGCACAACTAAGCAAGCGAGCTTTGTGGCTCATGTTTATGATGAGTATGATTAAGATTGTCTCTTATATCTCATACTCATATAACTCTTTTTGACAGGAAGGACTAGAAAATTCTAAGAGAAAGGCATAAATAACCATCTCACCACTAAAGCCTGCCAATCATGAATAACATCTCTGTGCTTAGGCATAGCAAAATTGGGATGTTTAAGCAAAAATAAATGGGTATTTCTTTTCTCTCTTATATGCCCATGCGTGCTATGCTCAAAAAGAAAAATATGCAAAGAAAATAAAAGCAAAAAGAATCAAAATGCTTTTAATATGATTACAAGCGTGTTTCTAGGAGATGTGGGAGTTATAGGATGTACCTCGAAGGTGATAGTTCCCATCAAGCAGTTATGATTATGTGTAAGTGTATTTGATTTTCTCATATCTCAAATCATCATAATATGTGGCACTTCAGCACTCTTGCTACGTTTTCACTCACAACACGTAAATTTTTTGCTACTATTGATACATGTGCAGGTACAATGTGATTTGACCATCACAAGGAATACATGTGTTAATATATACTCACTAAATTGTCTTAACTTGTATTTGAAATATGAAATTATTTAGACTTGTTTAGTGTGTGTGTGTGTGTGTGTGTGTGTTCTGGATCTATGAATGCTTTGCATAAATGTTGAGAGATGTTTTGAGAGCTTAACATGTTGATTGGATCTTTGGTTGAATAGGTTGCTTGTTGCATTCATCTTTATGTGTTTTTCCCCCATGAGAAAGTCCCTTTCTATCGAGCTTTCTTTCTTTAGCCTCGATAGAAACCTCGACAGATCCTTGATCCATCGAGCAAAATTCTTGTGCTCTCTGCCTTCTCGATAGCATCTTGACAGCTTCTCGATCCATCGAGATTTCTGGGTTTCTTCTCGATCGAATCTCGACAGCTTCTTTGATCCATCGAGCCAAATTTTCCTTGCTCTCTATCTGCTCGATAAATTCTCGACAAATTTTTCAATCCATCGAAGTGATTTTTGCCACCGACAGATCCTCGACAGCACCTCGACAGATACATATCTGTCGAGATTTAGTGCTCGACAGATCTCGATAGATACTTTGATCCATCGAGCTGCGATTTCTATTTAAAGCTGAGGCGTGATTTCAGATTCATATTTTTCTTCTCTCCCTCAACAGATCTACTTCTTTCTTGCCCCATATCTCTCTCCCTCACTCAAATCTCACTACCCATTCCATTTTCAGCCTATATCAAGCTCAGATCTCTTGGTAAGCTTCCTAAATTCTTTCATTTACATGCATTCATGCATTTTAGACCTAGGTTTTGGGGTTTTTTAAAAATTTTGGGGTTTTTAAGATTTTTGTGAAATTTTTGGGTTGGGTGTTGTTGATTTAGTGTTATATGCTCATGCATTGCATTCTCATTGCATTGTAACAATGTTTCATGCATTTTAGATGTGTGTTTGATTATTGTTGAATGTGTGCTAGTAGGTTTGGATTGGGTTTTTACCCATGATGCTTTTTGTTAGGACATGTGTGATTCAATGTTAGGAATATATGTCAATATTTTATGTAATTGTCTAATCCTTTGACAAAACACACTTTACTTGTATTTGGGTAGATCTAGGATGGGTTTAGTACTTCAAGGAACAGGAGTTCAAGTCTAGTATTGAAGCCATGCAAATCTGTCCAAGAAACAAGTGAAGAAGTGCTGATTCATTAAAGCTCAACAGATAGCTCAATAGATAGCTATCTATTAAGGTCTCGACAGATAGCTATCTATCGAGGTATCTATCGAGAATTACGAAAATCAATTTTTCAGATCTGATTTTTAGCCCATGCTTGTGTATTTGTGTAGGGTTTCTTTTCTCACAACCCTAGACATATATAAGGCTTATTTTAAAGTCCCTCACATAAGAGAATACAAGGAGAACATATGCAAAAGGTGACCGATGCCTTATTCTTTCTAAAAGAAGCTATTGCGTCTTTGCACCTTAGGGTTTTGTAACCAAGTGCTTCTTGATCTTCATTGTTGATGAAGTGAAGAACTTTGCTGCCAACATCTTCTTCAAGTTGGTGTGTTAGTCACGAACTAGGAGCCATGCATCATTGGTTAGTCACGTACTAGGATCAATGCAAAAAGGGTGGCGTTCATATATTGAAGAGTTCAAAGGTTCTGAAGCGGTAGAAGATTTCTGCTGTAAGTTCATCTATGGGGATTGTAGAGTCTAGGGACAAAGGTTTTGTACTAGATCTGAAACTTCTCTTTACTATGGTGAATTACTTTTCAGGAAGGTTTGCCCCTAGGTTTTTTACTGTGAAACTAGTTTATTTCATTGGTTTACCTGGGTCATCATATCTTGTCTTATTTATTTTTTTTCCTGCATGATTTTGACATGATATTGATGTTTGTTTGTTTTAACAAGTTTTATTCATAATAAATCTAATTAATAACTTGGGTTTAAAACTTGTTAATTCTATCAACCGAGGTCTAAATTTCTCAACACTTTTTAAATTTTGCATGTCACATGTTCATGCATACGTCTCTTCTTTTCTTTTCTATTCTTTGTTTCTGGTTATGATGTGTTCTCTCTCTCTCTCTCTATCTCTCAGATAGATTGTGCTATGGCACCCAAAGTGCGTAAATCCACTACAGCTTGGAATCCTCTTCAAGGTTTCGGGTCTTCTTTTTCTGATCCCATCCTTCCTCTCCACGTTCGGTTCCGTGATGAGAAGGCCCAAAAGGACTTTTTGGAGAACTTCCAAAAACATGGTGTTCATCTGGAGCGCCAGGTTATTCTGTTGAATTTTGCCGACACTCCTTTCCCCACTGTCATTCGAACTTGGGGCTAGGAATCTCTACTTGAGAGACCTATGAGGTATTCCGTTGGGTTTACACAGGATTTTTACTCCAATATACACGGCATCGATACCTCTGTACCTTAGTTTGCTACGACATTCAGAGGTACACATATCGTAGTTACCTCGAATCTTATAGCCAAGGTACTACATGTTTTGCAGGTAGCACATCCTAACTACCATAGCTGTGAGCGTCTTCAGACTGTGTCTAGAGACGAGCTTCTGTCTCACCTCTATAAGACACCTTCCACATAGGGTGGTAAGCTAAACACCCCATGCTTGGGCTTTGCAAAAGGCCTGAGGTTCCTTAACATGGTGATGACATTTACTCTTACACCATTGCCTCACTATAACTCTATTATGGAGCCTCGTGCTCATTTTCTTTTATCTCTTCTTGAGGACCTCTCTATCGACTTCCCTTCTCACTTCATCACTTTTATCCTCGATGTGTATCAGGATACGGCTACACGTGATAAGCTCATTTTCCCTTCGACTATCACACGTATCCTCCGACACTTCTCCATCCCCATTCCTGACTCTCCTTACTTCACCACCATAGGTGCCATCAGAGCCAGTTCTGTTAGGTGGAGCAAGGCCCAACTTCAATCGAAGCGACCATGGATGGAGACGACCGATCATGAAAATCCTACAGCTCCCTCTTCTTCAGCTCCTTCCACCTCTGCTCCTTCTTCTTCGGTAGCTGGTGTGACCCTAGAGGCCATCATGGCGCAACTTCAGCAGATAGAGGCTGACTTTGGTGGTCGTCTTGACTATCTCACCGATGAGATGTGTCAAATAAACACCCAAGTCGGTCATATCGCTCATCAACAAGCTCACTTTGGTGATTTCGCTCCTTCTCCATCTCCTTCTCCAGAGGTTTCGGCTAATGAGGATGACGATGTTGGTGATGATGAGGATGAGACTGCTAGCTCTTCCAATGATAATGAGATGACGACCTCTCGATGACTTTCCCTTTGTCATTCGTGACAAAAAGGGGAAGTAGTTTTGGATGAGAGTAATCTTATATTTAGGGGGAGAGTTAGCATAGGACATTTTTGTTAGAGGGAGTGTGTATACTTTTGAGGGATGTAGTGAGATGCTTATGTACTTTTCTTTTCTTTTTTTTACATTAGTCTTGTATACCGTTCTTGTGACCATTTATTGACATACATTGTACTTTACTTTTCACATATATATGATGATGATGTATGTTTCTTCACCTATCTCTACATGCATTGTTCCTTTTCTCTCATGAACATTTCTCTCATGATTCATTTGTTTTGTTGTGGTTTTGTTACGGATTGCTAAAGGGGGAGATTGTTAGGGACACATGTGATGTAATTGGCTAATCCTTTGACAACACTTGTAATTGGGTAGATCTATGATCGATTTAGTACTTCAAGAAACAAGTGTTCAAGTTTAATATTGAAGCCATGCAATTCTGACCAAGAAACAACTGAAGTAAGTGCTGCTTATTAAAGCTCAACAGAAATCTCGACAGAATCCTTTCTATCAAGATTTAATGTTGAAGCTCGACAGAAGCTTAACACAAGCTGTATCTGTCGAGAATTACGAAGACATAAATTCCTGATCTAATTACACGCATATTCCTATGTATTTGGGTAGGGTTTCTTTTCTCATAATCCTAGATATATATAATGATTATTTTAAAGGCCGTCACATGTGATGCAAGGTGATACACAAGAGAATACATACATTGTGTGATTGGAAGCAAAAATTGCACTAGTTCATCATTCTCTCTATAGAAGCTACTGCGTCTTTATGCCAAGGATTTTGTGACCAAGGAGCTTTCTGATCTTCATTGTTGATGAACTAAAGAACTTTACAGCCAACATCTTCCTCAAGTTGGTATATTAGTCACGTACTAGGATCTGTGCAACATTGGTTAGTCACGTACTAGATTCATGCATTGAATAGAGAGATTACCGCTACAATGCAAGTCCAATTGGGTATTGGGGTAAGGGTTCAACTGTAGGTTGGTATTTCAAGATAGGCCAAAGGGTTTGGTAAGATTCCTTATTCTTGTAACCACTTGTTATTGATAATAGTGGATTCTCGAGAGTGGTGACCTTAAATTCACCTAATGGGGTTTTGCCTCGGTGTTTTTCCCCATTCGTAAACAAATCACCTGTGTCAAACTTATTTTCCACTAAATTTAATTTTTGGTGATTTGTTTGTGCTACCACTCTATTGCATGTTAAATTAACTTAATTAATTAACTTGGATAATTAATTTGCCAAAAGGGTCAATCCATTTTTGCCTTATCACTTGTTTCAAAATTAGGCCTCTGATCATGCCTCCTCAGCCCCAAATTGTCCCATCTTTGCAGGCTATTTTGATGCTTTAGATTTGACATGTTAGTCTCATTTTCTTCTCCCGAAATCTGTCCGTCTCCCATACTTTGATAACTGTTCAGCCCTTCCTTTTTTTCTTTTTCTGTTCGTACTGACACTTCCAGATTTTTCACTGCTGATTGTAAGTTGGACCTTGTGCCTTCACTGCCCATTGTTTCCCAGCTTCTGTTGCCGGAAAAGCTTGCCTTTTCACCATTGCTTTTGGCTGTTCCTCCAGCTTTTAGCTACTCTCCATATTGTCTTCACCTGTTTGCTCAGCCTGATTCATTGTAAAATGCTTTTCGTCATGTCCAAGCTTTCCGCACTTGAAACAAAAGGTTGGGAGTCTCTCATAACGAAAGAACGCCCAGCATCTATCTCATTTCTCCATAGAGATATACCCTCCTCTGTTAAGGGGTTAATCAATGGGAAAATCTATTCTTACCCTCATAATTTTCGCCTGGTTAGCTTGCATGGACCTTTTGTCCACCTCTATGACAACTCCCAACTTTTCCCCGATTTCCTTTCCTGCCTCTTTGTTCATGTGCTCAAAAGGTAATCCCCAGATTTGAACCCAAAAAAGGGAATGTGTGAAGGTAGTATTTGAGGATGACAGACCCTTTCTCCACCGACTTAATAGGAGGAGGTTGTTGTCAAAATTCCATGGACCCTTTTTTTCAACCCAGTTTGACTGATACATGGAATTAAATTTGAATTGAAGAATGTTGTTTCCAACCTCCACTATTCTTAAGTCAGACCCCATCTTCCATGTTGATCTTAGAGTGCTTTTTAGGGCCCTCTGATTTTGATGACGATCTGATAGGAGGCGGCCAAAGAGACGTAGAGAACATTTTTCAATCAATTCAGTCCTTTCGCTACTAGAAATAGGAATATCTTCTTCTTCCTCATTTGTCAGTTGTAATTTCTGCAAACTATTCACTACTTCTTGCTCCCTATAAGAAAAAACCACACCGACTATCTACCCCAGCTTAAAGCTGATTAGCTTGACTCTGGTAAACTGAGTAGGTCGAGGAATTAACCCTTAAGAGATTTGGGTAGGAATGGTGCTCGTGCCAGGCCGAGAGAGAGACACGCTCCTACTAGGGAGAGAAAAAAAGAAGAACCAACCATAGAAACTTGCTTAGATAAAAGCTAACATACCATTCCATTCTTTCATTAATTTTGCTTTAGCCAATGCACCTCCTTCTCTTGTAACAATATTGCACGAGTTGCCTAAGGGGTTTCACTTCTTGTAGCCTTTATGTCAAAGGCATTCATATCACCTCCATGCTGTCTTCACTTTGTGATATAATCACTATAACTTTGCTTCTTTCTTTGGCTTTTCAGGTTCTTGGCATAGATCACTTCTCCAAGAGCTTCAGAATTCCTTTTAGCAAAACTCTTGGAATCAGGCTCTTGTAAATCTTTTATATTTTAAAATCCCTCAAGCTCATCAGATTTTTCCAAAGCCTTGTTGTATCCACCTTCAATCTTGCACCTATGAGGCCAAACCCCAAGGAGGATGGTGAGATGTTGGTTGCAAAATGAAGGAGATAAGAGCGATGGCGTTCCACCACCATAATCAAAGAAGTATAAAGATGCTCATTGTAGGATCTAGATGGGACAAAGCATCGTTGCTGAAGAAGAGAGAGATAACCCATCGGTGAGTAGCAAGGCTGTTTTGTCGACAATGTTTAGATAGGCTTGCGGTAGGTCACCGCCCATGGCCGCAGGACCATCTATTCCGATTTTGGCTAAGCAATGTTGTTGGGGAAGAGAAATGAACCTTCGTCACTAAGGAGCGAGGTTTTTGTTGTAAGAGATTGATGCAAAATGTGGCGACAAGATGTTAAAGCTATTCTTTGTGCAAACCTGATAAAGTCGGATGCAACGCTTACCTTGGTGAGTTAATATTATATATTTATTTTTTTGCTGATCTCTTGGATGAATTTGCATGTGTCACTGATTGTGTAGGATGGATATTCTTTGGAAAATCACAGACCCACTAAGGGGTATCAACTTATGAGGTTGAGCCATGGCTCTCATTGAAGTCGAAGCTCATGTCGAGGACGATTCCCATTGATCCTAGTAGTCGCAAGGCATAGAAATTAGTTTGCAATGCGGCTATACCTGACTTTGAGTTGGTCATCGTGTTGGAAGCAGAATGAGTAGATAATTGACTGTAATTTTAACTTGGGTCTATAAGAGAAAATGAGATGAATGAGAGGCTATCTTGAATAATTGGGCCACATTGGGGATGCTGTAATTTTTGAGTTACTTGCTTGTTGGTCAATTTGGCAAGATTGTGTTTGCCAAGATTAGTTTCGATGAAGTTGTAGCCATGAGTAATACTGCTGGCCTCCTTGGGCAACTCATTTGAGATGGAAAGGAGTGAAGTAAATGTTGGTTGAGAAACCATTGGGATGGGCAATGTAGTATAGGGGTGTGAAATAGCTGCTGTATGTGCTGGCACTGGTAGCCTCCTGTATCGCGTCCTTGTGACAAATGCAAGCAAAAGATAGGGCCACAAGTTGTTGCTACATGCTTGTTGTAATGATGAGTAAATGTTGGTTGAGAAACCATTGGGATGGGCATTAACATTAAGACACCGAAGGTGTTACTGATTATGCAACATAGAAGACAAGGTCGTGGGCGACTATAAAAGGGTCGGAGGGGTGCACCCAGCGGCTTTCCCTTTCTTCGCTCCAAGCATTATGTATTAAGACGTGACCTTTTTAAAGCTGAAGAAGGTAGTCGAGTGTTGAAAAAGCATAGGCTTACTCATATGCAAGAAATTTCATGCTTAGAGTATTATGATTGCTTGTTTGGCCACTTGATAATTGTAAAGTATCAAGTGTTGAGACCATTGAGTAAAGAATGTGTTCCATAGCTTCATTACAAGAGAATGTTGGTGTCGAGATTGGTGATTTCATAGAGCATCTATCGTTTGATCACGACACTGTCCATCCGGTATGGAGATGCTTATGTTTGTGGCAATGTTACAACCACTATTCCTTCTATGCAATTGTCAATGCACAAATAGCAGTTCTGTTTGTTTGAGAATGAAGCCACAATTTCTCTGGCAAGTTAAAATTTGTTGTGGCAAGTCAAAACTCGCTGCCAACCCCTTTTCATGCCAATAGGGATTGTTGAGTGTGTTGTAGCATAATTTCTTGTAAGATGACTTTGGCATAGACAATCATGATGCCGTTGTTGGCACTTTTACTCCCGAGGCCAATCCCATTGCCAATGTATCATTTTCTGAGGTGGAAGCCACTGCAGACAGCAACATAGAGCTACAATAGATGGTACCATGGCAGCCATTAGTAACTTTGAACCATTTTGGTACATTTCTCACTTTCGGCTTCGAAGTAAAGAAGAGAGTGACTGCAAGCCAAGGTCCCAAAGATGGTGACGTTGGATGGGGACTACAACTTTGCTTCAACTTTTTCCTTCGCCTCCTTTCATGCTTTCCTTTTTTATTCTTTTTATTCTTTTTTTATCCGATTGTCTTGTATTGAACCCCAAGCTTTGAAATTTTGAACTAGTTGAATTGTGTAATATGGGTTGCTGCCTTGGGGGCAATTTCTCTTGTATTTCAACCTTGTGGACAACCCACTTATCTATAGAGCAACCCCTATCTAGTTGTATTGGTGTCACTTTGAGTTTGTATTGTCATGGTTAGTAGACACAATTTTAATTTTGTACGACATTGGGATGTAAATTTTATATTTTGGAATGAAAAAATGATTTGTACCTCAAGGATGCATATGACTTTGTACCTTTCTTTGATAGGTTGTGAAAATAGCCCTTATGCAATTATGAATGCTTTGATATGTTGAGGAAACCTTGCTTGAAAAGACCTTGCGTACCTTGTAGTTGAGTAGCATAGCTTTAATAGATTGTACACACTTAGTCTCTTGAGAATGACTTGTGCTTGATTGGATATGTTGTGAATTTGATTTTGCCTTTGCAAGGGTAAGTCAGTAGACACATTGCTTGGTTTTCATGCCTTTGCGGACAAGTTTTGGCTAAACACATGTCTCGCTAGCTGTGCATTATTTTTCAGTGCTTTATTGATGAGCGGTTTCATAAACAGTAGCTCATGTATAATGAAACTTGGCTCGCCGCTTGGTAGCCAACTTATACTCGACATATATTAGGTCGCTACTTCATTAGTTTCAAGAAGCCCCCACAGATGGCCTATGTTTTCATGCATTACAGCTCATGGTGCACTTATTTGTCACCATTTCATTGAGGTTGATTGCGTTATCACAGACAGCGGCTTGGATAAAGCTTGTATTGCTTTCATCTTTTGAGGATATCACATTCTTGCATACAGCGACTTATAGAATGACAATTTTGCTATTTTCTTGAGGAGTTTTATCCTTGCGTAAAGCGAATTACCATAGGGTAATGGTTCATTGGCCTCCTTGCCACTTTACGAGGTTTACACATCAGCTTTCTCAACCTTTTGAGGCCTGGCTATGTCCTCGCATGTAGCGGATCACCGTGCTTGAATTTTAAGATATTATGTTGGCTTCCCTACTGCTTTGTGCGGCTTGTCGTTAAGAAAATGTTGGTTATCCCTACTTTGTTGAGGGCGTTGCATCCTCGCAAGTAGGGGTCTTGCCACATATGAATGATATGACATCTCGTTAGCTTTCTAATCATTCGATAGGGTTTACCTTTGAGGATGTATTGGCTTTCCTACCTTGTCAAGAGCTAGTCGCACCTTCAAAAGTAGGGGTATCACCATAATGAAACATCTTGCTGGCTTTGGCTTTCCCCACCTTATTGAGAGGTTTTTTTTTTTTACCCTCGCATGTAGAGGTTTTGCCGTAAGAATAATTTGTTGGCTTTCTTGCCGCTTCGCAAGGTTTTGCATTAAGAGAAAGCATTGGTTTTCCCTACCTTATTAAAGACATTGCACCTTCGCATATAGGGGTCTCACTATGCTTGGATAATATGATAGTTCGTCGGCTTCCTAATGTTTTATAAGGCTTGCCTCCGAAAATTGGTATGAGCGAGATATATTGTTGTCACTTATGATCTTATGATGAACGATATGCTCCTTGATGGAGTTGGCTACAACCATTGCCATTGCTTTTATTGAGTGGAATTGCTTCCACCCACTTAGTGAATTACTTAGTGCGGCAAAGACTTGAATGCACCCATTCAAGGGTGAATAGATAAGTCCAGTGAGATCAAGCCCCCAAGTGTGGAACGCTTTGGGACATTCATGTCTTGAAAATTTATAGGATATGCCAAGATTTTTTGTGGGATTTCTTCCTCCCTTAGCATTCTCCATATGACTCAAAGATAATTTCTGAAAATGGAGGTTCTCCTATATTCTATATAGAGGGCAGAATGTGATTCTTCTTTGTCGAAGATTTGTTGTGCCGCAAACAGTGACTCTATACTTCACTGACTTGACTTCTAATTTTGGGACAATGATAGGCTAAGCATCCTAGATGTCGGTATAGGGTTGTTTCATCCCAACGCAACAACTTCTCTCCCGCACTTCAGTTAACCTCTTTGTCGAAAACAAATGGTACTATAGACAGCGGCTTCATATTTGGCTTGCTTGACTTCTAACTTTGGGATAATGGTGGGCTAAGCCTTAAAGACGTCGGTGTAGGGTTGTTGCATCCCTAGCACAACAATTTCTCTCGTTTGCCTTCATGCCACTTATTCCAAGCTTTCACATTATACTAAGATTCCACTTAAAGATCTTTGGAATGGATTTCCAGCAACTAGCATGTGATTTTTGACTTCAATATCTAGATTGAGGTCTAGCAAAGAATTCTTCAAAGGCGCGTGCGCAAACCCTTCTTATTAGTTGGCTTAGTTGCGGATTTCATTTGCAAGAGTTGAGTGACAATAATGATTTTCTTGAGGATGGCAACATTGGTGCTTCCCTCTTCAAGCATAATCCTGAATTCAAGAATGATTAAGGCGTTGGCATGGCTTGGAATACATGTGCTTATCGTGACTTGAGATACATGAACATGTCATGGCTTAGCGTGCGTAGATCGACCATGATTTTGGATGCGTGAGCTTGTCATGGCTTAGAGTGCATGAACATGTCATGTCTTCGATGAGAGGAAATCGAGTCTAGCTTTCCTTCTTTGTTGGATGCTTCGAGAAGGTTTTCGCTTTGTCCCCTAGTGTAGTTATGATTTATATTAGTAAACGATAGTCATGGCTAAGCATTAGCACAAATAACTTGTAGAAAATATTTTGATAAAAAACTCGAAGGATTGAAATGGTTTAAGAGATATATAAAAAAGATGAATTAGTAAAGAGAAAGCTTGAGAGTCTTAGCTTAAGTGTGCTTTGACAATAGCATATCGCTCGTATGACTTCAAGACTTGGTTTATGAAATGTTGCTACTTGAAGACTTGGTGTGTCGAATATCTAGCGACTTGCGGTGGGCTTAGCTATGACCTTTAGCTATTTGGTGAAGATTTCATTTAGCAATGACGCCAAAAATATTTAGCTGCAGAGGGTCACACACTGCAGCAATTATTGTTGTGCCAAAATGAGTTAATCACCCATGGCAGCCCCTATATGCTTGGTGTTAACTCAGCAAAAATACAACTTAATGTATGGTATGTCACTACCTCAAGCTTGGTGTATGGAATATTTAGCGCCTTGCGGTAGGCCATTTAGCTATGGCATTTAGCTATTTGGTGAAGAGTTCATTTAGCGGTGACGCCAAAAATATTCAACTACAAAGGGTTGCACACAGCAACAATTATTGTTGTGCCAAAATGAGTTAATCACCCGTGGCAGCCCCCATATGCTCGGCGCTAATTCAGCAACAATACAACTTGATGTTTGGTATGTCGCTACCTCAAGACTTGGTGTATGGAATATTTAGCGCCTTGCGATGGGCTTAGCTATGACCTTTAGCTATTTCGTGAAGACTTCATTTAGTGGTGACGCCAAAAATATTCAGCGATGAAGGATTGCAAACAGCGGCAATTATTGTTGTGCCAAAATGAGTTAATCACCTGCGGCAGCCCCATATGCTCAGTGCTAACTCAGCAACAATACAACTCAACAATAAAGGACACGTGTTGAGAAGATATTGAGGATGAGCATTTAGCTGTTGTCGTTGGGATTATTGGTTTTGAAATTGATGTTTAGAGCTTTGCATTGTTGATTATTGGTCAAAGCCATCATTCCCTTCGCAGTTGGACTTGGGGCTCTCCATTTTTGCATTTTCAAGCTACAAAAAAAATAAATAAATAAATAAATAAAAAATAAAAAATTTCACAAATATTATATATAACAAGAGATTTAGGATAATTCATTGATGAGAATGATAGCTAAAAAATAATATAGATGAGTGGAAGAAAATTTTTCTCTTGAATAAGAAGGTTGATTCTCCATCCATCCTTCACTTCTTGGATGGCTTCTGGAGGTTGGAGCAATTTCGTCGCATGATTTGGATCATCTCCAGTAGCTCAATGAGCTAAGGATAGAACTTTTTTAAGCTCAACTTCACAATGCTCCTCTTGTACGGAAAAGCATCATATGGTTTCTCTTGGAACGACAAGTTGGTGTGAGAAACACCATCCTTTTGTTGGTTTCGCGTCTTGGGATACATGATTTCTCTTGTTTCAGCTCCTTGACTCCCTAGTGGAGTCACCAAAATGTCGGGGACGTTTTTGCGACAAGGGTCAAAAATGTGAGAACGGCCCAAATCTCCCTTTGGGTTGTTTAGAAGTGTTTATTGTGGAGAATCAAGCCCAAAATTCCAAATGTATAATGAACAAAAGGCTAATGGTGTTTTAACAAGAGAGAATCAAAATGCTAATAACAAAAGTGCAGAAAAAGTATAAAAATATAACAGGTCTGAAACTTCAACCCACAGTCAGTGAGAAGAGGAAATTAAGAGAGGTTGTGAGGAAGAGATGGAAGGTTCCCTTGTACCCATATTTCCACCCCTATGCCTCAGAATTGCAAGAATGTTAGCTAGTTGAATGGGCTTAACAAAAGTGCAGAAAGAGCATAAAAACATAACAGGTCTGAAATTTCGACCCACAGTCAGCGAGAAGAGAAAATTGAGAGATGTTGTGAGAAAGAGAGGAAAGGTTCCCTTGTACATATTTCCACCCCTAAGATTCAAAATTGTGAAAATGTTTCCTGGCTTAGTGAGTTTTTGCTCTCAAGTTTAAGCTCTATGGGGAAAACGTGGTTGGCCTTGTTTTGAACTGAAGATAGAGTTTTATATAGAATTTGGGGTGTTACTAATAATTGGTTTTTGAGTAGTGGAAGAGGTTTTTATCCCCTATGATACTAATTTGGTGTTTTGGCTTGGGTTGCTTTTGTTTAGGGAAGAGTTTGGTATGCTTTTAGCATGATTTTGGAAATAAAGTGGCTGACTCCATTAGCTATTATTTCCTTGTCATTGTAGGCTTTTGACAGCTGCATTGGCTATAATAGGCTAGCTGATTAGTTTAGGGTCAACTGTGTTTTTTGGGTAGAAAAGAAAATATGGTAGCAAAATTAGGTTAGGGCAAAAACTTTGGGCCACAGTCAGCTAGAGCATAAAAGCTCTTTTGAAGTGGAAATTTTGGATACAAGACCTCCTCCATGAGCCCGAGGTGCTACCAGTGTCCCTTGCCCACTAAGTAGTATGCATAGGTTGGGCTCGTGCAAAAGATTTGAAAGGAACCGACCCATACCCTCCAAACCGCATTCCCTCAATTTCTTCAATATGTTGCATGGGCTTGGGCCATACTCAAAAGATTACATAATATAATACATGAATTTGGCCCATAATGAGATTGGGCTTATAGAGAATGTGTCGCGAAAATGGGTATCAACGAATGTCTAAAACTACAAAATGTTGTTGTAAGTGTACTGCCATTTTTGCAAGGGCATCAGCTATATGAGTTTGCTTCTCTGTGGCAGTAATTCAACTTCCTCTAGGGGATTCGGTTCATCATTATCTTTCAATCATCAATATTTGCATAGACAGCATAAAGAGGTTACATTGTTAGTGAGAAAGCTAAAATAGCACTAGCATCAATCTCTATTTCCACAGCTTGGATTTGAAGTTGAATGCAAAGAGTAAGACCATTTCTCATAGCCCAAAGTTCAGCCCACATTAGAGAGGAGGTGGCGATTAAGACTCAAATGCTGGAAGACACTTGTTTCTTTGGAGCCGAAGTTTCCAACTTTCCATATAGCAAAATGAAAAAAAAGGTGCTCCAAGTGTATTGTTTGTTGGGGACCACCGGACCAGAGACTGGTTACAAGCATTTAGTTTATATCAAGAGCTACAGGAAGTAGTAAAAAAAATCATAGGGCTAAAGGAATCTGTTCCGATCCAAAAGGTTAGTTATGGCTCTAATACCATATTCGAATTGAGAATAAATTATTTATGTATTGAAATGTATGTAAAACTATGTAAGTGACTATATATATATATATATATATATATATATATATATAAATAAGCACCTGCATAGATACAGGTGCAAGTGCGATACGGCAACTCGGTAATTTAAAAAAAAACAGTATATGAGTGTGGACGTATATTAATTAATTATTAAATATATTTTTATTTTTATTTTCTATATATTGTTAACCATTTCTTTTCATATAAAGTTAAATATATATCAATTTAATAGTAATAATGAATAATAAAGTGAGTATATAACTATTCTCAATGCTTGGGAATCTAGCTGCTTCCAAAACATATAGCGGTAGGCTAACCATAAAAAACGCAATGGTATCTTAGGTTTTTTTTCTTTTTTTCTTTTTGCTAAACAAATGGTGTCTTAGCCTCTTAGGTTCATAAATCTTTTGCCGTACAGGTTTATTTGCCTCATTTTCAACAAGATTAGCTTCATCCCATCTTACACGTCCCCTAACCATAACAAAATTGATATTAGCGAACATAATTTGTTCTCATGAAAAAAAAAAAAAAAAAAATCTAACAATAAAAGTTCAAAAGTTTTTACATTGCATAAAAAGCCTAACTTTGTGATACGCTCAACCAATAGAAGATCTAAATTAGTTTCTTCAGAGTACGCATGTTTTGAAAGGTCTACAGGCCAGCCACTAGTAGCTGATGGCAACATAGCTCATTACCACCTTGAGTACCCATGTCATGTCCATGTCTATGTTTGTGCTTCATAGACTAATTGAAGGCAAATGCATCCAATACTCTCTCTCTCTCTCTCTTGTTGTTGTATCATGTAATGATGCTAGTCCTTTTCTGTAGTTTTAATAAATGACAGATTCTAATGCTTCCATCTCCATATCTGAAAGTTCATCCTAAGTATCAATATGAATAAAATCAAAAAGTTCATGAGCATTCATTAGATGAATATCCATTTTGCAGCCTCCACTCTCCAGGAATGAATTCTGTAACAGTAAAAAATCGTGAACATCTAAAATATTCTCATAATTGATGCATAATCACAACTAGACACACTGCCAATACGGATTCTCTTACAACACAAGGACCATTAAAAAAAAAGACAAATATATGATCAATGCATTATATTGACATATTGATTGTTTCTTAAAATGCTGCTAACAAATTTTCATATTTCCCAGTTTCCACCATTAGTCCCACTTGTATCAGGATAACCAAATAAAAAATAAAAAAAATAAAATCAATCAAACTGGGTTAACAATATACCAATGCAAATGAGCTACCGTTATATATTAGACACGTACACCATCATCTTGAACAACAGAATTCGGTGTGCACTTTTTTCTTTTTTCTTTGTTCTTGCGTTTGGTTTTTTGTTATGCATTAAATTTATCTATCATTGTGTACGTTAATTGATGACAACTACTTTGATTCTTTTGAGTAACAGGAACAAGGACATGAGGAATTCGATGATGCGCAAAAAGAAATAAGTTTGGCTATAATTGGGGTAAGTGGGAAAATTAATTAAGTGTTTTTTTTTTTAATGAATGCATTGATATACATCAGCAATGAATTGTCCCAGTCTGGTGCGCGCCACTGTTCCCGCTGAAGCAATTGCTATGGCGGTCTCCCCTTCTATTTTCCCCTCTCCATCGGTGGAATAGATTGTAATAATCTAATTCAGTATAAGATAAATACTTTAAACTTTAAAGTACACACCATACTATTTCCTTTAAAGTAGTACACACCATACTATTTCCTTGTAATCAGGGATGACTTTAAAATTTTAGTCTTAACCAAAACAAATATATAGAGAGAGAGTCTTACAATACAAACCAACCACAGGATTAACTACAGTTTTTTTTAATTTAAAAAATAAATTACTCCGTAGCAAACCCAAATGGCCCTTCTGTTATTATTTCGTGCAAAGGATCATCAAAGTCAGCCCAGGTTTCATGAAAGCCTCTTATGCAGGCATCAAGTATTTTTGCGCAGTATCCGGGATACATTCGGTCCACCTCAGCATCGAATTGCTCATGAAGACGTTCCTGTTACTCAAAAAAATCAAAGTAGTTGTCAACAATTAGCATACAGAATGATAGATAAAATTAATAAATAACAAAAAACAAAACGCAACAAAGAAAAAAGAAAAAAGTGCATACCGAATTCTGTTGTTCAATATGATGGTGTACGTGCCTAATATACAACGGTAGCCCATTTGCATCGGTGTATTGTTCAGTAAGAGCATGATAGTCAAATATCTCACGAAGATCCTGGTCTACAATTCTATTCCACCAGTTTTGCAAATTGTAAATGGGGTAATTTTCAAGTTGAAGAAATTCACGAAATCCTACTGGATTTTTATTTCTAAAATCTTTAACAACATGAATAAACTGATACCTGTCTTGAGCATTAAAGAAAATCGGGTGGAAAAACTGTAGAGGTGAATATTTAGGGAACCTATCAAAAATAGGAGAGAAAAATAGGTTGAATGAAATTGAAAAAAATGACTGGTACTCTCTCACGTTTTCCCTCCGGAATAATGTCCGTATAATTAGGGCAACCATTTTTCTTAGATGCAAAACATCATAACGTTTGCCTTCCTCTATATCTGGCGTACTATACGACGTATACGCATCAAATGGAATTGTTGCATGAAAATCACCTGTGATTCTTACCCTATTTAATAAATCACCATAAAAATAATTTATCTTGTGTTTTCCAATTACTTTCTTAGCTATACCCATGAACAAATTTCTAAGATTCCCTGAAAATCCTAGCAGTTTCCCATTATCATCAAGTTCATATAGTATCTGATCACCATATGTCGCCAAATTGCGTAGTTGCCGTAAGAAGTCACGGAATCCCTGAAGAACAAAAAAATAGTTTTAGAAAAAAAAGACTACTAAAAATAAAAACAAAAACACTTCAAATATAACACTTCTACCATTCCGTGATATCCTTGTCGGACTTGAGGTACTTGAGGTCGGACTTGAGGTCGGACCAATGGTGAGTGTTCAAGGTATTCACAGTTCACATTCCAGATTTCACCCAATTCTTCAATTTCGGTCTCAACGGGAATCCAACTTAATGTATCATTATTCATTTTGTGAGTTCTGTTTGTTCAACTCCAACCTACACAGCAAAATCAAAACGTTTGAATTACATGTTTGACATTAAAGATTTGTACTTTTAGAATATTTTGCATTGTTTTAAAAACCTAAAATTAGATAAAAGGTAAGAAAAATCGGAAACTGGTTCAACCAGCAAAACTGAAAACCGGTGCGATGAAATCGGTTATCGTAAGTTGGTGGCAAGTAAAAAAATTTGTATTTTGTACTGATATTATGAGAGAGAGAGAGAGAGAGAGAGAGAGAGGAAGAAGAAGAAGATGAAGTGTGCACAGAAATAGTGAAAGAAAATGAACTGAACTAGCCAACGCAGTATGAGAAAAAATAAATAAATAAATAAGAGAAGAAGAAGAAAAAGCACAGACTTACCGGATGAAACTTGTGAGTGAGAAACTTGAGAGTGAGAAACAAGGAGAAATGAGGATGAAACTTGAGAGTGAGAAACAAAGAGAAATGAGGAGTAGCTGAGAATGAATGAGAGGACAAAGTAAGTAACTGTAAAGTATATATGAGCAACCCAAGAATGACATATTGATAACTGTGTATTTTTTTTTTCTTTGAGACTCGTGATATACTGATAGTGACAGAGTTAGGGCTATAAACCAGCTAAACTTTGTTCAGCAGGTCTAAAAATAGTGTTTGAGTTTGAATTCGTGGAAAGCCAAAAAACTTAACCTTGGCTTGACTTGGCTTGATTAATTAGTCAAGTCAAACTCAAGCTTAATATCAAGTTCAAACTTGAGCTTAGGTTAAGTTTTTAAACTTGAGATCTAAAAAAATTACATTATTAAATGCTTAAATTCTAAAATTAAGAAAAAAGAAAAAGAAAATAGTATACTCATTTTATCATGCATCTAGTCCTACTTATGATTAGCCATTATTCAAATTAATAATTTACATAATTAAATTCATTCATTCATCATTTCTTGTTTACAGCTTCAACAATTGTTTAAAATACAATTTTTACATTCACATAAGATGGTAAAGGACTAGAAAAATACCTGTTTGTAACTATTATGAATGAGAAAATACTAACATGTTTCATAACTTTACTTTAGATGATTGATAGGGAAAAATCATATGTGGCCTACTTAATTATTTATTTATTTTTAAATGTAACTATAGTCTGAAGTGATTCTTGATCAGTTTAAAGGAAGGAAAAAATTAAGGTAATATAGGTAGTGGTCTCATGTTGGTAATGTCATTATTAAGACACGTGTAATAAGTATATTTAGCTAACACATATAAACTTATATATGAGTCTATACTTGAATTGTTGTGTATCAAGCCTAATAGCTCACGAGCTTGTTCGTGAACAAATTTTTTTGCTTGGGCTCGCCTTGTTTATTAAACGAGCCTAAAACTAAGACTCAAGCTTGGCTTATTTATAAACAAACAAACATGAACAAGCTTTTTTCGAGCCGTGCCCAAATTGTTCATGATCGGCTTGGTTCATTTACAGCCCTAAACATAGTATTTGATTGTGCTATAAAGTTTTTTTTTTTTTTTTTTTTTTTGGCTGAATTCTGTGCATCTTATTTGAAGAGAGATTGACATTAGGTCCAATTTAGCCACTTTCTCTCACAAATTTTTTTATAATTGCATCAGGATTAATACGTAAGTATTGCATCTGATCTCAATTCTTTGAAGAGTTGCAGTTAGGTAGAGTTTGGATAGCACGTCCAGCATCCGACGTCCAGTGTTTTTTGGTGGGTCCCGTACACTGTTCACGAGACCCGCAAGTACTTTTTTTTTTAGAAAAACAACTTTAAAACTGGGTCCCATGGTATTATTCACACATTTAAAAATTATTTTTCTACAGTATTTTCAGTTTTCAATTTTTAGTTTTCAGCAATAAGCGATATCCAAATAGACCCTTAATGTTTTAAATGTTTTGATGATATTAACTTTTAATTATTTTATTTGTGAAAAAGTAAAGCTAATCACCACTTTTATGTTAATAGGAATAGCAACGGGTTAGGTTAGGGGTGGGTTTAGGGCTGTCCAGTGACCCGAACCAACCGACCCGCCCGCCCGAACCCACTCGGCCCGAAGGTCCACGGGCGGCTCTGAAATCAGTCACGGTCAGTCACGAGTTGGCAATAAAAATAACCGAATAATTTGGTTCGAAATCGAGTTTAAAAACATTTCACCCGAATAACCCGAACCGACAGAATTATTTATACAAAGTAACAAAGAAAAGATGGTTTGATATGCCCAGACTGCTAGCCCATGTGTTATGGTATCAGACTGCGAGAGGGGAAACGTGTATGAGTGTATCATCCCATCAAACATTAGTTACATTTTCCACACAAATTCCCAATATACAAATCAACTGTTAAAACTCAAATTAAATTTCAAAATCAACGGTGCTGATGAGAGTGGAAGCTGAGCACTCATTGATTTGACTAATTGCAGTGGCACAATTACCCAATTTCTAAATCAACGGTTACAATACAAAATCAAGGCCTAATCTAACGGAGAGAATTACATACCACAGATCTGATATCTCTCAAGTCTCACCATCTCTAACGTGTCTCTTCACTTCAGAGTCAGATTGCAAAATTCATGGGTCACTCATGGCTTTACCTTCACGCTTCCTCCCTCTTCACCCTTCCTCACCTCTTCACTTCTTCAATTTAAAGCTTTAAGCTTCGGTCAATCTCAAACTTCCAGAGTCTCACCTCTTGTTTTGGCTCTATCAAACTCTCTCAAACCCTCACTTCTCTATTTTGCTGGATCTTCAACTCTTTCTAAACCGATTCTCCACATCCAAACCATAGGCGCCTCCAATGTCGTAGTCCACTCCTCTCTCCACCTCTAGTACCTAGCTGTCGTCGCTACAGCCGCTGTCCAATCAATTCACCCTCCACAGCATAGCTGCTGCCGGTGTGTTGTCCTTACCCCGCCAGTGTGTTGTCCTCTCCCCGCCGGTGTTTGTCCTCACCCCGTAGGTAATTGTTCTCTGTTTCTCATCTTTCTTTTGTTGTTAGTCTCGTTGGTTAAATCAAATTAATCCAAAGATTTATAATATGAAACCCTAACTAAAAAAAACCTTGAAACCCTAACTATTTACTTTTGGTCTTTGTTCTTTTTTTTTTTTTTTAATCAATTTTGATCATGTTCTAATTTTATACAGGATTGAAAGCTGACTCCAAGTTGCATTTTCTGCCTTTAAGTTCGAAACCCATACACCCACGGTTTTCTTTAAGGTATGGTTTTTGCTTTCCTTTGTGTTTAGTAAAAAATAATAATAATATGTAGTGATTGTTTCCTTTTACTAATTGTCTTTTCCTTCTTTGGATTGACTTGAATGGCGTTCATCTTGCAATTGATTTAGCTACTGAAGTTCCTTTCATAAGCATCTTATTAGTGGTTTCATTCGATTTTTGAATTGAATCACTGCTTGATGCTTTGTTTTTACAGAGCATTGTAGTTTAGGAAGATGATATTTGTTGGTAAATGTGATTCATTAAGAGTAAAATTATGTTGTTATCAATTCTAATATGATGGAAGCCTTTAAAATGAGTTAGGAAAAGCACAATGGAAATTCTAACTCTTTTAATCTCTCTGGCTCTTAGTGAAAGGAAAAAGAAATTAAGTAAAACCCTAGACCTTGAAATTTTCATTCCTTAATGCTCATGTATCTTTTATATCTCTGGTTTTTGGTGATACAACAATGGTGTTCATGATCAAGATTGCTTAGTGATTGTGTTTCAGTATGTTTGAAGTGCCTGTTCAATCATTGGCAATATCTTTTGTTTGATGAAGTTACCATCTCCTAGTTGAGATTCTGGGTTTGAGTTGGTTTCCAGATTTTTGTTACATGAACTATTTGTGTAACATAGTTCTAAATTAATTACGAAAAATAAAAATACTTAGACAAAATAAAACAGGTTGTAATTATGTGGATGAAATTTAGAATTCCTACTAAGATTATTCTTTGCTTGGTTGAAATTTGAAGATGAATAGAACCAAGAAATGTTCACACAAGTTGTCATTGTTTAAACAACACTACATGTATTCCTACAAAACTTTATTTTTTCCATAAGTAGGATACTGTTTTTCCTTTTTGGTTTGTGTGGTTATTATTTATTATTGTTGTTATTAAAGCTATGAATTATACTTGTTACTCTAGTTTGCTAATACATATCTTTGTTTTTTTAGGTCATGGAAACCTCCACTAATGAACCCTCTGTCCAAACACCAACTGCTACACAAGATGATGGTGCTATACCCCCCAAGTTGAAGATTCTGATGCTACCCAAGCTGAAGCAACTGCTGCTGCTAAGTTGCCCCCAGTTCCACCATGCCAAGTGAGTATGACAATTCCTGTTAGTGGTACTTGTAGTGGTAGGAAAAAGTCAATTGTTTGGGGTCATTTTGAAAAAGTAAAGATAGGTGAGGGTGATACTAATAAAACTAAGGCAATTTGTAATTATTGCCAAAAATCGTATAATGCTAATACTAAGAGTTGTGGTACTAGTAATTTGTTAGCTCATGTGCCAATATGTCCCAAGAACCCAAATAGAGAAGATCTAGTTAAAGGGCAAAAAACATTAGCTTTTGAAACCAAAAAGGATGGAGAAGACAGATTCCACCTTGTGTCAACAATCTTTTCGGTTGAGGCTTCTAGAAAGGCATTGGCTGAAATGATTATAATTGATGAGTTGCCTTTCAGGTATGTCAAGGGGTATGGGTTTAAGAAATATGTAACTACCTTACAACCTAAGCTTCGATTAAAGGATATCCCATCTCGTCAAATTGTGGCTAGAATGTGATTGGCATTTATAATAGTGAGAGAGAGAAACTAAGGAAATCCTTGAAGGGTTGTAGGGTGTGTCTCACTACGAACACATGGACTTCTATTCAAAATTTAAATTATATGTGTCTCACATGTCACTTTATTGATGATGCTTGGAAATTGCATAAAAGAATTTTAAATTTTTGTCAAGTTGAAGACCACAAGGGGGAGACTATAGGTAGAAAGATTGAGATGTCATTGTGTGAGTGGGGTATTGATGGGATATTCACTTTGACAGTGGATAACACTAGCTTAAATTTAACAACAATTAAATTTTTGCAAAGGGTGACTAAATATTGGAATGGGATAGTTTTAGAAAATGAGTTCATGCACATGAGGTGTTGTGCCCATATACTAAATCTCATTGTGGGGGAGGGTTTGAAAGAGATTGATGCATCTGTTGCCAAGGTGCGTGAAGCTGTGAGGTATGTGAAGTCCTCACCCAATAGAAATTAAACTTTTAGGAGTTTTATGGAGAGGTTAGGTATGGAGTCCAAGAGTCTTCTTAGTCTAGATGTATCTACTAGGTGGAACTCGGCCTATATCATGTTAGAAACTGATGAAAATTTTGAGAAAGTGTTCATTCGAATGGATTTTGAAGATGATGGTTATTCGTCGTACTTTAGGATCAAGGAAGATAGTGGTGGTTTAGGATCTCCTTGTATGAGTGATTTCCAAAATTGTAGGGTATTTGTGACTTTCTTAAGGCTTTTTAATAATGCAACGAAGAAATTCTCCGGTTCTTTGTACGTTACTTCAAATGCCTTCTATGATGAGATCTTTGTTATTCAAGAGAGTATTTCAAATTTAGTTAAATCCCAAAACACTCTCTTGAAAAACACAGCCACAAACATGCAAACTAAATTTGAGAAGTATTGGGGGAAAGGGGAGAAAATTAATCATCTTTTTTATGTGGCTGTGGTTCTTGATCCACAAAAAAAAAATTGAGGTTTTTGAAGTTTTCTTTTTTTGAAATTTATGGAAATGTAGTGGCAGAAGTGATGGTTGATAAGGCGAAAGATCTTTTGCATAGGTCGTATAATTTCTACTCTTCTATTCATTCACCAAATGTGCAAGAACAAAGTGGGAGTGAGAGGACAAAATTCGAAAGTGATGCTAGTGATCTATATGTGATGGTTCACTCGCGATATGAACGTTTCTTGCAAGTTGAGCAATCTGTAGGTTGTAGTAATGAGCTTGAAAATTATTTGGCTGAAAACTGTGATGGTGGAAAGGATGTGAATTTTGAGATATTGGAGTGGTGGAGGGACAATTGTAGTAGTACCAAGTATTGTCTAAAGTTACTAAGGATGTGCTGGTTGTACTAGTTTCCATTGTTGCATTTGAGTTAGCATTTAGCACTGGAGGCCAAATTGTTGATCCATTTCGAAGTTCACTATCTCCTCTCATGGTTCAAAACCTTGTATGTTCAAAAAATTGGCTTCAAGCCACAGTTCCAATTTCTCATCGCCAGTCAAGGGATGATGTAGAGGCATTGGAGGAGGGGTTACTTGACTTAGGTAATATGTTTAAATTCTTATACTTATTGTCTATTAATTTTATTGAATGTCTCATGTGCAACAGCAAATACCAGCAAGTGCAACAGCAAATACCAGCTCAAGCAAGGGTTCCACTTCAGGCAAACGACCCTTAATTAGCATTGATTATTAATCACTGACTTGGTATGATTCTACCTTTAGCCCCCTACTATTATAAACTTGGTTTCCTTACAAGTTGGTCTTGTATTTGGTACTAATATATTGTTTGTTGAATATTTTTTTGTCTATTGTAGGAGGATGGTAATTTATTTTGTAAAGAAGGTAGCTTTTTGGGAATACTTTGTAAGCTTTTTTGGATATACCACTTTTCTAACTTCTAACAATACTCAACTGTCAATGCTTATAGAAAAGAAATCTTAGTTCATAGGTTTTCTTTTCTATTACTTATAGACTTATAAACTATAGAGTAGTCATTCAATGCATTGGAAAAGCTATTTTTTGGAAATACCTATGGTATTTGATTATTGTAACTAATTATATTACTTGGAACATTGTATAACTAGCAAGCTTTCTGCCTTATGGGTTACTACCCAAAAACTTGCAGTAACTGCCTCTATGGTACTAAGTATATATATCCATTAATTGGAATATCGCAGTGTAGTATTATCTGTTGTGATTTATTTGTTGCTGGAAATATTATTTGTTGTGGTTGGTAGGTTTAATAGGTGTTGAGCTACTAGCTTACTGCCTAGGTGCTTATTGTGCTATTTAACAGATTACATATGGTAAAATTAGGGTTTTTGTCAGTTGGGTTGTGCTATCTTTAGTCTACTTTGTTGTGTTTATTTTTTGTGGTTAATGCGGGAAAGATTATGTATTTGGATTGATAGGTGCTTCTATTCTTTCCGATCACAGGTGATAATAAATAAATAAATAAATAAAGGCTTTTTGGTGTGTTGATCACAGGTGATAAAAAAAAAATTAAAAAAAAAAGGCTTTTTGGTGTGTTGATCACAGGTGATAAATAAAAAAAATTAAAAAAAAAGGCTTTTTTTAGGCCTTTTTGATATGTCCTAAAGGCCCAACAGGTCTAGTGTAGTTCATAATATAAGCTAAGCTTAAAGCCCTATTTTAAAATAAATTAAGTAAAAAGAGGCCCAATTTGAAATATATAGGGAATCCAAAAAATTTGAAATCAATAGGGTTTATCAAACTGCCAAACCAAGTAATTTGGGCTAAAAAGGCCCCAAAAAAATGAAATTACCATAATTTTAACTATGTTAAAAATTTCGGCCCAATCTGAGGCCCAGACACGCCAAACCGACAACTCCGACCCGGTCAATCGATTACCCGAAACGTCGGATCTGACCCAAATATTCGGTCGAATACGGGTTTGAAATTCAACAACCCAATCCAACCGAGTCAATTTCAGTTTGGGCTCAAAACCAACCCATGGATAGCCCTAAGTGGGTTTATGTATGCATGAACCAGCCCTCGAAACCCAAACCTACCCCGTTTAATAAATGAAATTTTTTTTAAACTCCAAATCTGCCCCGTCAGGCCCCACTTCAAGGCCAAACCCCTAAACTGTGGCCCAATCTTTAAAAAAAAATAAAAATAATAAAAAATAATAAAAAATAATAAATAAAATAAAATAAAATAAAATAAAAACAATTTTATGAGAGTGTGGAAGCACAACACAGCAATCCAAAATAAAAGCCTCCAATAATTCCATCAGACAGGAAGCACAACACATAGCAATACAAAATAAAACTAAAACTAGTGTATGCGAAAGTGGCAAAAAGGAAAAGCATCCATCATTCCCCACCATTTGGTACATCATTCTCGTCGACGCCGGCGTTAGACCGAATCCGGTGGCACCACCTTTGTTCACGCTCTCCCACTTCTCCCGGAATCCAATCATCTATCTTTCTCCCATTGTCAGATGTTTAATAGTCTGTGGAATCTTCCCGAGGGGCAATGGATCTAGACGGTAGAGAAGGCAAGAGTTCTTGCCTGAAAGAAAATGAAGTCACTGGTGAGGAATCAGACGGTGTTGATGAGATGGTCGCGGAGGCAACCTACGGTGAAGATCTAAAAAACAATGTGGCAATGGTCTTGCTGGAGAGGAAGTCCGGTGGGAATGAAAGTGAGGGTGAGGGTAAGGCGTGAGGCATGAGGGACAGTTGAGCTAAAGGAAAGAGTGGATTATGTTTAGGAATTAGGATTTGGTGTGCGTGTGTGTATTTGGGTTTTTTTGTTAACTTTATTCATATAGGGGTTTGGTTTAGGTTTGAGTTCAGGGCAGGTATGCCTAATACCCGCACTTGACCCGAACACGTTACGGGTTGGATAATTAAAACCCAACCCTAATGTTTCATAGGTCGGGTAAAACTCGACCCATTAGGGTCGGGTCGCGGGTCGGGTAATTTTGCCATTCCTAGTTCATAATATTTTATAATATTTTTCACAATAAATCTTAGTTGGTAGATTATTATGGATTTTAAATTTGAATTCACCATTAAAATTATATTTTTGCATACTAATAACAGCAACAACCCACTACATAAGATTTGTTGTGAAAATACTGTAAACCTAGCATTTCTCTATAGCTAAAGCTCCATTTGATATTTATATCTGATTATAGTGATATGAGTAATTAATTTAAATTATTGTTATATGCTTATTTATTATATATTTATATAAGATATCTGTGGTATATATGTGTAGTTATATTTTATTAAGGTATTGACAAATTTACTTTAAACACAATTGTTTAGTTTTGTTTGATTGCACACATTTGTTAAACAAAGCCTGTAACATTTAGATTTCAAAATAATGGAAACTATCTACTTTTAAAGAAATAGATATGGATTCCTTTATCTTAAAACACGATTTTAGATGGTAACCTGAAACTTCTTTTTTTCTTTTTCTCTACTTAAGAACTTGTTATGGTTATAATTTGGACCTCCCTAGAGAACTAATAACAAGTCTCTTTTTTGGTTTTTGTCCGTTCCCCCGATTTTTAAAACCATCATATTTTGATCAATATTATCTAAAGAGAAGGGTGAAAAATGAGTTTTAGTTTGCTTAGTTGGTAAATTTTTTATACTCAAAAGATATCTATACTGTACCCAAAAAAAAAAATTTAATAAATAAAAGTTGGTCATGTTAACAGATGTTGATGGCGGCTCTAGGAATTTTGTTTATATGGTTGAAGCTTGAACTAAACAAAATTTAAGATAAAATAAATTGAATCATAATATTGATAAAAAAATACACACACATACATACAAATACATATAAAGATTTACAATTTTCTTTTATGAGTTTTTATATTTTGAAATCTTACGTGATAGTTTATGATCGGTTGTTATCTATTGTTAATGGATAAAGGTCTGTTTGGTAATATTGTTATAGTAATGTTATTTGTATTTTTTGGAAATATGGATGGTCAAAAATTATGTAAAAATACGTGTAATATTATTTAAACTTTAAAATTTGTTGTTTAAAATACATTACCAAATATACTCTAAGGGTGATATATATATATCACATTTTGGCAAATTGCCAAATATCACGTTTTGGCAAAATAAGTGGCAAATTAGTACTGTTTTGGAAATATTTAGCAATCTATCACTGTTTTAGTACTTGAGTTTCACAAAATCGAGTTTTAAATAGTGCTCGAGTTTCTAAGTGAGTCACCATGGTACTTGATATTATGAAAACCGAATACTTCTTTATAGTACTCAAGCATCACAAAGTCTAGTACCTTATTTTTCATTTTTTCCCTTACTTTTTGTATCTTACTGACTTCCTTACAAAGTTTAAGGCTGGCACTGATGCAGAATTTCATGAAGATCCATCCTAGGCCCATCTTCTTCTATACGGTCTTCTCCCCCCCCCCCCCCCCCCTTCTTTTTTTTTCTTTTTCTGCCACCTGCTACCATTAATTTTCTTTTGAGATGAGGACAACACAACATGTGATATTTGAGAACTTGTCAGGCCTCAAACCTAGTCTATTTGACCTTTCCTATTCACCAAAATTCACACTTTGGTAACTTGTGCAGAACCGAACCCAAAAGCCTAAAAATCAAGTAGCTTGAGACGTAAAGTAGAGTAAAGGAAAATCAATCAGAGTCAAAACATTATCTTCGCACATGCAGATTGGCTAAGCGAGCCAGCATAGCATAGCAGCGGCAAAGCAATAGTAGTAGCAGAGAAAGCAGTACTGTGGACTAATTCATGTATATACACATTCATGCTCAGTCCTCTCAGTTCTCAAACTTCAAAGCAAACCCAAAACCCATACCCAATCCTTTATTACTCCTAGACATGGCAAAACGGGCAGGTCGGGTCGGGTTCGGGTCAGGTCAATCGGGTTACGGGTCAAACGGGTCACGGGTCAAAAACGGGTCATTTTAAGCGGGTCAAAATCGGGTTCGGGTCAATCGGGTTGCAGGTCGGGTCGGGTTGACCAGTATTTTTCACATGAATTTTTTTTTTTTTTTTTTTTTTTATAAAGAAAACAACATGTATCTATCATTTGGAAAGTTATGCAACAAATTACTTGATATAAAGTGCATTATTTTGAATTCACCACTTATATCAAGAATGAACTCAGTTAAACTTATTAATACTTATTCAACAATTTTAAAATTATACAAATCCTAACATTACTATCTAAAACAAAATAACACAAAGATAAGTAAAACAAATACACAAGTTTTATTTCTAAACAATATCAACATTTTAAATATAAAACAAAATTACAAATGACTTATTGGATAACTCATTTGATAAAGAATAAAAATATATAAGAAATTTACAATCTTGAAAATTAATTTTATAATCTATTATCAGTTGTGGTTGACACTCTATTTCAATTTGAGATATATTTTAAAATTTGATTGCTTACTTATTTATACATGATCTCTTTTATGAATATCATATTATTGTTAAGCAACACACACTCTAGGAAATATCATAATTTATTTTGAAAAGTCGTTTATTTTGGATATAAATTATTAAAAAATAGGTCTAAGTATTCATAATTTATGCTAATTTGATACTTTAGCTTCACCATTTTCACACTTGTGAATATTTCTCACATGCTTACAATTTTAAATCTATATTTTTAACTCTACTGTAACCAGATTATTTTGGCATGTACTTTGCTATTTGATATCTAAAAATATTTACTCATTACAGAATGTTCAACCATTTATCTTTCAATTAATTTGCATATAGTTACGTAAATGTATCAATTGTTTTCTTAAAGTTCACAATAAACAATTAAACCAATATTGTCTTAGTTTTACTATTTTTTTACCCAAAAAAAAAAGTTTTAAAAAAATGTTTCGGATTGCGGGTCGGGTCGGGTTGACCCGCAAAAAATACGGGTCGGATCATGGGTCAACCCGTTTTTGATTCAGGTCAAAAAAATCGGGTTCGGGTCGGGTCAAAAAATTCTGACCCGTTTTGCCATGTCTAATTACTCCACCAATATGGCAATATCTAACATGTGAATGCCAGACCAAATTCAATTTTGAACCCAAAAAAAACATACAGTGAGAGAGAGAGAGAGAGAGAGAGAGACCAAAAAAGCTTGATTTTGACCCATGAAAGCTATCCACCATTAAAGAATGACAGAGTACTAGCTCATGACTTTTTTTTTTCCCACACAATGTGAATATTTGAATCCAGTTCTTCTTCTTCTTCTTTTTTTTAATTAAAAAAAAACCCATTATTTAAATTTCCCAAAATTGAAATAAAATATTAATTTTAAACAAAGAAGTTGATCCAATGGATGAAGGGTAAAAAGTAATATATTGCTAAATATTTTTAAAATAATACTAATTTATTACAAATTTTATCAAAACATAATATCTGACTATTTTCATCCTAGAGTTGCTTAATTATTTTAGGCATTTGTTACGAGGTATGCATGGTGGGTTGCAACACAATTAATAAGCTTACTAATAAAAAATTTCGAAAGCGTAGGTGATAGGTGAAGGACATGACTTCGTCTGACCTGTGATTGAAGAAGTTGTATAAAAAAGGGTGAAAAAACAAAGAACACGACTTAAATCAAAAGAGAATGCAATAGAATTTTCATGCAAAATGCAAATTATGACGCGGAGAAGGCACTGAGAAACTGATATGAAACTGATGGCTTTGTCTTTTGATTTTTGAAACCTGCGTTCCCACTTTAATTTTCTCTTAAGTCATATCAGCTGAGGTCACCATGTGACCATGATAGGAGAAGGAGGAGCTTTTGTACAATTTACGACAGGTTACCTCATAAATTGTGGGAAGATCTGTAAAGAATTTTGTCTTGTTCTTAAGACAAATTTTGGTGTTACAAACTAGTACATAATTTTGTATACAACTCACCTATGTGGCAAATTATGATTAGTGAAAGAGTGATTCATTATTTTCTTTTCACTAATAATAATTTACCACATAGACAAATTGTGCACAAAATTATGCACTAATTTGCGGCATTAAAACTTCTCGAAACGTCGTGAGGCATTCGGAAAGAAAACAAATTCTGACACAACTTATACAGGCTGCTTACAGAGAAATTTAGAAAACAACTTATATGAAACTGACGGCTTTTGATTTTCGAAACCTGCGTGCCCACTTTAATTTTCTCTTAAGTCTTATCAGCCGAGGTCACCCATGTAACTATGATAGGAGAAGGAGGAGCTTTTGTACCATTTACGACAGGTCACCCCATAAATTGTGTCTTATTCTTAAATGTTTTTTTAATAAACTGTCTTGTGCTTAAATTGGATTGCAAAATCATGACATGAGACATTTGGATAGAAAATACATTCGAACTCACCTTAGTAGACTCAAACACACATTTTCAGTTTTTAAGTAATATTAAACATATTATCATATATTTTTTCACTCATACGTATTTTTATATATTTTTTCAAATAACAAAATACATGTTTTCAAAAACATGTACCAAACACTCATTTATACAGGCTTCTTGCAGACAAATTTAGAAAACAATTGAAGTTTGGGTGAAGGCTCACCTTGGCTAGATCAAGTCCAACTGAAAAATAAACAGAGTTATCATAGCAAGGAATAAAAACCAAACCCAAAGAACTACATGGACCTGGACTCAAACCTATATATGCACTTGAAATGAACATAGCCCCTTGTCGAAATCTCATTGTGGAAGCAAGTTTCTTGAACTCCAGGTCCCCCCAGCCACTTATCCACCAGTGAGTTCACTCCATCACACCCAATCAACACCTTTTATCCACAACAATATTTACACCAGCAAGGCCTTAGCGATTGGAATGAAAACCCCCTAGATAGTTGTTATCTACTTATCAGTTATTATTTCATTCAAAAGTAATTTATTTTATTGGTAAATTATGGGTCCGTTTGGATTGAACTTATTGTTGTTGAAACTGAAAACTGAAAACTGAAAACTAAAAACACTGTAACAAAATAATTTTTAAATGTGTGAATAGTATTGTGGGGTCCATTTTTAATATTTTTAAATACGTGAACAGTGCATGCACAATGAGTGAACAGTGCATGCACAATGAGTGAACAGTGCATGCACTGTTCACAACAGTAAATTTTGCCACTTAAAGTCAACATAAGCGGCTTAAAAAAAAAAAAAAAAAAGGCAAAACGTGAAATGAAAACGCAGCCGCAAGAATAATCACAATCTAAACGCTCACTATATTTAACTCGTATAAACCATCTAACAATTAAAAAAAAGTAGATTTTTTAAATTAATGTCAAACGCACACTACGGTCTATTTGGAATCTGTTTATTCTATTAAAACTGAAAACTTTTTATTGAAAGTATTATAGATAAAAATAAATATTAGCTAAAATAGTATAATGAAACCTATAAATAGTATCAAAAAGTGCAATGAGACTCATAAATAGTAATAAAAATAAGCTAAATAGTAAAATAAATTAGCAACTTTCATCAATGTCAAACGCACAAAGTGATGACGTAGGTGTGGAATTGTTTATGTCTTTAATTATAGCAAACTATCAAGCACTTCAAAGAATCATTTATCAACATTGTTAAGTGGCACCCTTGATTCTTACTTAAGGGCAACAAGATGTTCAGTTGAACATACTTCCTAAACACAAGGGGAAAGCTGCCACCATAATATTCTATTACTGGATCCAGATTATCCCCATCAATACTGGTATTTCCTATCTTACCGTTGGAACTCATGCCAACCATACTTTTCTAGAAGCTGCCAGTACTATTTCCTTCATAGACAAAGACATAAAGATCAAATAATCTCAATCATTATCATCTGCTCAATAACCACTGCATTCAACAAATCACAAAGTCATCCAGAATGATGAATCACTTATTCAAATCAAGAAAAGCTTGCCCTAGCAATAAATTGACACACACCCAGTAGCTTGCCTGGGCAGACAGAACAAACTCCAGCTACTCATGTTTAGAACTCCAGCATATCCATCAGTCTATACAGATGCCTCAAGTAGACAAACTTACTGATCTAGCATGCTCAATCAAGCAATCATCATACAAGATCATGACCACAAGTACCTACACTATTTCAAGCAGTAAAGAGCCAATTTCACTACTGAATTTGTCAAGGTACTCCTCACTTGCAAATATATGCCTCCCCAAAGCCTCTCTACATTTGGGGGCTTGGTCTTAATCCAAAGGTTCCATCTCTTGGGCTACAATTGGATATTTATCACTCCAATATCAATGGAGGCATTTTCACTATACAAGTCTATTGGTCTAGCAGTGGCCAAATTCTTTTAAGAACACCACTTATCAATTTGGCACTCTCACAAAATTGCAAGCAACATATGAAGCTCTATCCACTAGAGTATTATTATATCAAGCCATGGCAACCCCATACACTATCAAGTTATGGCAATCCTACGCACCCTCTTCAAAGCTGTGGTAGTCCCACGCACTACACTATTGGAATCATATCAATTTTATGCATCACACCGCTGGAACTTTTGCAATGTCATCATCAAAGTTGCGGTGTTCTCACACTTGAGGGCTTGGTCTCTTACTATTATAACAATCTATTTGAGAGGAATACAAAAAGATCTACATGAAGACAAGTCACTCCACCAATCAAATCAAGACTACTTCTCCAGCTACATGTCCAGCAACACCTATTTTATTTCTCCAACCGTACTATCAGATCTAGTAACATGATCATCACTTATGGCTCTATCAATAGAATCATGATCATGCAGCCAATCCTACAAGTGGCCATTCAATCTCCATGCTTCCTTAAGCAACTCTTCCAACAAGGATGGAATCTCAATGGGAAGCTCATATCATCTTGGCCATCTCCATCAAATTTCTTCAAGATTGATTACAATCTAGCAATATCAGCAAATTATTCATATGCTGTGATATCAAACTACATTCTAAAACTCATTATTCAGACTTTCAGGAGCAACAACTTTAATGCTTTAGATCCACTGAATCAAGAGTGGTATCCTCTCCAGCTATAGCATTGAAAAACTTGTGCTCGTACTATTTCTGAATGGACCAACTGCGGTCACAACTACAAGAACAAAGTCAGCTCCAAATGCATTGACTTCAACAAACTCAATCATAATCAAAGCAGCACAACATCCAGCTGCAATCCAGGCCAGCTGCAACATTACCTTGTTACCCTCAATCCAACAACACCACATCCAGCTGCAATCTTGACCATCTGCAACATTACCTTGATGCCCTCAATCCAATAGTATCATCTCCAACAGTCAACAATCTCAGACTAGCTCATCTAAAAAAGTCTTCAAGCAAACCCTCTTCACCAATTAGCTAAATCTCCTTTAAAGCTCAAAATAAGCTCATATCTCATTCAACTACATGGATTGGGCTCACATGGTCTATGATATCCTTACTTCAAGAAGTAGATTCATGGTCCACATTTCCTCTTCATCAATTGGGATCATAACCCCACGACATCATCAACATCAACATATGGATCAGGCTCAAGAAATGAATCAAATCTCTGGGCCCATAGTACCTCTCTCATATTCATGGAAAACAGTTTCTCCAACAAAAACCCATATTTACACAAAATAACAACAAAACCCAAGGTACGTTATCTCATCTTCGGCTTATAATCTAAGTTCCTGAGTCTTTTTGGGAAAAATTTAGGAGTCGTGGTTTGGAGGGCTAAGATGTATGTTCAATAAAACTCTAGCAGTTTAAAGTTGATAAAAGTCCAACTCCTTGAATTCTGAGGAGTCAATGTGTAGCAGGTAACATATGGTAAACATCTCTTATTACATAGCACTTAAGATGATAAAACTCTCCATTGCTCTTTTCCTAAAACTTACTATCCATCATATGACAAATACTTAATTTCTCCAGTCATCTAAATGCTGACAAAATAATTATTCATTCAATCTCCAGCTGTTCCTATACGAATTTAGAAACCTAATTATATTATTCTACATAAATCGTATTACTACTCTCAACTAAAATCCAACTCAAACACATGGCCTAATCTAATTTGCTATCTTTAATTTCCAAATATATAAAAATAGTCATAATATCTTTAATACCTAACTACCATCTACCACAATTAGACCAAATATTCCCCTACCAACTGCTAAAGTAGAGCATTAAATGCTCTTCTTGCTCACCAAGATTAAGTCACAACACAATAAGACCTTGATTAGATCTCTAAAACTTCATTAACTATCAATCAATCATTTGATTACTTACTAAAAATGTATTGTAATAGAATCTTAGACCAAAAATATAAATATCCAAAAGAGGAAACATCTCCAACAGTGTGTTCAGCACTTGACACCTGGCTAAAAGTGACATTACCAGCCAGTTAATGCTCAAATCCCAGCAACCAGCTGTTATAATAAAAATAGAAAGATACCCTTAAAAGATATCTTACCATTTTCAGCCGAACTCATGAAATAAATGCTGAATATTCTTTCTAGCATCCTGACATCATCCAGCTAACCTCATCTACTTCTGCCACAAGAAACAGCTATCTTATGAAAAATGTGACAGCTTTTTCTGACAACTAGGACAGTTTTTTCAGAACAGCTGTGACAACTGACCCAGCAACCTTAACATTACTGAATTTCCTTATTTGGCTAAAAACCAAAACCAACCAAAGAAATTTTTTTTTTCTTGCTAAAATCCTTTTCTTTTCTACTGGTCTTTCCTCCTGCTGTTATTACCCAAAACAGCAAGAATATCTTAAAGCTAAACATACCATTTTTGGTCAAATCTTATGATGGATTTTCTGAAGATTCATTGCTAATTGGAACAGATTTTTGTTGAGATTCTTTTCTAAATGCCCCCTTAAACTCAACTATAAATAGAACCACTCACCAACACACCAAAATACACCAATAGAGAAAAATACCTCTCTCATAAATTTCTCTATTCTCTCTCCCTCTTATTATCTTCTTAAGCTCTTAATAAAGTTCTGAGCTTCTAAGTTTTTAGTTTCCAAATTAACAACTAAACTCTTCAGCCCTTAACTCATAACTACCCTTCATAAGCCCTCATCCATCCTTCAGCAGAAAATTCCAGCAACATTGCTAAACACACTACAACACTATTACTCTTCTTATACTCATTCTCTTACTCTCTATATTCAGAAAATACATCTATCTTGCTGCTTATATCTCTAAATACCTAAACACATCTCTATACTCTTCTCTTACAAAATCTTTTCTCTTGGAAAACAATCTCTATAGCTTCTCCAGCAGTTATTATCTCATATCTTTACTATCTTTAACCTCTATATCTCTCATACTCCCATGTATCTTATAAATTACAAATACTACATCCCAAAAAACATCTATATCTTTTACCATCTCCATACTTCTCAAGAAATATCAAACACTCATACTAAAAGCTCTTCTCATGGAAGACATAAACTTTCAATACTAAAGCCATTCTCCTAGAAGGCACAAATACTTCTTACAAAAGCTCTTCTCATGGAAGGCACAACCCTATTTTACAAAAGCACTTCCCGAGGAAAGCAATACTATTCATAGCTTCACAAAAACAAAAAGAGTATTATCAAGGGGATATTCATTTAAGTGCATAATAAAAGGGATAAGCTTAACCAGTCTCTACACACAGCTAGACATACTCTCTCTCTCTCCAGTTGCACCCATTTTTTCCCTTCAATCTTGAAGTTATCATGGCAACCTACCTTTCTACCGTTGGAGTCATCCTATTGGAATAATATCAACTCACTAATGCTACACAGCTGGAGCTATAAACGATACAAAGATAAGTGACTTTACTTCTATATCCCTAAATTTACATCATTGAGTACATGATTACTTCACATTTAAATATATATTGCTTTATCTCAACTACTATTACAACTATTAATCAAAGCTATTATATCAAACATGTGTTATTTATTTATTCAACCACTATCATGATTCTTAGACTTTGGGCTTCTCCCATTTTATAAGCAAAAAAATATGGCGGTAGCCATTAGACTACATGGCCTAATGTTGAGTTTCATACGCAACTCCCCATACAAACATATTCGGGTCTGGCAAAGGACAACATGTGGTTACGCACCAAAAAAGACACCCCAACAGTGATTAATTGTTTTTTAATGACCTTAGCATGGAGTGTGACCGTGGGTACACAAGACATGACCTATCATATTTGTGATATTGTGCCTATTCTTTACTATTCATTTTTATAAATTACTAACTTGTAAAATTCTTATATTAAACTTGTAAGGTTGAATTTAATCAACCATCTAATTGGCTTTATTCCGTGACCAATTTGCTTGTAATTTAGCACTTAGTAACCCTGTATTTAGGTGGGAAAATTGTAAGGGTAGTGTGTGAGAAGATGTGAAGAAAAGCTCAAGAGTGTGCAAGAAAACAGAGTCTCGCAGCTAGGGCTCGCGGGTGGATCGCGACTGGCAAGCCGCGAAAGGCAGGCACGTGAGAGGCACACTGGGAAGCTGAAGGGTCGCGCCAGCTGTCACGCTACAGGACAAAAGTTCCAGGCTGTCCAGGCCGTTACGTCGCGACTGGAACTCGCGACTTGGACAAGCCGCGAGGTCAAGCCGCGAGTAAACCCTGTTTGGCAAAAACTAACGTTTTGCATTCCCTTCTCACCCTACTATATATACACCCTTATACCCACTAAATTGAGAGAGCTTCGAGAGAGAATTTTGTGAGAGAAACCCTAGAGAAAAACAAGATTGCCTCATCCCCAATCTTTACCTTAGAGACTCTTCAAATTCCTCTACTCTCTTCCTCTCCATTGTCATACCCTTGAGAGGTCTTTTACCAAATCCTTATCTCACCACACCCACGTCTGTGAGAAGGTCCATTTGGTGCTTAGGGAAGCAGTTTGGGAAGGAACCAATATACATTGGTTGATGCTATGGTCAAGTAGCGGAATCCGGGAAGCTAGAGAAGAAATAGGTTCGGCGTAACCTCGTTGGAGCAAGAAGCTTGGAGGGCTTAGGTACTTGGGTAGATTAGGCTTGGAGGGTCTTCTGCTGTTCATGTATCCCAACTATATTCTTTAGTGGACTGTATCACCGCTTGGAGGGCGGCGGAGAGGTTTTACGCCGAGGACTTCGGTTTCCTCTTCGATAACACATCGTGTGTTGTCCGTGTGTTTGCATCGTTCTTTCCTTTATCTTTGCCTTATATTTACTGCTGTGGATGTGTTTATATTTAGCTTTGATTGTTCTATCAATTCTGTTATAAGCTTATTATCATATTCCGCACATTAATTGTTTGATATAAAGCTTGAATTGGTATTTTTGTAATTTGGGGTCTAAACGTTCAAAGGTGTTTTATACCCTTTTTGAACTTTCAAAACTTCTAACCCTTGGTTACCTCAATCAATTAAAGGTTCTTGCATGCAAATAAGTATCTTAATTTGATAAATTCACCTTCCATTTGGCCCAAGCCTTTTAACTATTTCAATTCCTTGATTAATCTCAAATGAATGATGTTTTGACCCTAAAATGGTGGGGTTCTTTTGCCATTTAGCCGGCTAATATTTAGAATATTGCAAAGACTACCGAGTAGAGTCTGATGTCTATAAGGACATCCAATGAAAATTTTTAGGTCTAGTCTAGCCTTCAACCTTACAGCCTACTGAACCCACCAAACAACTCAGTCAAACAAATAAAGAGCCATTGGTTGTGATGCATGCAGGCTTAGGTGATTAGCAAGAAAAGGACAACAAATGAGTGACTTGAGAAGATTCTTTTAGATATGATGGTGGGGATGTTGCAGTGTCTTAGGAGAAAGGAACAGCAACAAAAAGTAAAGGGGGATTTTCAGTTTCATCACCCATAACTCTATTTCAATCACTCATAACTTAAAATAAGTAGATCCTATGGCTGAATGGTTTGTTTGGGGATGTTTTTAGTTTTTGTTTCCATCACTCAATTCTTTGATTTTTGAGTGATGAGTTATGGAAACTAAAAACACATTTTGGGTGTTTTCAAGTTATGGAAACAGAGTTATGATGGCATTTTGGTAAATACACACATTAAGGGACTCACGGTCAGACTTTTTGCTCTCTCCAACACGGTTGTCTTCTTCTTCTTCTTCTTCTTCTTCTTTTTTTTTTTTTTTTTTTTTTTTTTTGGTTGTCTTTCATGCTGGTCTGGATCACCTTTCTCTATTCTCTTCTTCTTCTTCTTTTTTCCTCTTCATTTCTTTCCTTTTCACGTTGGTTTCTGGGTTTGGTTGCATTTTTTTTTTCCCCATTCCTTTTCACTGGGTTTCTAGGCTTGGGTTCTCCTTTTTTTTTTTTTTTTTTTTTTTCTTCTTTTCTTTCCTTTTCACATGACTTCATATCCAAAACCAACATTATACCTTCATCCGAAAATGCAACATGATCTTCATGCATCGGAACAAATTTTGACATTCAATTTAACATTAACACCATCCAATTCCTATCAAGTCAGACCCACTTCAATTCAATCAACATCAACCTTCAATTTAACATCAAAATCCATAATCCCCTTAAGGAAATCTAAAATCCAAAATCCATAATCAAAAATCCAAAATCCAATATCCATACAAATCACTACTAATTGAAAGAAAAAGGAAATGACGATGCGCAGTACGGCGGAGATCGACAGCATGCTGGGTGACGATGCACATAAGGTACGGCGGCGCTGGGTGACAATCGCCGCTGTTGATGTTGATGTTGTCGTTGCTGTTGTTGTGGCTGTGGTGGGTTTCAGAGTTTTTAAGGATCGGAACGTCGTTGTTTGTCACTGTGGGTTGTAGCGGCGGCTGCGGCAGTGGTTGTTGTGACGGTTGGGATTTTAGGTCTTTGATCTGGAAAAAGCATAAAAATAAGGATCATGGTGGGCTTGATTAAAATATGTATTAACATGGATGAAGAGAAAAGCTGAGAAAAACAGGGGAAAAACAAAGAGAAATGCAGCGAAAAACAAAGGGGAGAGGAGATGAGAGTCAGGGGAAAAAAGAAAAAAAAAAAAAAGGAGAGAGAAAAGTTTTATAACATTGGGTCAGTGTGTAAGTCCCAGTTTTTTTAGTTTTTTGGTTGAAAACATAACTGAGTGATGGGTGCCAAATGTGTGGGGTTTAGGGAATTGAGGTATTTTAAATGATGGGTGATGAGTGATGAGTGACGAAAATTGAGTGAGGAGTGATGAGTGATAAAAAAAAAAAAAAAAAAAAAAACCAAACAGCCCCTAAATCATCTGGTTGGGACTAAGGATGGGTTCAGATTGCATTGAGAATCTGTTTGGATATCACTTATTATTGAAAATTGAAAAATAAAAATACTATAGCAAAATAACTTTTAAATGTATAAATAGTGCCGTAGGACCCAGTTTTAAAATTGATTTTGCTAAATTCCGTACTTACAGGTCTCGTGAACAGTGCACGGGACTCACAGAAATGAAACGCAGATGCGCAACACCAAGCCTAAAACGCTATCCAAAATCACACTGAAAAGGAAAGAAGACGCGCGTCTGTGTTTTTTTGTGTGGGTTCTGTGCACTATTCACGGGGCCTGCAAGTACAAAATTCAACAAATTTTACTTTAAAACTAGGTACATGGTACTATTCACACATTTAAAAATTATTTTGCTACAGTATTTTCAGTTTTCAGTTTTCAGTAATAAGCGGTATCCAAATAGACCTTAAGAAACCTAAAGCATTTTTTGTCATCTACGAAAAAGATGATTCTTTGGGAAGTCAAGTCTTAATTTTTCACGTGAATTTTTGGAGAAAATTACATTTTATCATATTTTAAATTATATCTCAAATTATATTTTTTACTATAAATTTTTGAATGCACATTTTGCATCCTAAATTTATTATACTTTGCAACCCGATTAGTGGTGGCTCTAGGAATTTTTTTTAGATTGGTCACTAAGAAATTTAAATTATACAAAATCTAATAAAGCAATAACTTGAATATTTGCTACAATTGCGAATCAAGTCCCTAATGAGAGCAAAATTGTTGCAATTGCAAAGCCAAAAATAGTATAACAGTCGTCACCATAAAAAAGAACTCACAACCACAATATTTTTCTTAGTACCATTTTTTAAGGAAAAATGAAATTAGAGATTATGTTATTGAATAGGTTGAAGATCTACAAATTTAAATGATTAGTGATTTTTATCTTTTTGTTTTATAATAGGCTTTTTATGGAACAATTTGTTCACTTGTTGTGAGTCTTGTTTTTTTTTGGTTTATGTTTGTTGTTATTTGGGCTAATATTTTTTATTATTGTTATTTAAGAAATTTTTTTTTTTTAACTTATAAAAGTGAGTAAGAATTATGTTTGGATGGCAGAATTAATTTTGGAGTAATGCTACGTCCATAACATTTTTATAATAAATCTTATGCAAAAAAGTAATATTGGTGGGAAAAAAATAATATCGATATTTAGGTCAAATTAGAATTAATAACAGCTTAAGATATTGAATTTGTTGTGAAATTATTGTAAAAATATTGTGAATATAACATTACTCTTATTTTTGTTAAACCCAAATTTTTGTAATTTTCAAGTCAGGATGTTCAACATTTTTATTAGGGTGGTCACAATAGGTTTGTTTAGCATATAATATTTTTTTAGCAAGTATATATATACATTTTTTTTTTCAAATCAGGTGCAAGTTAGGGTGTTCTTGTGATCGCCTTAGCTTGCATGTGGAGCCACTAGTGACCCTAACATTAAGTTTGCTGTTATATTGGATGAATATCTCAAGCATGTGAGTCTTGCTTAAGTGACCAAATGCCTCTGTTCCCAATCAAGAATCAAAGCAAATAAAAAAAATTTCTCTTTGCTTCTTACCTAACTCCTCTCTCTTGACTAGCAACTTCATCCCTGATAAGGGTATTTTTTTTGTAATAAGATCAAGATTCTTAAATGATAGAGCCCGTCAAGAAAAGGTATCATACCGACAATAAAGCTGACAAACTCAAAAGAAATGTCGGCCCCAAGGGAATTTTCAATCTCAAAAGAATCCGTCCAAGACCTTGTATCCTACACTAGTAAGAGGCCAACGGCTACATGGATGAATCCATGTGAAGTTGATGGGTACATCTCCCTTCTAGACCGATGAATGACCCCGACGGATGGAGAAGCATACCGACAAGTCCTACGTGGCCTTATGTGGTCTACAAGCATATTCTTATATGGAAACATCTTGTGCACCACGCACAAAGACCCTACCACATGATTTTCACCTTCCTAGAATGGAGAGTATCCCCAAGATCTTGGTGGCATTAACTCCACCTTCTCCCTATAAGGAAAATCCCTATATTCCCGGGATCTAGGTCTCCTCCACATTGGTATATAAGCAACAAACCTCTTCCTTTCCTAGGTACGTAGAAAACCCCTAACTCTCTCATTATAGAGTTCTTGAAGATTTTTCATTCACCGACTTAACTTTCAGAGGGTCTTTGGCCGGTACTCCACTAATACCTTCTGTTTGGTTCTTATTTTCTTATTCTTCAAGTACCCATCAGTGTGATTAAGGACAATCAACTCACTAACGATTTTCGTGCATTATCAATCCCCATCCCAAAATTTCCAAAATTCATATTATCAAATAATATTAAATTTGATATTGATATGTGTGGGGGGGGTGAAAGGCCCAACCTAATGTATTGGGCTTAAGGCCCTAATTGAAGACTACTGTTTGTCCGAGGAGAGGGAATTATTTGAGAAGAAGCCCTTGTGAAAGAAACATACTTGGAGATGAATGTGGGGCATAGTCCGAGCAGATATTCAGTTGTCCGAAGAGTCCATTATCCTCGGTTTCAAAGGAGCTTGGCCAAACAGATGTCTGGGAAATTCAAGTAATCCTCCAGACAATTCTAATGATAAAGATGAACCTCAGGTGCACATGGAGATGATAGGGACGGAGAAATATTTAGAAGACAAACTTCAACCATCACATTAAATGCACTGCAGCTACTTTTCTGGCCGCATTAATGTGGAGAAGACCCCTGAACAGTACCATATCAGCTACCGCCACTCATGCAAGGCTAAAGAAGATGCCTGATGGGACATGTACTCAAGTGGAGGTTTAGATGATGAACAAGTGGACGACGAAGATGAATGGAGAGATTGCTATATAAGGAGGAGAGGCCTCTGATAAAAGGGGGGGGGGGGGGGAGAACCAAAAAAAGAAAAAAAGAAGGGAAGAAGAAGAAAGCAACTTTACTGTAACTCTGAAACTTGTAACCTAATTCCATTCAATAGAATACCTCTTCGGATATTCATGTCTGCATTTGCCTTACGTGGTTGCATGTTAGTTTATTTGTAAATACCATAACCAACTCTTGTTTAATTCATATCCAGCCCAGTTCTTTCACCCACGCTCTACAAATTCATTGTCTGGGGTTCATAGGGCTCATATTCCATATCTTGTGGGCTTGGGCTACAAAAACTGACCCTACAATATGTATTTTCTTCGAATCTTTTGAAGCAAAAACTTGCACACTGAAACGTGTAAAACTATGAATGAAAGAGGTGGTGGTATGCAAAATTGGTGGGCCTAATGCTAATATAATCCATTGAGTTGTGAGATCTATCAGATACATACAAAAAGAGCAAAGCTTGTGTAGAAGAGAAGAGAAACTAAACCCACATGCAGGGTCTTTGGGAACAATTTATTTAGCTAAAATTGAAAACTTTTTACTAAAAGTACTGTAAATAAAGCTAAAAGTTAGCTAAAATAGTACAATGGAACCCATGAATAATACCAAAAAATGCAATGAGACTCATAAATAGTACAAAAATAAGCTAAATAGTAAAAAAAGCTGCACAATATAAATTATCCTTAACGCAACCGTAGAACCAGTTGAAACTTATCAACCTCTAGTGAAAGGGAGGTGATGTCCTGGATGATTTTGTTATGGTATTTAGGGTTTTTTTTGTGTGTGAGAAGCAAAAGAAGAGTCATTGCCCAAAAAAGAGGAGGAGCTACAATGCGAGAAAGGAGAGATTGGTAAGAAGTAAAAAAGATATATATTTTTTTTCATGATTGGGAAGAGGAGCATTTGGTCTTTTTACTTTATGCCGTCTAAGAAAAACTCACATGCGAATCACATGTTTGAGATTTCTGTTCAACATAACAGAAAACTTAACAATGGGGGGCAGAGTGTAATAAAAGTCATAATTTATGGTGCAAAACATGCATTCAAAACGTTTAATATACAAAGTATAATCTAAAGTATAATTTAGGATAGTAAGGTGTAATTTTTCCGAATTTTAACCCATCTCAGCTTTACCACCACTAACTATATATACTTGTTTCATACTATTTCATCTAATTTGGACAAACCCTTATCATGATTTTTTTTAAAAAAAAAATTTGAAAAAGACCCTAATTTTGATATAATATACATAATAGTCATAAATGTGAAAAAGACCCTTACATCTAAAAAGAAACTAGTTTATGTACTTTAATAAAATCCACAGATATTGATCTCACATTTCTCACTCTATGTCAATCCAAAAAAATACTGGTTTAAGTACTTTAATAAAGTCCATGCATATTGATCTCACTCTACCAGTCGTAACTCGGAATAAGTAATAACTGCAACTGCGCAAGTTCAACAACTGAATTTATCTGCAAAAAATGTTACTAATCAATACTCCCAACAGAAAAAGCCATGAACCTACTCAAGAAATATCTGGACTCAAACACAGCATACACAAAAAAGTAAATCAATAAATAAAAATTGATCATGTTAACTGATGATCCTTAATCCATAAAGGCTACTATTAGTAGTTAATCCGTATAATTAAGGGAAATTTTTAAAATTTTTTTATAGTGCTATATATAAATATTATTAAAAATTTTGGTTAGAAAGTACATACGGTCCCCAACAAAATTGAAAAAAAAAAAAAAATCATCTATTAACTATATAAAAAGTGTCTATAGCCATATCTACAGTTGCTTTGGTTTAGTCAATTTTTGTCTTTTTGGGGATAAAAAGGGTGCGTGTTGATGCCGAAAGCCAGAAGAAATTCTACTCTAATACCAAAACAAAACTTGATAGTTGTCAGTTGATGCAGAGGCATTCAACGCCTGCTGGGCTTGCTGGCCATTGGGCCTCTTTTTATTTATTTTTACATCTATGTGTATTTGTGTAAATCATTTCCTTTTTTTAAAAAAATATTTATTTGTAGTGATAGTGTTTTTGTTAGCAATGTAACAGATTGTTATAAGACAAAATAAAATAATAAACCATCAACCGAAACCAACCACAATTCACAATTAAAAATAAAGCTCATGTGAAAATGTTATAACATTTTTTGTGTTGTCATAATATTTTTACAATTTTTAAGGTGTTAGTTGCATATAGATAAAAAATATATATATATATATATATATATATAAAATATATAATATCATACAAGGACCCACCATAACTTAAAATAAAGGTATTATTAAAATATGTCATTTTGTTATTGTCATAATATTTTTGCAATTGTTAAGGTGCTTATGCAAAAATGGCATAAGAGCCAAATTTTGCCCAACCAATTCCAAAAGTCACCTACATCAACTTATGCATCTATTGTGCAAAATGCATTTTAGCTATAGTACTTATGCAAATATACACAAGCATTGTTGTTGTGCATTTTAGTTTTTATTATTTCTTTGCATTTCTCAATAGTGAAAAAAGAGAGTAGATGCTAGTTTTGTTGTTGTCACAATATTTCTGTAACTGCTGAGGTGTGAGTAGCTTATAGATCAAAATAAAATAAAAGAAAACAATAAAATAGCATACCATGAGGCACTGCACCTTAACATATTGTAAAAATGTGACACTTTGTTATTATCACAATATTTTTACAATTGCTAAGAAGTAAGTTCTTTATAGGTCAAAATAAAATAAAATAAAAAATTATTAGACTAGGGCTTATCACAACTGAAAATAAACGTATTGTAAAAATGTTGTGACATTTTGTTGTCAAAATTTTTTCACAACTACTTAGGTATAAGTTTCTTATAGGTCAAAATAAAATAGTAAATTACCAGATCAAGACTCACTACTAAAAATAAATATTGTGACATTTTGTTATGTACCTAAACTTTTTGGTTTGGTCAATTTTGGTGAGCCAAAATTCACTACTTCATGCACAATTTTCTTAGGTTGTCTTTTGTTTTGTTTTGTTTTTTTTTTTTAATAATTTTTTTTTTACACACCGACATTGTTTTACTAAAAAAAAAAATCCATTTTATTCCTTTATGTTTTGGGTAGTTCACAATTTATTCCCTAAAGTTTAACCAAGCAAATTTTCCCTTTATATTTTGGAAACAAGCGAATATCTCCTATTTTTACTCTCTTAGTTAAATCTTAATGGAATCTTATGCTACCCATTGTGCAACGTCTAAACTACTACTAAATTATAATATCCCAAAAATTTCTTTATTTTTATTTTATTTTATTTTTATTTTTTTGGTGTTAGTCATGTTTGGAAAGTTGTAATAGTAATATAAAGTGTTCTATTTGTTACCTAAAAAATACTGATTTAGTACATTTTAACTTTTAATCTTCTAAACTTATAATTTTATATAATTCGATGACACATGTCTTTTGTTATCTTGTTCTTTTTATAAAAAAAATATATTTTCTTGCTTTAAAGGGTATTTATTAAAAACTAAATAAGCTAAACATTATAGCTAGACGCATAAAATGTAATATGATAAAGAATGAAGTATGAATAAAAATCTCTATTGTGGATGGATGTAGGTATTTGTTGAAGAGCTTCAATTGCATATGGTCTTATTCATTACAAAAATTTTAATATTGTGATAATGTCTTAGCAAAACTTAGTAGCTTATTGTTGAAAGATGATATTTGTTATTATTCTATATATATATATATATATATAATCTATTTGTTATCATTCTTAGAATCTTTTTAGTGAGTCGATATTGCATTTAGCAAATAGGTTCTAAAAAATTATTATAGTAAAATAGATATTCATACGTTAAATAGCTACGTTAAGTTTGTATGTAATCAAAATTCTTATATGGATGATATTAGCATTATATGACATCAATTTTTTAGTAAATGGTTTGTATTTCTTCAAATAGAAACTCTATTTTAAACTTCTCAAGGGGCAGCATGTGCGAGTCAAACTAGTCTTCTTATAATAAATCTTTAATTACATGTTTGCAATTAAAGACTTGCATCAGTATTGAGTTGATTTGGAAAAGACCTTCCAACCAGTGACGGAACACCCCCCCCCCCCCCCCCCCCCCCCAAATTCTTTTTTCAAAATTTATTATTATTATTATTATTATATATGTGTGTTTATATGCATATATGTATTAATTTTAGCAATTTATTTCAATGAATTTACACTTTGCCCTCTCAACAATATTATTGATCTTTTTAAAGGTCATAAAAATTTTTATTGATCTAAAATCTGAAATAAATTTAACAAGCTTAACAACAAAATTTACTAATAACAAATTTAAGCCCAAACAACACCTCAAAACAAACCCACCCAAAACACAAACAAAAAATAAAATAAAATAATTACTAAGCCAATTCTAACTAGTTTAAGTGAACACCCACACACATCTGACAATACACAAGACACTCAAAAAAAATGTTAAAAAAAAAAAATTAACTTTCTAAATTGAGAAGTGTTACGTTCACAATATTTTCACAACAAATCACATACAGTAAGTTGTTATTGGTTCTAATTTGAATTCATAACTTAAATTATTTTTTTGCCTACTCATAACAACCAATAATAACTTACTACTTACAGTCTATTATAAAAATATAATAAAAATATTGTTAACATAATATTTTTCATCTAAATAAATACATAAATACTTATTTGGAATTAAAAAAAAAAATTTGTTTATACTTTTGCCCTAAGTCCTAACTCCGTCGCGGCTTCCAACAAAAGCCTCATGAATCTGTCACGGTCACATAGGTGACCTCGGCTGACAAGAGAAGATTAAGGTGGGGACTCACCCATGTTTCGAAAATCAAAAGACAAAGCCATCATTTTCATATCAGTTCCTCTCTGCCTTCTCACGTCATAGTCTGCATTGCATGAAAACGCTATTGTACTTTTCTCTTCTGATTTAACTCACATCCTTTGTTTTTTTATCTGAATCGAGATCCAGTGCGACACTTAACCAATGCAATTTTTATAAATGGTTAAAATTGATAGTTATAAAAAATAACTTTTAATCTTAATTATTGATTCAAAAAAATTAAGAAAAAATTTAAAAAAATGTAAAAAGTAAAAGTTAAAAAGGTGAAAAGTAAAAAAAAATTATGAATGATTTGGGTGAATTGCACCGGATCCTAATCCCTTTTTTCCTCTTTTTTTTATATATATTATATAACTCCCTCGTCAAACCATTCCTGCACTCATGCCTTCGAAATTATTTTGTCTAGATACGTTTATTTTGTTAAAATTAAAAAAAATTTCGTTGAAAGTATAGTAAATAAAGGTAAAAATTAGCTAAAATAATATAGTAGAACTCGTGAATAGTACTAAAAAGTATAATGAGACCCATGAATAATAACAAAAATAAGCTGAATAGTAAAATAAGTTGACAAAATTAGTGTGTGTTTGGCTTCAAATTAAAAAGCCAGCTTATTTTACTATTTAGCTTATTTTTGCTACTATTTATGGGCACCACTGCACTTTTTGGTACTATTCATGGGTCCCATTGTACTATTTCAGTTAACTTTTATCTTTATCTACAGTAATTTCAACAAAAAATTTTTAATTTCAGCAAAATAAGCGGATCCGAAACAGACCCTTAGGGTTTAAACATCGAAAACTGTGGGCCTAAAAAGAAAACTATATTTGGTAAGAGTTTTTTTATTATCAAAAGTATTGTTTGAGTTACAGTTCTCAATTTAAAGTGTTTAAAACATATATTTTGAAAACTCACTATACCCCAGGGCCTGTTTGGTAAGAGATTCCTGATAACGTTGTTGTTGTATTGTGAAAATACAAGTGAGTGAAAAAATATGTAAAAATACATGTAATATTGTTTAAACTGAAAATTATTATTTAAACAACAATAATAAACACCCCCCAATTTTAGTTTTCAAATAATGTTCTTTTTGTAAATAAATTGAAAATCATGGGACCCGTTGACAAGACTAAACTTTTTTTTCTTTCTTTTTTTCCTATCAATCCACCATTTTGTCCTTCTATTTTTCTATTTTTCTTTCTTTTTTTCTCTCCTTAAATAAAATATCATTCTTTTCATTACTTAAAAAAAAAAAACACACACACACACACGTATACCAAACACACAATTATATGTTTTTTTATATTTTAAAATATGTTATTTGAAACATGGTACCAAACACATTTTTTGCATTATGAGTACTTTAAACTACAATTTTCACAATACTTTTTAAACTACAATTTTCACATAATTTTGGACAAAAATACTTGAGCACCACTGTTTGGGGGCCTTTTTTGGAGCTCGGCCACGTGTTATCCGCTGGATTAGTGACCTTGCTAAGCCCGGGTTGTGTTTGGGGAGTTGCATCCAGAACTCAACATTGGGCCACATGGTCCAATGGCTACCGGCGTATTTTTAAGTCTACAAAACCATTAAAACCAAAGTCTAAGAATCATGATAATGGTTGAATAAATATATAATATGCGTTTGATATAATAGCTTTGATTAATAGTTGTAATAGTAGTTGAAATAAAGTAATATGTATTTAAAAGTAAAGTAATCGTGTACTCAGTGATGTAAATTTAAAGATATGGAAGCAGAGTCACTTATCTTTGATGGTTTGCAGTTTTAGCTGTATAGCATCAGTGAGTTGACAGCATTCCCACAGAATGACTCCAGCAGTAGAGAGTTAGTTTGCCATGATTACTTCAAGATTGAAGGGAAAAATGGCTGCAACTGGAGGGAGAGAGAGTATGTCCAACTGTGTGTAGGGGCTGGTTAAGCTTGCCCCTCTTATCATGCACTTAAATGGGTTTCCCCCTTGACAATACTTTTTTAGTTGTTGTGAAGTTATGAATAGTATTGCCTTCCATGATAAGGGCTTTTGTATGGAGTATTTGTGCCTTCTAAGAGAAGAGTTTTATGTAAGATGGATTTATGCCTTCTAAGAGAAGGGTTTTATGTAAGATAAATCTATGCCTTCCATGAGAAGGGCTTTGATATGAGATTTTGGTGCCCTCTAGGAGAAAGGCTTCAGTAAGAAGTTTATGCCTTCCATGAGAAGGGCTTTTAGTATGAGTGTTTGATATCTCTTGAGAAGTGTGGAGATGATAAAAGATATAGATGTTTTGTGGGATGTAGTATTTGTAATATGTATGATATATGGAAGTATGAGAGGTATGGAGGTTAAAGATAGTAAAAATATGAGATTATAACTGCTGGAAAAGTTGTAGAGGTTGCTTTCCAAGAGGAAAGCAACCTCTTGGAGATAGAAGCAGTAACATAGATGTATTTTCTGAACATGGAGAGTGAGAGAATGAGTATGAGAAGAGTAATGGTGTTGTAGTGTGTTTAGTAATGCTGCTGGGATTTTCTGCCGGAGGATAGATGAGGGCCTATGAAGGCATTTATGAGCTAAGGGCTGAAGAGTTTAGTTCCTAATTTAGAAACTAAAAACTCAGAAGCTCCGAACTTCATTAAGAGCTTAAGAAGTTAATTAGAGGGAGAGAGAAGTTTATGGGAGAGTTCTTCCCCATTGGTGTGTTTTGGTGTGTTGATGAAGGGTTACATTTATAGCTGAGTTTAAGGGGTTTTTAGTAAATAATATTAGCCAAAATCTGTCCCAATTAGCAATAAATTTTCAGAGAATCCATCCTAAGATTTGGCCAAAAATGGTATGTTTTGCTTTAAGGTATTCTTTCTATTTTGGATAACAGTTGCTGGAGGAAAGAGTAGTAGAAAAGGAAAGTATTTTAGCAAGAAAGAGATAGTTTCTTAGTTGGTTCTAGTTTTTAGCCAAATGTGGAAAATCAGTAATTTCAAGGTTGCTAGGTCAGCTGTTACATCTGTTCTGAAAAAGTTGTCCCAGTTGTCAGGAAAAGCTGTCACGGCTGTTATAAGACAGCTATTGCTTGGGGCAGAAGCAGATGAATCTAGATGTCAGGCTGATGGGATTTCAGCATTAAATGGCTGGTGATATCACTTCCAGCCAGGTGTCAAGTGCTGAGCACACTGCTGGTGTTCTGCTAGAAATGTTTCATTTTTTGGGTGTTTATATTTTTGGTCCAAGGTTCTATTACAACACGTTTTTAGTAAGTAATAGAATGGTTGGTTGATAGCTAATGAAGTTTTAGAGATTTAGTTAAGGTCTTATTGTGTTGTGACTTAATCTTGGGGAGTAAGAAGAGCATTTAATACTCTGCTCTAGCAGCTGGCAGAGAAATATTTGGTCTGATTGTGGCAGACAGCAGTTGGATATTAGAGATATCATGAATATTCTATGTATTTAGAGATTAAAGATAGCCAATTAGATTAGACCATTTGTTTGAGTTGGATTTTAGTTGAAAGTAGTAATGTAGTTTATGTAGAATAATATAATGAAGTTTCTAAATTTGTATAGGAATAGCTGGAGATTGAATGAATAGTTATTTTCTCAGCATTTAGATGGCTGGAGGTATTGAGTGTTTGTCATATAATGAATATTAAGTTTTAGGAAAAGAGCAATGGGGAGTTTCATTATCTTAAATGCTATGTGATAAGAGAGGCTTACTTGCTACACACGGACTTGTCAGAGTTCAGAAAGTTGGAGAAGACACGCCAAGCAACATGTTTCTTTTATCAACATTAAATCACTGGAGCTTTACTGAACACACCTCTTAGCCCTCCAAACCACAACTCCCAAAGTTTCCCCAAAGAGACTCATGAGCTTGGATCATAAGCCAAAGATGAGATGACATACCTTGGGTTTTGTTGTCATTTTGTGTAAATATGGGCTTTTGTTGGAGAAGCGGCTTGCCATGAGTGTAAGAGAGGTAATATGGGCCGTGAGTTTTGATTCATTACTTGAGCTCGATCCATATGTTGATGTTGACGATGTCATGGGGTTATGATCCCAACTGATGAAGAGGAAATGTGGACCATGAATCCGCTTTTGGAAGTAAGGATCTTGTGGGCCATGTGAGCCCAATCCACGAGATATAAGCTTATTTTGGGCTTTAAAGAGATATAATATATATAATCTTGATGAAAGTTATATATATATATATATATTTGCATGATTCTACTTCAACACCCTTTAAACCCTTTTTTTGGGGTTGATGATTTGATCTCTTTTCCATCTTATACTTCAACGTTGATCCTTATTTTTGAATTATTTATTTATTTTTCATTTCTTTCCTTTTCTTTCATGGCTATTGATTTGAGTGGGACCATAGTTTTTAATAAAAAATTATTTTTAATAAATATAATTTAAATCATTTTTATGCTTTAGCCGCAAAAAAAAAAAAAAAAAAAAAAAAAAAAAAAAAAAACTCTTTTAAAAAACTTCTAGACTCTTGATTCAAATATTCATGAGATTGAAACATTAAAAGAAAAATTTTATCTATATTACATAGATAAAATTAGTGGCATAGTAAAAAAAAAATCAAAGAAACTTATATATTTAATCTCTTGTAAACATTTATAGCTTCATTAATTGGTTTGGATAGAGAGATTGTACTTATATATGTTTAATCTCTTGTGAAAATTGTACTCTACGATAACACAAGCAAAATGAAAAAAAAAAAATAAAGTACCTTTTCTCTATGATGATAAAGTAGAACATGTTAAGAATTAAGAGAAAAAAAAAATGCTTTAACATTTCCACAACAAATCTTATTTGGCAAATTGTTATTAGTAGATAGAAAAATAATGTTAATATTTGGCCCAAATTAGAATTAGTAACAGCTTACCACATAAAATTTGTTGTAAAATTATTGTGAAAATTGCTGTGAATATAGCATTACTGTTATTGTTTTGAACCCAAATTACTATAATTTTCAAGTTAGGGTGTTCAAAATTTTTATTAGAATGGTCATAATAGGTTAATTTAGTATATAAAATTTTTCTGCAAGCATATGTAAACATTTTTTTACAAGTTAGGGTGGTCTCGTGACCACCCTGACATTCACATAGAGCCGCCATTGCTCTTGATTCAGAAAGGCTATTATTAGTAGTTATTACTCTTATAATTTTGTGAAAAATAATTTTTTTTGGTAGTTTTATATATAAACATTAGGTCTTCTCCGCAAATAGTTTTTGGTTTACACATTTGTATTATGGGTTTTAGGGTTTTTGAGTCTTCGTTTACACGTTTGTTTTCTGGGTTGTACCATTTTTGAATTTTTGGGTTTTCTGTGTTGTAGGGTTTTGTTTGAGTCTCTCTAATATTGTAGCCCAAGTAGAAAAATTTAAAAGTAAAATATATTATAATTAGGTGTAAATCTGTGAGACTTAGCAAATTGATGCATCAAAAATTTAAAATCAACAAAAATTTCAAAAACTTTGTGAGGGAGATGGTATATACACCCAAAAAGGGTATATAATCTCCCTTTTTTTTATATAACTTCTTCGATCACATGTCAGACGATGTCATGTCCTTTGACCATGCTTTCAAAATTTTTTTTTGGTAGACTTATGTTAATTGTGTTGCCACCCACTAATTCTCCATGCACACCTCATTACAATGCCTAAAATAATTAAGGAAACCCTCTAGCCCTAACCTAAGCCCCTAATGACTCAGTTAAAAAAAAAAAAAAAAAGCCCCTAATGACTTCTCGATCGATATCTGGATATAAATGTTCTAGCAAGCTCCTCAGTTCCACCAGTTGTTCTAATTGTGCTGTAAAAAAGTTTGAAAATGTTAACTTACCCCACTCTCTCTTTAAAGTTGCAATGCCTTTTAAGTGGAGTTATGGTATGTATTTGTATTAGAACCCCCTTCCCTCTGTGTGTGTGTTTGTTTCTCTTAAAAAAAAGATTTGGAAAGGTTGCCCAGCCATGTTTAATGTTGCCAACTTTATATCACCTATAGTTCCATATATTAGATTAAGGGCATACATTAATCATTTATTTTAAAAACTTTCATATTTTTATTAAACCCTTCAGTTTCATCTGAATTCTGGACCCAGCAATTAAGGGCCACAACCACTTCCTCCACGCCAGATTATATGGTACAAAGTTCACAGTTCCGTAAACTCCACCAGCTCTCAGACCCATGATCTGATACTCGTTATAAGTAGAGGACTGGTTAGTATAGAGCTCACAAAGAACTGACTGCGACACGCTAAAATATGATTTAGAACTCGCGGCTACTAGAGTGGAGACTCGTGGCTACAAGTAAAGTGCTACAAGTTAGGGGGTCTAAAACCTTTCAACATCCAATATGATATACCCTCCTACAACACCTCACCTTTTTTAAAAACACCAAAATTTTAACCCAAATCAAGTTTTGGTGCACGTCACTTTTAGGATTCTCAATACCATAATTACCTTTAATTCTTTTGCTTAATGACCAAAATATTAGACAAATTAAATTTAATACCGCCAATTGGTGTTATGTTATTTGTGATTGGGGTAGTACCTGTACGGCTGTACCATACACATGAAGTAACAACTTAAAATTGTTACTTAGGTTGTGATGGGGGTGTTTTTGACAGAGATAAATTAGCTTATAAGCATAAGGCAAGGAGGATTGACGACCTCTGCAGGTCGTCGACTTCACAAAAGATGACAGAGGATCCTTAATTAACCAACGACACCTTCAAGACTTGACGCCACCAAAGCCGACGAATACGTCACATACTGATGAGAAGAATGGAAGCATCAGTTGACCATAAGACTAACGAGACGAAGAAACCGACAGATGCCACGTGGCCATGCATGGTCCCCATAAATGCTCATGTATGGAAATGCATCACATACCAAGGCCTTATCGCGCTCACATGTCTTTCTCATATGGAAAGACACCCTAGAATCACGAAAACTGTAATACGAAATACCCTACAAGGAAAGATCCCCACTTCTAACGGATCTTGATTTACCACTTACCACTATATAAGCACCTGACTTCCTATTTCCTTAGGTACACAAAAAATCCCTAGCTTTCTCATTATAGAGTTCTAGAGATTTCTCATTCATTGACTTGACCTTCGGAGGGTTCTTGGCCGGAACACACCGGTACCTTATGTTTAGTCCATTTGTTCTTATTACGCAGGTACCCATTGGAACGCTTTGGAGCCAACAACTCACTGATGATTTCAGCACATCATCAGTTGGCGCTGTCTGTGGGAAGCCTCGATTCTGAGACAAAAGAGTTGCATGGTCTAGAGCGTTCAATGGCTACCATCAACCAGGAAACAAGGAATCCACCCAACGCCCTGGAAAGACAAGTGCAAACCCTAGCTGCAGCGGTGGAGCGACTCACCTAACATAACCAGGAGTTGGAACAACAACTGAACCAAAGGAACAAGCAACGACAAGAAGGCCCACGCAACAAGTGAGACGCCGACGAAAAAATGGTAGTCACCTACCCACAGGGGGCAGGCAAGAGAGGGAAGACTAGGAAGAGAGCAACGTCCCTAGTAGAAGGGACGGTCTGGAAGACACTAGTTGTCCCTCTAAAATAGAAGTCAATGCAATGCGCATAGCCCAGGATATGCAGATGATGAAGGAGAAGATGGACATGATGATGAATGCTATGAGGGGACGAGTATCTACAAACTTGGATAAGCTAGTCCATTGTACCAACTCAAAATTCACCACCAAGGTAACATCCTTCCCCCTTCCAGTGAAGTTTCGAATGCCGCAAGTAGAAACATACGACAGGTCAAGATCCACTCGAGCACCTAGAGTCATTCAAAACCCTCATGCACCTGCAAGGAGCTCCAGATGAAATTATGTGTAAGGCCTTCCCTACCACGTTCGATAGGCCAAATACCTATTGACCCCTTGTGATAAATTAACCAATTAATTTAGCCAAGTGAATTAATTAAGTTAATTAACATGCAAACGCGTGGTAGCATAAATAAATCACCAATAAACTAATTATGCAGTGGAAAATAAATAACACGGTGATTTGTTTACGAATGGGGAAAACCTAACGGCAAAAACTCCACCGGGTGATTTTCAGGTCACCACTCCCGAAATTCCACTATTATCATAACAAGCGGTTACAAGTAAAGGAATCTCAAGTACCTTACTAACCTACAGTTGAACCCTTACCCCAATACCCAATTGGACTTGTTATGTAGTGACAATTTCCCCTTTTGATGCACGGCTCCTAAGTACGTGACTAACCAATGCGCGGATCCCAGTACGCGACTTCAATCACCAACTATAGAGAGATTTGTTAGCAGCAAAGTTCTTTAGTTCATCCACGATGAAGATCAAGAAGATGCTTGGTCACAAAACCCAAAGGTGCACATACACAGCAACTTCTTCAGAAGAGATGAACTAGGGAAAAACTTTGTCTTCGGTCACAAATTCCTTGAACATACTTTACTCAATGCTTGTGCAACTTGTCTACCCTTTAACGGCCCTTAAAACAATCCTTTTATATGTCTAAGGTTAGGAGAAAAGAAGGCTCAAAGACACATTTACAAATCCCAAGAAATCATATCAGAAATTCTGATTTATAAACCTCGACAAATAGAAGCTGTCGAGCAGGTGTCGAGCACACGGGGCTGGAACAGCTTTCTTAAGCTCGATAGATGCAGCTGTCAAGCTTTAATGAATTTGCACTTTCAGCTTGTTTTCTTGGATAGACTTGAAGGCTTCAACACTTGATCTTGAAACATGGCTTCTTGAAGTATTTTAACACATCCTAGATCTACCCAAATACAAGTAAAGTGCGTTTTGTCAAAAGATTAGCCAATTACATAAAATCATGACATATGTTCTTAACATGTGAACCACATATGTCCTAACAATCTCCCCCTTTGGCAATCCGTGACAAAACCACAACAAACAAATGAACACATGAGAGAAGTCATAAATCACTCAACTCATATTCACTTGTTGAATACAATAAAATCTATCCTAACACAAACTCTTGAAAAACTTTGCAAGAAGAGAGTTTATGGCAAGTAGACTTTGACAACCTGTATTTTTGAAACACTTTAAACAAAACTCATCAATGCATCTTAGTGTGAAACAGAAATAATAGATTGCATACAAGTATATGAAGCATGTGTATAAAGAAAGAAAAGAAACAACACATGTAAGATAGGTGAGGAAACATACATCAACATATAAATAAGATAAGTACAATGTATGTGTAAAAATGGTCACAAGACCCAATGTACAAGAACAATGTATCTAAAAAGAAAGAAAAGAAAAGATACATCATATCCTCACTACATCCCTCATATCAACAACACTCTCCCTAACAAAAAAATCCTATACTAACTCTCCCCCTAAGAATGACTACTCTCATATCCCAAAACTACTCCCCCTTTTTGTCACGAGTGACAAAGGGTAAGAGTGTCAAGTAGACATCTCATCGGTAGAGCTAGCATCTCCATCATCATCATTCGAAGCATCATCGTCATCGTCATCATCATCATCATCATCCGAAGCATTAGAATCAGAAGCCACTAGAGGAGGTGGTGAAAGAGAAGGCTTAGGAGCGAAACCACCCATAGCCGCCTGCCGTCGTGCAACACGACCAACACGAACATTCACCTGATACAACTCAGTAGAGAGTGTATCAAGGCGAGCATCCATGCACTGTAGCTACACCATGATATCTCCAAGTGACACATCGCCCAAGGAAAAGGAGGCGACGGATGTAGATGCAGCAGTCCGAGATGAAGGAGCTGAAAGGGAGGGAGGTGCTACTGACTCTTGTCGCGACCGAAATTGTGCTTCACTACGTTTTACGGTAGCAGCGTCTATGGCACACATGAAGGTGAAAGGGTCAGACATTGGAAAAGGGACGAAAAAATGGTGTAAAATCCTCGTGATAGCAGAAGGAAAGATGAGCTTATCACGGGACGCCGAATCTAGATGAACATCTATGATAGAAAGAATGAAATGAGAAGGAAAGTCTATGGTAAGATGCTCAAGTAGAGACAACAAAAATCGAGTACGAGGCTCTGTAATGGAGTTGTAGTGAGAGAAAGGATAGAGTACAAAAGTCATCACCATGTTCAAGAATCTAGGACCTTTAGCAAAAGGCCGACATGGTGTAAACTGACGCTCACCCCAAGCAAAAGGGCGCTCACAGAAAGCGGACATGAGCTCATCCTTGGACACAATCCTCAAACGCTCACAACTAGGATAGTCAGGAAACTCTATCTTAGGAATCCGAAGCACATCCGCAACAAGTTGCGGTGTGACAGGGATGCGCGTTCCTCGAACGCGAGTGAAGAAAAGAGGTACTGAATGATCAATCCCGAGCATGTTGGAGTAAAACTCCCGGATAAGCACGAGAGGACAGGTGACCGGGACATCACACAATGACTCCCATCCCCAACTGTGAATGACAGTGGGAAGGTTAGTGTTGGTGAAGTCCGCCAAAATGACTTGGCATTCCGAATAGCACTTCTTAAATTTCCTAGTAAACGGAGGGGTATGCTCTTAGGGATTTGGAAACAATCCCAAAGGGTGTTGAAGACCTTACTCGACATCGTCAGATAAAAATCATTAACCGTCCACATTAGAGGGAGAATAAAAGGCCGAGTGCCCCCGTCCACCTAACCTACTGCCTCTCCTCCTTCGGACTGGTCCCCCTCATCCTCCTCACTTTTCTCATCTTCCTCATCTCCCTCCTCATGCTCATCTCCCTTGTCATTTTCCTCATCACCTTCCTCATCCTTATCCCCTTCTTCATCATAGGGGATTAGGCAGGCGGTTCCCTTTCTGGGGACCGAGGGGAATCTTTCTCAGGCTCACGCCCTGACGGATAGACCTCGTCGTAGCTCGCACCCTCACGGACTGACGACGACAGTTCACTTGTCGCTTTTATAGCTGACATCTATCCACCTACAAGCGACAGAGGTTTTCTAAGAGCCTATTTAGCGGGTCTCTAAAGACAAAATATGACTGTCCAAGAAGATAGAAATTAAAAGCAAAGAGAAGAGAACTTACGGGAAGAAACGGATGGTGGTTTCCTTGAAAGAAGACGGTTTCCTCGATAGGCGACGGGTCACCAAGCGATGGGCAGTTTGAATGACGTTATGACAGCTTTAGGTCTTACAAAGCCCTCAAAATGAAGCAAAGGAAAATGAGGAGGAGGGGAGGAACTATTTATAGAGCAAGGGGGCACAGTATACGAAGCGATGCCTACGACTAGAAACAACGCCAACTAGATAGCGCCACGTGTCACCTAGCATTTAAGTCAAGGTTGCTTAAGGACATTTAATGATGCCCTTTTTCAAAAATCTATAATTAATGCTCACGATACTCCATAGCTTGTCAGCTAAAACCGACGGAACCATGGAGTAGGGGGCAGCTGATAGGGGTTTTTTTTAATAGAGATAAATTAGCTTATAAGTAGAAGGCAAGGAGGGTCGACGACCTCTGCAGGGTCATCCACTTCACAAAAGATGATGGAGGATCCTTAATAAACTAACGGCACCTTCAAGACATGACGCTACCAAAGCCGACGGATACATCACGTACCGACAAGAAGAATGGAAGCATCAGTTAACCATAAGACCGACGGGACGAAGAAACCGACGAGTGCCATGTGGCCATGCGTGGTCCCCACAAATGCTCATGTATGGAAATATCTTGCGCATCACGTACCAAGGCCTTATTTCCCTCACATGTCTTTCTCATATGGAAAGACACCCTAGAATCACGGAAACCCTAATACCAAATATCCTCCATAAGGAAAGATCCCCACTTCTAAGGGATCTCGATTTACCATTCACCACTATATAAGTATCAGACCTCCTCTTTCCTCAGGTACACAGAAAATCCCTAGGTCTCTCACTATTGAGTTCTTAGAGATTTCTCATTCACTGACTTGACCTTCAGAGGGTTCTTGGCCGATACCACACTGGTGCCTTCTGTTTGGTTTATTTGTTCTTATTATGAAGGTACCCATTGGACTTCTTTGGAACCTACAACTCACTGACGATTTCAGCACATCATCAGGTTGTAAACTGTTTCCATGCTCAATGTTTATACACCTTTCTCTTTCTTTTTTGGCGGAGTTATATTTCAACATATAGTGCCTGTATCAACTTAGGACATTTGCTTCATGATAATTATTCTTAAATTGGATTTCCTTCCAACAAAGCATCATGATTTTTTTAGTGGTAAAAGCCATAAAAATTTTAAGAATTTTTTTTTTTTCAAGTTATAGTGGTTCTTTGGGAAAAATATTTATTTTTTGTAGTGATATATATAAATATTATTAAAAATTTTGGTTAGAAAGTTCATATGGTCCCCAAAAAAATTGAAAAAAATAAAAATAAAAAAAACTAAAATTACGTCTTATTTTATGAGAGGTGCTACGTCCACAACATTTTTACAACATATTATAGGTGATTAGTTGTTATTGGTTAAAAATTTGAACCTAACACTAAGATTACTTTTTTGCTTCAACAATTACAACCAGTAACAACCTGCCAATTAGAATTTATTGTAAAAATATTGTGAACATATTATTTCTCTTATTTTATACAATATAGGTTGCAAATTTTCAAAATTAAGTCAACTTTTACTGTAAATAAGCAATTTCAAAATAGGCACTTCTTAAGTCAACACTTGTTAGAAAAACTAAATTATTGTAATTTGGAAAGAGAGCTAGAATCAATGGAACATGTTAAACCAGTATAATCAATAAATAATAATTTATACCACTAATTTATTTCAAATAATATAAGTTTTTGTTTCTTTATAAATAAGTAAGCTTTTAGCTTTTTCTCTTACATTATACAAATAATTTACCGAAAATAAGTAATCCCAAAACAGTCTCTTAAGTCAACACTTGTTAGAAAAACTAAAATTTTATAACTTGGAAAGAGAACTACAATTAATGGAACATTTTAATCCAATATAATCAATGATTAATAATTTTTCCTTTTGTGGTTGTGGCTTGGTGGAAGGATTTATCATATTATTTCACATGATTCTTGATAGGACTTGAGCAATTCTAGTAGTAGTGCATCAAGGAATATATTGTGGCCATGATTATAACTCCATTAAGGCCTCGATGATACGCATAGTATTGCATATTACCATCACATAACAAAGGTTGATGGGTTCACGTCAAAGACCTCTTCTTTCATGAAAAAAAAAAAAAAAATTTATGATATGTGATAGGCCAAGAATGTATTGACCCCTTATGATAAATTAACCAATTAATTAGCTGAGTGAATTACTAAAGTCAATTTAATATGCGATAGCATGGTAGCACAAACAAATCACCAAATAACTAAATGCAGTGGAAATTAAATTTGACATGGGTGATTTGTTTTCGAATAGGGAAAACCAACACGGCAAAAACCCCACCGGGTGATTTTAAGGTCACCACTCCCGAGAATTCACTATTATCACAACAAGCAGTTACAAGTAAAGGAATCCCAGTACCTTATACCAACCTACAGTTGAACCCTTACCCCAATACCCAATTGGACTTGTTTTGTAGTGACAATCTTTCCTTTTCAATGCTTGGCTCCTAGTATGTGACTAACCAATTGTACGGATCCCAGTACGCGACTTAATCACCAACTTGAGAGAGATGTTGGCTGCAAAGTTCTTCGGTTCATCACACGATGAAGATCAAGAAGCTCCTTGATCACAAAACCCTACGGTGTACAAACAAAACAGCTTCTTCAAGAGAAAGATGAAATAGGACAAATTTTGTCTCCGATCACAATTTGCATGAACAAGACTTTGCTCCACACTTGTGCAACTTGTGTGACCCTTGACGGCCCTTAAAATAATCTTTATATATGTTTAGGGTTGTGAGAAAAGAAAGTCCAAACATATACCCATGGATTGGACGAAAAACAGAACAGAAAATCTGAATTTCAAAAACCTCAATAGATAGCTATCTATCGAGCTAGTTGTCGAGCCATGGGCTTCAGCAGCTTTTAAACCTCGATAGATGCAAGCTGTCGAGTTTTAAAATACAACACTTTCACACTTGATTCTTGGACAGACTTGCATGGCTTTAACACTTGAACTTGAAAGCTTGTTCCTCGAAGCATTAAACACATCCTAGATCTACCCAATTACAAGTAAAGTGTGTTTTGTCAAAGGATTAGCCAATTATATAAAATAGTGACATATGTTCCTAACATTGAATCACATATGTCCTAACAATCTCCCCCTTTGGCAATCCGTGACAAAAACCACAACAAACAAATGAACATATGAGAGAAGTCATAAATCACTCAACTCATACTCACTTGTTGAATACAATAAAATCTATCCTAACACAAACTCTTGAAAAACTTTGCAAGAAAAGAGTTTTTGGCAAGTAGACTTTGACAACCTGTATTTTTGAAACACTTTAAACAAAATTCATCACAATATCTTAGTGTGAAACATAAATAATAAATTGCATACAACATAGAAGAAACTTGTGTATAAAGAGAGAAAAGAAACAACACATGGAGAGATAGGTGAATAACATACATCAATATAAATAAAAAGAAAATATAAGTACAATGTATGTTAAAATGGTCACAAGACCCATGTACAAGAGATAATGTATCTAAAATAGAAAGAAAGGAAAAGATACAAAAATCCTCACTACATCCCTCATATAAACACTCCCTTTATCTCCTATATTAACCCTCCCCCTATGAGTATGACTCCTCTTATCTCAAAACTACTTCCCCTTTTTGTCACGGGTAACAAAGGGAAAGTACATCAAGTAGACATCTCATCATCACTGGGCCAGCCATCATCATTATCCTCAGCATCATCAGCACTGCTAAAACCATCATCACTCTTACCCTCAGATGCCTTGGGAGATGGAGAGGAAGCCACTGTGAAACCACCCATCACAGCCTGTCGTTGCGCAATAAGACCGGTACGGGTGTTCACTTGACAAAACTCATTACTGAGAATCTCAAGGCGAGCATCCATATGCACAAGCTGTGCCATGATGGCCTTAAGTGTCACTCCACCAGCTGAAGAAGAAGGAGTGAAGGTGGATGGAGCAGTAGAAGCCATATGAGCTGTCGTCTATGCCCAGGGCTACCTCGGTCTAAACTGTACCTCGCTCTGTCGAATGGTAACAACGTTAATGGCACGCATATACAGGAAGTGGGGAGACTCAGGATAGAAGACGGAAAAATGGCGAAGGAGCCGTGTGATAGCTGAAGGAAAGATGAAATGAGAAGGGAAGTCAATAGAAAAATCCTTAATAAAGGATAACAAAAAGTGAGCATGAGGCTCTGTGATGGTGCTATAGTGAGACAAAGGATGAAGGATAAATGTCATCACCATATTAAGGAACCTCGGACCTTTAGCAAAGGCTGAGCAAGGGGTGTTTTGATGCTCACCCCAAGAAGATGGTGTCTCATAGAATAGAGACTCAAGCTCATCTTTACACACAGTCTTAAGACGCTCAGAACTAGGGTAGTCAGGATGCGCAACCCTAGGTACGTGTGGTACCTCGGATGCAATATCCAGAGTAACTACCATGCGCACACCTCTAATGCGAGTGATAAAAAGAGGTGTAGAGTAATCAAGTCTGTGCATATTGGAGTAGAACTCCTGTATGATCACGGAAGGGCACGTGATCGAGACGGCATAAAGTGACTCCCAACCCCTACTGTTAATGACAGTGGGTAGGTCAGAGTTAGAAAAATATGACAGAACGACTTGGCATTCTGAATGAATGCCGCATCGTGAAAAGTTTTCAAAGAAGTCCGATTTGGCCTTCTCATCACAGAACCAGACAGAAGAGGGAGTGGGGTCAAAAGAAGTAGAAGAAGAAGATGCCCCGGAACGAAGAGGGTTCCAGGATAGAGTAGACTTATGTTTAGGTGCCATGACGCAACTAACATAGAGGGAGAGAAAGAGAGGGAGACAATCAGAAAAGCACCAAACAACAAATATATCAAAATATATAGAATTGAAGGTACGTATGTATGATAATGCATGAACATGTGACATGCACATATAATTGCATCATGGGCTCAGCCTTATCCAAACCTAACAGCACACAGTAGATCAACAAAGTAAACACACATAAAAAATGCATGAAACATTGTTATAATGCAAATGTGATGCAATGCATGAAGTTTTAAAGCCATTTACACAACACCCAACCTAAAAATGTTACAAAGTCTCATGAATTTTGAAAAACCCCCAAAAATTCTTCAAAAACCAAAACTTAGGTAAAAAAAGAATGAAATGCATGATTAAGGAGTGAGAAAGGATCATACCAGATGAAGAACACTTGATTTGAGTCGATGATCAAGTGAGGAATGTGAGGAGTTTGAGTTTGAGATGTTTGGGAGTGAAAGAAGAGAGAAACTGTTGAGAGAGATCGAAGGAAATGAGTGAGAAATCACGAGGCGCCTATTTATAAAAATCTCATAAAGCTCGATCGATCGAGAGAAATCAAGCTTTAAAAATGCGCTTCTTAGCTGTCGAACCAGCTATCAAGGAGCTAACAAGAGGCTTTCTCAACAAAGAAGTTTGATGGATTGGGGTAGCTATTGAGAAGCTATCAAGGAGACAGAAAGGTATTCGATAGATCGAGCTAGCTATCGAGAAGGTATTGAAAGGTCAGAAAGTCTCCCGATGGATCGAACTAGCTATCGAGAGCTATCGAGAATGTGATAAAAATCAGCTGAAGAGTCTCGATAGATAGCTTATCTGTCAAGAGCTATCGAGCAGTTATTGAGATGATAAAAGCAGTTTTTCAAGGAGGAGAAAAACACAGATATGAATGCAATCAAGCATGCTACTGTAGACGACTAAATTTCTCGGTTCGAAATGAGTCAAACAAGTAAAATAGTTTCACAAATGCGAATTTGTATTGATAATTGTATGGTACAATTCTCTCTGATTACAAAAGAGTGATCCTCTGATTCGATCTCCTTGCAAGACTTATTGATTTGGATTTGTGGTAATGTGATTGACTTGAACACAAAATATCCTTCAATTTGGTTGAGGGATGGATCGAAGATTGTTGAAACAGAATTACAATGAATCTCTGGCTATGAGCTTGTTAGAAATTCTTTGTTCTTCACGTTCTTCGTATGTTCTTCGTGTTCTTGGTGCGTTCTTCGTCTTTGAAGGTTTGTGGTGGAAGTTCTTCGGTGCTTTAGAGGCTTGAATCCGTTGAGCTTCGTTGATTTGTGATTTGTTGATGTTTTTCGGACACTTTAGGCTTGATTCCCGCAGACTTTTGGATCTAGGCGGATGATTTGGATGATTTGAATGTTTGCACAATTTTCGAGTTTCAGATGAAGAAATGGATTCCAAAATCAGAATGTACTCAAAAAACTGAATGGGACAGGTCCATTTTGAAAATGTTGACTTTTTGGTCAAGGTCAAAGTTCCACTTGGTCAATGCATTTTCTCTTTCTCTTTCTTTTTTTTTTTTTTTTTTTGGCAGGCGGTTCGGATTCGGGTCAGATTTCCAGGTCGGTCTGGGTCAAACCGGGTCAGCTAAACAAATGGGTCAAATGACGTCATCCATGACGTCATAAAACTGAGATGCGTGTCAGGTATAGCGCATGGAAGCGCGTGGGAAAGAAGTGCCGGCGCGTGTATGCGCGTGTGAGAGATGGAAGTGCGTGTTTCGTTGGGGTAGCGTTTGTCGGAGCTTCAAGTGGTGCATGGTGGCGTGTGGTTGATCGTTCGGGCCTGAAATTTTCAGGTTTTGTACATCGGGGCACGCTGGATTGAGTGGTAGTTTCCGTTATCTGAATTGGTGGCCCAATTTACACAGAAGTGACGGAGGAGGCCACGATCTTTGAAGCCTATGGTGGCGCGTGGAAGCTCGTGGCGGCGTTTTTGGGCCTGAAATTTTGGGGTTTGGCCGATCTGAGGCCGTAGAATCTGCTGGTATTGTCTGTTTTCTGAAATTGTGGGCAGATTTTCATAGATTCGAAGGACTAAACAGTTAGTCATCGCGAGCTTATGGCAGCGCGTGGTGGCGCGTGGTGGCTCCGTTGATGATGATCTTTCTGGGTTTGTAGATCGAAGTCCGTTTAAGGTCCCTATGGGTTCAGTTTTGTGAAATCCTGAACAGATTTGCACAGATTTTGAAAGACTACTCCGTTGGTCAGTGTGAGTTGGCCACGCATAGGAGCACGTGGATAGCCTATTGAGTTTGATTTTTTTTTTTCTGGGCCTTTGCAGCTTGAAGTCCTTAGAAGATTTATGTGGATTGACTTTTGTGAAATCTTGCCAGAAGTTTTAGAAATCTGGAAGAGGAGACGGCAGGCATTGTTAAACTTGTTGCCATTTTAGTCTACGTTGTGGTTCTGACAGTGTTTGACAACCCAGGCAGGGAATGGTTCCAAGTAATTACTGAGCGTCTCTATATTGATTGCCATCTTTTATTTTCAAAATTCAGTGTAGCCTTCCCCGACCTTGAGTGCATTTGAGTTGCAAAATCTGACTTTAAACATTGGTGGCAGCATTTTTTTCTCTTTCTTTTTTTTGTCTGTGAGCTTCTTAATATCCCTATATAAAGCCACTCAGAGCATGCATTAATCTGTACAAGGAATTTCCAGTGGGCAGCATGATACGTAGAGAAATTGTGTTTTTTTTTTTTTTTTTTTTTTTTTTTTTTTTTTTTTTTTTTATCTCTTTTTTTTTCACATGCTTGGTTTGTACTAACCATTTTTTTTTTTTGGACAGGCTAGAGATTAAAATTGAAGCTCTCTCTTTATCGATTTTTTTTTTTTTTTTTTGGTTGAGACGTGCCATGAGATTTTCTTCTGACAGGTTCTTTGTTGTTGCTTGTTTTTGTCACGCAGCATGCTATCCTTGGCAATTAAATTGCACCAACACTTGTCTTTTCAACGCAGCCATCTCAAGAGTCTTTGCAATGTAGCCACATCAAAAGTCTTTACCATGAAGCCGTGCCAGCATTTGTCCTTGTACTGAAGCTGCACTAGCACTCTTCTTTTGCCATCAAGCTGCCTCGACATTTTATTTGCATTGAGGCCACATCTACACTTCCTTCATACCCAAGCTATGCCATCATTCATCTTTGCCATGAAGCCGTGACAACACTCTACATTAGCACTTGCATTTGCATTGAATTCGTGCCAATCCATCTTTGCCATGGAGCCATGTTGACACTTTATTTGCACTGAAGCCATGCCAACATCCATCTTTGCCATGGAGCCATGTCGACACTTTATTTGCACTGAAGCCATGCCAATATTTGTCTTTGCTAGGAAGCTACGTCAACACTTCATTCATACCGAAGCCGTGCCAACACTCATCTTTGTCGTGAAGCCACGTCAACACTTTATTCGCATCGAAGCCGTGCCAGCATTTGTCTTTGCCACGAAGCAACATCAACACTTCATTCACATTGAAGCCGTGCCAACGTTCATCTTTATCATGAAGCCATGCCAACACTCCTCATTAGCACTTGCACTTGCATTGAAGTTGCACCAATATCTGCCATAAAGCTATGACAACACTCCACATTAGCACTGAAGTCATGCCAATACTCGTCTTTACCATGACATCGCGTCAATACTTCATCTGCCTTGAAGTCGCACCAACATTGGCCTTTGAAGTTGCATTAGTGCCAATTTTTAGAGGCAACAAAGTTCAAACATCAAGGGTACATAGTACTATCGCCAGACATCAAGATTTTAGAGACGCCAACAAGACTTTCGAAGATGCAAGAAGATACCAACAAAACCTTGAAGTTTCAAGAAGCTCCTATCAAGACTTTAAGGATGCAAAGAGATGCCAACAAAACCTTGAGTGTGAGAAGAATGTTGCCGAGACTTTGACATTGCACGATCATGCTCTTAGAGGAGAGATTATGCAACACCAACTTCAAATGCTAGAGGAAGGTGACGTTGTCTAGATTTCAGAGACATGATGTGAAACTGCACCACTCAGAAGGGAGATGATGTGGTTCAAATTTCAGAGTTGTGAAGTGGCACAACCTAGAAGAGAGACGATGTAGCTTAGACTTGCAAGGTACAAGAAGATGCCCCCATGAGATAAGTGACGTAAAGCATACTTCAGAAACATGGGAGAATGTCCATAGAAGATGGAAATGCCATGCAGACTTTATTTCTTGCAAAAAGAGGTTGAAGATTTTATTTTGTTCCATAACCAAGAATCAACTTATGCTTATCATCATTTCAAGGAAAGCTAAGCAACGTCAACTCTTTACAGTCTTCATCTTCGACTACAATAATCTTCGATCATCCTATTGAGCAGTTGACTACCTTTAAGCAATGCCTTGCCAACCAAAGGGACCTTAAAAGCATATTGACAACCGTTGCAAAACTCTTCAAGCCAGACTGACAATCCTTCTTCTTTTCATGTGACTGAACTTAGTGACAAGTACTAAGCTGCCTATGTACCCCGGAGAGGGATCAAGTCATCACGTAGTTCAACATAAATTTTTTTTTTTTGATATTTTCTTTTTGGAGGATTTCTTTGTTTTGTTTTGTTTTTTTTTGTTTTTTTGTTTTTTTGTTTTTTTTTTTTTTTTCTAACTTTTTTTTTAGTGCGTGACTGAACTTAGTAAAAGATACTAAGTTGCCTACGTACCCTTGAGAGGGATCAAGTCATTACGTAGTTCAAAATAAATTTTTTTTTTTTGGTTATTGATTTTTTTTTGTTATTGTTTGTTTGTTTTTTTTTTTTTTTGGTTGTTTTTTTGCAAAAAGGGGGGCTCAGTGTGTAATAATGGGTATCACCACTAATCAAACCCGAGACCTCTCAAGGGTGACTTGGGCATCCAACCACTACGCCACACTAGCAATTGGTGACATAGAGTGGGATTAATTTCTCCTTATTGGTACGCTTTCAGAGGTAATGGGAAGACATCATGTACTCTTGCAGCGTTATAGTGGGCAGTTTAGACTCTTACCAAGGAGCAATCCTCGATGTTCAAGCGTAGAAGTGTTTAAGGAACTTCCCATTGATGGGGCCGATCCTTATGCCACCACTGTTAATCAATTTGTAAGCTTCTTTGGTGTTTGCCCCCTGCCTGAGAGTTGGAAGTACATCACAAGCAATGGTTACATGGTTTGACCCGACAACTTCATTGAAGTCTAGATCTATCTTGTTTTCTTTGGCAAGCTTCATGATTTGTTCTTTGAAGACGAAGCATTTTTGGATTGGGTGGCCAATGATCCGATGATATTTGCAGTAGTTAGGGTCATCAACTTTCCCCATGTCTTCTGGTCGCTTGCATTCTGGCAATTCAATCAGCTTCAATTGCAATAGTTGTTCTAAGATGTTTGGCACTCTTCATCGGGGAACGGATATACTTTTTGCTCACGTTCCTTGAAAGTCAGATGACGCACCTCGTTCTTTTGCAATCCTTCAAGCCGTTTTTCATTTGCATTTGCTCCTCTTCTTGGAACCTTAACTTCGGCAGTGTTAACAACCATTGGGTCTTTGAGACTGACTTTTGCATTCCTGTCATTCCTCCTTACTTCCTTTCTGCTTTCCTCAGGTATGGGAGGTTTTGTACTTCCATGGCTAGCAATGCTCAACTCCATGTTGTGGGCACGAGTTGCTAACTCTTCAAATGTTCGAGGCTTTATCCCTTGAAGGATGTAAAGAAGTCCCCAATGCATGCCTTGGATGCACATCTCTACCGCAGAAATTTCTGAAAGTCTATCCTTGCAATCCAAGCTCAAAGAACGCCATCGATTGATATAATCGACCACCGGCTCATTTTCCCATTGCTTAGTGTTAGTAAGCTCCATCATGCTCACCGTGCGACGTGTACTATAGAATCGGTCAAGAAACTCTCTTTTGAGTTGTTGCCAACTGTCGATTGACTCAGGTTCTAAGTCTGTATACCAATCAAAGGCATTTCCTTTTAGTGAACGAACAAACTGCTTTACAAAGAGGCCTCCTTAAGTCCCTGCATTCTCACAGGTTTCTACAAAGTGAGCCACGTGTTGCTTAGGGTTTCCTTTGCCATCAAATTGTAAGAACTTGGGGGGTTGATACCCATTTGGCATCCTCATATTATCGATGCGCTTTGTATAGGGCTTCGAATATATGAGAGAACTTGTAGAAGAACCTCCATATTGTGCCCGAATGGTGTTCGTTATCATGTCCTGCAATTGTTGGACAGATATCGAAGCCATTGAGGTGGAATGTCCGTGTTGAGAAGTGCCTTCACCTCCTTTTCCTTTATCGACCTTAGCGTTTTCTCCTTTCAAGGTAAAGCCAGGTGGGTGCTTAAGGCCATGACTTGATTCACCCGAATCTTCTACCTCCAGCTTGTTCATTAGGGTTGCAATTTTGACGTCCTTTTCTTCAAGTGATTTTGTGAGAAGGATGATCCTTTGTTCCATTTCAACCATCTTTTCTTCCATGGTGGAGGTGTTAGTCATCATGACTGACACAACTTCCCAAGATGATGGAGAAGGAAGTGAATTGAAGTAAGCACGTGAAATCTCATTTTTTGGGTTCCCTTTGATGGGAGAGAAATCGTGTGACCAACTTCTTGTGAAGGAAGAAGGGGATTTGCCCCCATACTTGAGGTGTTCCAAGGTGGAGATGTCCTTATTGATGACCTTGTTTCTTGTGAGAGGGTCTAAGGAGATGATTGTCTGGACCTTGGCTTCCTTGGTTGATTGAGATTGAAGTTGATTATTTGCTTTGGGTTGGCTACAATTGATTACCCCAATGTAGTTGTTGGTGGTAGTCGTACCAAGTTTAGTTGAAGTAGCTATTGTTGAAGCTTGAATGTTCTTGCTAGTGGTCATTGGAGCTGGTAGCAAGGTGATGTTGATTTCTTTCTTTGAAGGAGAATGAGATGAGAGGTAGAGATGTCCCATCCCACTGGGCGTGCCAGAATATGTAGACGACTAAATTTCTCGGTTTGAAATGAGTCAAACAAGTAAAATAGTTTCACAAATGCGAATTTGTATTGATAATTGTGTGGTACAATTCTCTTTGATTACAAAAGAGTAATCCTCTGATTCGATCTCCTTACAAGACTTATTGATTTGGATTTGTGGTAATGTGATTGACTTGAACACAAAATATCCTTCAATTTGGTTGAGGGATGGATCGAAGATTGTTGAAACAGAATTACAATGAATCTCTGGCTATGAGCTTGTTAGAAATTCTTTGTTCTTCACGTTCTTCGTATGTTCTTCACGTTCTTCGTATGTTCTTCATGTTCTTCGTGCGTTCTTCGTCTTTGAAGGTTTGTGGTGGAAGTTCTTCGGTGCTTTAGAGGCTTGAATCCATAGAGCTTCGTTGATTTGTGATTTGTTGATGTTTTTCGGACACTTTAGTCTTGATTCCCGCTGACTTTTGGATCTAGGCGGATGATTTGGATGATTTCTCTTCGAATGTTCTTCGTATTCGAAGTTGAAGTTCTTGAAGTTCTTGGAGGCTTTAGAGCTTGGTTCCGGCAGAGCTTCTGGACTTCTGAATCTTCTCTGATGCTCCTTGTGCTTCAGATGGCTTGATGTCCTCCTAAATGTCTTAGGAAGGCTTCTATTTATAGGAGTTTTGGGGTGGATGCGCGACATGTGGCGGAGTCTGATTGGTGACACATGTCACAGTCTAATTGGTCCGCTTATGTCATCGCTTACACGTGCGAGGTTGCTTAGGTCATCGCTTACACGGCGAGGTTGCTTGGGTCATCGCTTACACGTGCGAGGCTGCTTGTGTCATCTCTTGCACGAGTCAATGTATGATTGGTTCTTGCATGACACTTGGCAAATTTCTGTTGGCTTCTGAATGGCAACAGTAAAACCTAGCAGCAGTATGTGGCGCTTTGTAATTAGCTGTATTTTGTGGTCTTGGTAGTGTGACGTGTCAGCTTGTGATAGGTCGGGAATTTTCCCTCTCTACAGCTACTTAATCAAAGATCCAAACAACATTTTAAGCTCTTAAACACATCTCTCAACACGAAAAATGTTAAGCACATAGATCCCAAAACACACACACACACACACACACACACACACACACACACACACACACTAAACAAGTCTAACCAATTTTATATTTCAAAAACAAGTCAAGTCAGTTTAGTGAGCATACATTAACACATGTATTCTTTGTGATGGCCAAATCACACTGTACTTGCACATGTATCAAAAGTAGCAAAGAATATTGTGTTTGTGTGAAAAACATCGTAAGATTGCATAAGTGTCTACATGTTATGACGATTTGAGATATGAAAAAATCACTTTAACTCACACACAATCATAACTGTTTGATGGGGACTATCACCTTCGAAGTACATCCTATAACTCCCATATCTCCTAGAATACATGCTTGCAATCATATATAAAACATTTAATTCTTTTTGCTTTTATTTTTCTTTGCATATTTTTCTTTTAAGCAAACCATGCATGGGCATATAAGAGATAGAAAAGAAATACCCAATTATGTTAAGCATTTGACATTCCATTTTTGCTATGCCGAACCATACAAATGTCATTTCATGATTGGCGAGCAATAGTGGTGAGATGATTATTTATGCCTTTCTCTTAGGATTTTCTATTCCTTCCCATCAAAAAGAGTGATATGAGTGTTAAGTACAAGAGATCACTTAATCTTACTCATCAAAAACATGTGCCATAAAGCTTACTTGCTTAGTTGTGCATAGAGATGCACATCTAAGCTACAAAAGATACAAAGTTTAGAAAACTTTGTTTCAATAGCCATCCAAGGTACACAAGTACCAATGTACACAAAACACACTGTTTTTGTATTTTTCTAATTTTCAATTTTTTTTATATGAAAAACAAAATAAACAAAACTGAAAACAAATAAACAAAAACATGTTAAACAAAGCAAAGCTTAAAACTAGAATGACTCAAAACATGAAAGCAAAATACACAAGTAATGTAAACACAAAAACAAGAGGCGGAGAGAGAGAAAAAGTGACAGAATCACTTGGAGCCCTTTTCCTTCCACACTTTGGAAGAACCTTTCCGTTTAGCAAACCCTTGATCCGATGGTGAAGGGGAAGAATTGAAATAATTCAAGATCGAAAGGAACATGAGGGCTTTGAGAAGATCTCCAAGAGGAGCAAAAGAGGATGGAAACTGATTCTAGTTTCCCGATGCGATCATGCCGTTGCTTTGTTATGTGGCTAACCACTTATAGCAATTAGGTCGAGTATGACCAGCAGCTCCACAGTGATGACAGAGATGTTGCTTCTTCTGTTTAGGCTTTTGAGAGTTACCCTTATTAGCCCTAGGGTTTTTACTTTCTTTCTTATCAAGCTTAAGGGGTGCTCCTAAGATAGATTTACCCTCGTCTAAGTTCTCACTAGCTAAAGCAGTTTTGACATTAGTGTTATCAGCTTCAACATTATTACTAGGAGGAACAAAAATAGTAGTACTAGAAGAAGAGAAATCATACCCTAAACTGGTTCGATCAGAGGCAGATTTCTGAATGCCGAGCATCTCGTCAAGCTTTGCACTTGAAGTCCTCTCCAATTGAGCTCTGACTTGAAATAGCTCCACTTTAAGTTTCTTGGTCTTCTCAGCCAAGAAATTATTCTTAAACCTCTGTGCTCCAATAGTCTGATTGGCTTCATCAAACTTTGTGAAAAGCTCTTCACGATCAAGCTCCACATCACTGAGCCTCTTGGTGGCCAGCCTGTAAAGTTTCTCATGTTTCTTAGAAACCTTGTACAATTTCTCATAAGCTATATAGATATCATCTTGATCATCCATTTTCTCGAACTTAGAATCCACCAAGTCCTCTTCTTCATCCACATTTTCAACAATCCCTTCAGTAGAACTGACGGTGGCAGTGAAGGCATTTAGAATTTCATCATCCTCATTTTTTGAATCATCTTCAGGTTCGGTGTCACTCAAGATAGCAGTACCTAACGCTCTTGAGATATGTAGGGCACTCCTGTTTCATGTGTCCAAAGCCTTAACACCCGAAACACTTTGGTCCTGAGGGAACAGTGTATGGATCGCCATCCCTAGCATCCCTCTTCCCTTTGTCTTGGCTCTTGAACTGTAAGGAACTGGATTGCCTATAGTCCTTGTCGAAGCCTTTCTCATTGGCATTCTTTATGAACTTATTGAATTGCCTTGTAATGTAGGACTTCATCTTAGAATCTTCATCGTCTGAAGACTCATCTGTATCACTGCTCTTGGCCTTCAATGCCATGCTCTTGCTCTAGCTCGATTTCTTGATCATTGTTAAACCCAATTCATAGGTTTGCAAATTGCCAACTAACTCTGTCAAAGGAATTTTGTCAATATCCTTTGATTCCTCAATCGTGGTGATCTTGGCATGAAATCTCTCGGGTAGATATCTGAGCACTTTTCTCACAATCTTGGGTTTAAGAATGGTTTCCCCAAGATTAAAGACTGAGTTCACTATGTCCTTGAGCTTGGCATAGAACTCATCAAACGACTCATCCTCCTCCATCTTGATCTCTTCAAAGCTTGTAGTGAGCCTCTGAAGCTTTGAATCCTTGACAGCCTTGGTTTCCTCATAGGTTGTCTGGAGGATGGTCCATGCTTCCTTTGCAGTTTCAGTGGAGGATATTTTCTTAAACTCCTCATTTGTGACTACACTGAACAAAGCATTCAATGCCCAGCTGTTGAAGTTTGCCGCCTTGATCTTTGCATCATCCCAGTCGACCGGCACTTTTGTAGGCTTAGTCCAACCTATCTCCACAACTTGCCACACTTTCTCATCTAAAGACTGCAAGAACGCTCTTATGCATACTTTCCAGTATGCATAGTTAGTGCCATCAAATAAATGAGGTATAATAAGAGACTGTCCTCTGTCCGTGACAAACAGGGGTTAATGGATCACACATCAAATATTAACCCTAATCAGAGTGTGCCAGCTCTGATACCACTTGATAGGCCAAGAATGTATTGACCCCTTATGATAAATTAACCAATTAATTAGCCGAGTGAATTCATTAAGTCAATTTAACATGCAATAACGTGGTAGCACAAACAAATTACCAAATAACTAAATGCAGTAGAAATTAAATTTGACACAAGTGATTTTTTTTTGAATGGGGAAAACCAACACGGCAAAAATCCCACCGGGTGATTTTAAGGTCACCACTCTTGAGAATTCACTATTATCACAACAAGCGGTTACAAGTAAAGGAATCTCAGTACCTTATACCAACCTACAGTTGAACCATTACCCCAATACCCAATTGGACTTGTTCTATAGTGAAAATCTCTCATTTTCAATGCATGGCTCTCAGTACATGACTAACCAATTGTGCGAATCCCAGTACGCGATTGAATCACCAACTTGAAAAAGATGTTGCTTGCAAAGTTCTTCAATTCATCACACGATGAAGATCAAGAAGCTCCTTGGTCACAAAACCTTACGGTGTACAAACACAACAGCTTCTTCAAGAGAAAGATGAACTAGGGCAAATTCTATCTCCGGTCACAATTTGCATGAACAAGACTTTGCTCCACACTTGTGCAACTTGTGTAACCCTTGATGGTCCTTAAAATAATCCTTATATATGTTTAGAGTTGTGAAAAAAAAAAGCCCAAATATATACCCACAGATTGGATGAAAAACAGAACGGAAAATTTGAATTTCATAAACCTTGATAGATAACTATCTATCGAGCTAGCTGTCGAGCTACGGGCTTCAGCAACTTTTAAACCTCGATAAATGCTAGCTGTCAAGCTAGCTGTTGAGTTTTAAAATGCAGCACTTTCACACTTGATTATTGGATAGACTTGCATGGCTTTAATACTTGAACTTGAAATCTTATTCCTCGAAGCATTAGATACATCCTAGATCTACCCAATTACAAGTAAAGTGCGTTTTGTCAAAAGATTAGTCAATTACATAAAATAATGATGTATGTTCCTAACATTGAATTACATATATCCTAACAATATGGATCACAAAAGTTAAAATAAAAAAAAAGTATTGTAATAATTTCGACATGCCAAACCACTATAGGATATTTATGGTCATAAATGTGAAAAAGACCCCTATATCTAAAAAGAAACTAGTTTAAGTACTTTCCACATATATTGATCTCACTCTACCAATCGTAACAAGTAATAACTAATAACTACAACTGTGTAAGCTCTTACAACTACAACTGTGCAAGCTCAACAACCAAATTCATCATTTTTTCTGCAGAAAATTTTACCACTTAGTACTCACACAGTTCCCTACAATTTATTTACTACGCCCACTTATTTCCTCATACTTTTTCGTAAAAAAAAATCACAATAATAAGTGGATATGGATATGTATTAAAAAACTTACTATGTAAAGTGCTGACAAGCAAAGTGATCATGTTAATTGTCTTTTCTTTTCTTTTTTTTCTTTTTTCTTTCCTTTTCATGGACAAATTTCATGCAAAATGTTGATAGAGTACTACAAAAAGTTTTGTTCCTCTGCCTCAGCTAAAAGGAGACGTAAGGAAATCTTTAAGATTAATTTTTGAAATGCAGAGCTCCCACATAGTGACTCAACAAGTAATGCACGCATGACCAATGCTCCTATATAGTCACTTTTCCAATTTCTCATGAAAATATCTTAAAATGATTTATTAATGTAAAACTTTTTATTGATTATGATTCCCTTCTCCTTTTAATTTATCTTTTATTTTTGAGAAAATAATTCCCTTCGCTTTAGACAAATGCATCCAATCACAACACTAGTTTGTCCTTAAAAACGGGAAATCAAAGAGAGAGAATAACTAGTGATTGAAACCATTAACACTAACCAAAAGTATGATTTGGAAAAGGAAAGATTAAGCTATGATTTTCTAGGAGGATGCACCAATGAAAACCATGTCAGCTAGCTCTTTCCCAAAGTGTGTCCCTCTTATACCCCTGAGATTTGTGGCTGGGATCACAAGAAGATTGGTTGCTGTCTAAATCTAGTGGATTTTCATGGAGGCTCGTTGGTGTTCTTAATTGACTTTTGCCTCTTTTCTCCAAGAGTTTTATTCATGAGAAAGCTTTAATGAGAAAGATAGCATCGTGTCAATTAACAACACACACCTAGCTATTACAATATATTCTACAGTCACTATAAGCATACCTTAAAGCACTAGCATCAATCGGTATCATATATATGCCTCGTCCATCTTATCAGTGTCTTAAACCTACAAAATTCAGAATCATGAAAATTCAATTCAAATTTACATTTTACATGTTGAAAAAAAATTACCATAATATTGTTTTCTTTAGAGAAAGCATTTGAGACAACCTCCAAATACATATTTGAGAAAAAACATTCAAGAATTATATCAAACAGTTTTTTTTTTTTTTTTTTTTTTCATCAAAAAAATATCAAACAGCGTGTCTTCATGTAAGTAAAATTAATACATACATCCATGTTGGAAAAACAAATGGAATAACAGATTTGTATCTCATACAAATACACGCAGCGGAATATAAACGGATCTACTTCATTCATGATTGATAACATGTACTATGTAAATTTCAGAGTATAAGAACAAGAGAATGTACCTTGTTGTGATGAATTTCAAAACAAAGATTATAAGTACTTGGAAACACTTTTAATCTTCGCTCCAATTCCACTAACGCCCAAGAAATGTGGTCTCTCAATCAGTTTCAATGAATGTTTGTTCAAGGGAAAATTAGAGAGTGCCCAACACTCACATACAAACCATTTCATTCTATTACAAAATTCTATATGTTTATCTTCTTATAATTGATTATCTAATTGGGCTAATCTTTTGGGTCTTTCCAATTGGGCTTTATTATGTGGCTTGGAGTGGGACCAAAAGGGACCAAATAAGACACTAGCTCCAATGGGCATTGGGCTTTTCTATCAACCCTTGACATGTCCAAAATTACAATTAATTATATTTAATACCACTATATAAATACAATTACACTCTAGGCCTTATTAATAAATTATATCCAAAGACTTTATTATACATGCAACCCTTCATAAAATATTCGTAGTAATACAAAGTCATTAATATAGACTTCCACTTTGTAGATTACTACATCTTAATCCTTGAGTACCCAGTTTAATCTTTCAAGTTATTCATCATATATTTATGAAATCCAATTTCATAGATATATACTTTAGTAACTTTTTACTAAAGTAGTTAGGCCTAACATTCTGAATAACCAAACCTATTAAACTTATCTCAAGGGAATATTTTATATCTCCGTTAAAATATTATGAATTCCATCTTGAAAATTTATGTTCCATCAACACTAAATGTGGCTGCCCAACATACTGAGGTTTTGATCGTTACTTTAGATCCCACTCCTGATATATCAAAGCAACCTACACTTCATGATCAGGTCCATTATTCTTTTAGGATTAAGAATTCATACAAATAGAAGTCGTGAGATTTATCATTCATTTGACAGTCGTTAGGAGAATAATAAATCTCACAGCGGTCCAGTTCAATATGTCTTAACTCTTAAAACATATCAACATATCAACTAGAAGTCTCCACTTCCATGATCAAGACAAATCATCTTAGATGATATGTTATAGTCTTCGCAGATGAAATACCCAATTTCATCACCGACTATGAACTAAAATTCTGAGTTTACAAAGAACTTGTGATTTATATCTTCCGTGACTTTTCACATAAATCACATGCTATGCATCTCATGGACTATATGATAATGTCCAAATATTCATGTTACCATTATTTTAGATAATAATAAAATAATTTAATTAATCACAACATTAAGTCATACATAATGTCATACATAATATCATACATAGCATTACACAATAGGATTTAAGGGCTCTAATCCTAACAATACATACATACATACACACACAAACATATATATATATATATATATATATATATATGATAGGGAATATTTTCACCAGTTAGAAAATTTTTTCTAACACCCTAGAGTCTTCGATTACCAAAATTATCATGAGCTTACCAAAAGAATGTTCGGTCACCAAAAGTATTGTCGGTCACAAGGGGTCATCAGGTACCCAACAGTCGTCAGGTACCTTCCCTAACACTACGCGACACGCTTCGCCCTAACAGTCGGCAAGTATTAATTGGTCGTCATGTACCAAGGGGTCGTCAGGGACCCAGCGGTCGTCAAGTACCTTCCCTGACACCGTTCGACACCTTCCGCTCTGCAGTCGTCACGTATCAATTGGTTGTCATGTACCAAGGGGTCATCAGGTAACCAACGGTCGTCAGGTACCTACCCTGACACCACGTGACACGTTCCGCCCTAATGGTCATCATGTATCAATGGGTCGTTAGGTACCAAGGGGTCATAAGGTACCCAACGGTCGTCAGTTACCTTCCTTAACATTGCGCGGCATGCTTAGCCTTGACAGCCTTCATGTATCAATGGGTTGTCATGTACCAAGGGGTCGTTAGGGACCTAACGGTCATCAGGTACCTTCCCTGACATCACATAACATATTCTGCCCTGATGGTCATCACGAATCAATAGGTCATCAAGTACCAAGGGGTCGTTAGGTACCCAACAGTCGTCAGGTACCTTCCCTAACACCGAGCGGCACGCTTTGCCCTGAAGGTCGTCACGTATTAATCGGTCATCATGTACCAAGGGGTCGTCAGGTACCCAACGGTTGTCAGGTACCCTCTTTGACACTGCGCGACACGCTTCGCCCTGACGGTCATCACGTATCAATTGGTCGTCATGTACCAAAGGGTCGTCAAGTACCCAACAGTCGTCAAGTACCTTCCCTGACACCATGTGACATGTTCCGCCCTGATGGTCGTCACGTATCAACGGGTCGTGAGATACCAAGGGTTCATCAGGTACCCAACGATCGCTAGGTACCTTCCCCAACATTGTGTGGCACGCTTTGCCCTGATGGTCCTTACGTATCAATGGGTTGTCATGTACCAAGGGGTCATCAGGTACACAACAGTTGTCAGGTACCTTCCCTGACACTGCGTGACACGTTCCGCCCTGACGGTCGTCATGTTTCAATGGGTCGTGAGATACCAAGGGGTTGTCAGGTACCCAACGATTGTTAGGTACCTTCCCCAATGTCGTGTGGCACGCTCCGCCCTAACACCGCGTGACATGTTCTGCCCTGACGGTCTTCACGAATCAATAGGTCGTCAGGTACCTTCCCTAAGCCGAGCAGCACGCTTTGCTCAGACGGTCGTCACGTATCAACGTGTCGTCATGTACCAAGGGGTCGTCAAGTACCCAATGGTTGTCAGGTACCTTCCCTGACACTGTGCAACATGCTCCACCCTAATGGTCATCACGTATCAATTGGTCGTCATGTACCAAGGGGTCATCAGGTACCCAGCAGTCGTTAAGTACCTTCCCTAACACCGTGTGACATGTTCCGCCCTGACGGTCGTCACGTATCAATGGGTCGTGAGACACCAAGGGGTCGTCAGGTACCCAACGGTCATTAGGTACCTTCCCCAACATCGTGTGGCACGCTCTGCCCGGACGGTCGTCACGTATCAATAGGTTGTCATGTACCAAGGGGTAGTCAGGTACCCAACGGTCGTCAGGTACCTTCACTGACATCGCGTGACACATTCTGCCCTGACGGTCATCACGTATCAACGGGTCATGAGATACCAAGGGGTCGTCAGGTATCCAATGGTCGTTAGGTACCTTCCCCAACATCGTGTGGCACGCTCCGCCCTGACGGTCGTCACGTATCAATTGGTTGTCATGTACCAAGGGGTCGTTAGGGACCCAACGACCATCAGGTACCTTCCCTAACACCGCGTGACACGTTCTGCCCTGACGGTCATCATGTATCAATAGGTTGTCAGGTACCAAGGGGTCGTCAGGTACCCAATAGTCGTTGGGTACCTTCCTTAACATCTCGTGGCATGCTCAGCCCTAATAGTCGTCACGTATCAATGGGTCGTCAGGTACCTTCCCTGACACTGCGCGACACGTTCTGCCCTGACGGTCGTCATGTATCAACGGGTCGTCATGTACCAAGGGGTCGTCAGGTACGTAACGGTTGTCAGGTACCCTCCCTGACACTACACGACACGCTCCGCCCTGACGGTCGTCACGTATCATTTGGTCGTCATGTACTAAGGGGTCAACAGGTAGCCAACGGTCGTCAGGTACTTTCCCTGACACTATGTGACACATTCCGCCCTGACAGTCATCATGTATCAATAGGTGGTCATGTACCAAGGGGTCGTCAAGGACCCAGCGGTCACCAGGTACCTTCCTTGACACCACTCGACATGTTTCACCTTAACAGTTGATAGGGATAAATCCCATAGTAGACAGATCCAATTTGCTAAGCTAATAATAAAGCAACGGTGACACCTAGAGACTGTTCGGATAGCCTGACAGTCAAAGACCTGGTAGACGTAGTCTCGTCTTGAACGGAAAGTTGAGAGACGGACGGACCTTTTAAAGAGGACGGACCTTTTAATGGGGACGGACTCTTTAAGGTGGACGAACCCAACGGAGATGGGTGGCATTGCCACATGGCACCAACATGACCTGAGTAGTCTCCAAGGAACCTAATTTGGGAATTCCTTGCATTCTACGTTCCACCGTAATTTGAGGGATCCCTATAAGGAAAGAATCCCACAATATATGGATGCTGGAAAAGATCTTCTCCATAAGGAAATACCTTCTCCATCAAGAAACTGAGGCCAGCTCTATGCTATTATAAAAACCCCAAAGCCCTCACAAATCAAGGTACGTGAATTCTCTCTAGCTCTTGCACTATTGAGTTCTTGGAGATTCTTCCATCATTAACTTAACCTTCGGAGGGTCTTTGGCCGGTACCCCACGGGTGCCCTTTGATTGGTTCTTCTCTTTTGTTCTTCAGGTGCACCCATTGGCACGTGTGTGGACGATCAACTCACTGACGATTTTTGTGCATCATCAATATATATATATGTATATAAGCTATGAACTTATGGCCTTTTTTTGCTATTTATTTTGTTTTCACAAACAATTTCGTTATATGGCCTCAAATGAAACTATTTCATAATGTAGCCTTACTTGGAACTGGCATATTTAAGAGTCGAGTCCAACACGTGAGTTCCATTAAGAACTTCAAAAAAAAAAAAAAAAAAAAAAAATCTTAACATAAGTTTTTCTCCAAAAAACTCGAGTCACCCCTTGGAACTTGACTATTAAGGACTCAAATTCCAGATTAGACTACATAAAGAAATAGTTTAATTTGAGACCATATTATCGGAGTTCTGATGAAATGAAACTTCCAGAATTAATTAATTTAGAAAAGAATTACGAGGTGTTTGTATGCACTTGGAGCTAACAGAACAAATAGAAAATTAACCTCCTACACATGTCTATCCACAATTATAATTAAGTAACTAACATATCTATCCACAGCTGATGGGGAATATTTTGGCTAACTCTATAGCTACTCTTCCCAAATAAATTGGTCTTCCAAAGACTACCTACTCACTAAAAGCAAAAGACCAGACACAACCAGCATGGATATACATCATGACCAAAAGCTGCCAAGTAAGACCAAAACCTGTGGGATGGGTTTAGATGAAAACTTGTCATGTTAGGAGGGGTAGGAACATGTTTAGAATTGATTTTGGGTGATATAAGCTAGAAAATGTCGAAGGACTCTCCGTGTCTATGCTTTTGCGTGTGTGGGCTTGAGCCTACGTACGTAGCTTGGATTCATGCATACGCAGCTCTGTTCTTGCATACACAGCTCTGTTCTTAAGGCTCTACATATGTGGGAATGGGCCTGCGTACACGGGGTCCTGTCTGCATACGTGGGCTTCGACCTGCGTATGTGAGACACTTGGCAGAGCCTTACTCTGTCCATTTTCACTTCTTTTTCAAATGTTTCGCTTTTGTATGCAATCCTAACACCTCTTTTTGTCATTTTTGCATCTGATCTAACAGGTTAAAATGAATTGACCCCTTGCAAATTAATTAATTACCCAAGTTAATTAATTAGGTTCAATTACATGCAATAGCGTGGTAGCATAAACAAATCACCAATTATACTAAATGCAGTGGAAAATAAATTTGACACGGGTGATTTGTTTATGAATGGGGAAAACCACCGAGGCAAAACCCCACCAGGTGAGTTTAAGGTCACCATTCCCAAGAATCCACTATTATTAATCACAAACAGTTACAAGTATAAGGAATCTTACCAAACCTTTTGGCCTATCCTGAAATACCAACCTACAGTTGAACCCTTACCCCAATACCCAATTGGACCTGTATTATAGCTGCAATCTTTCCGTTCAATGCACGAATTCCAGTACTTGGCTAACCAATGATGCACGAATCACAGTACGTGACTAACTCCAGCAACTTAAAAAGGTTGTTGGTTGTAAAGTTCTTCAGTTCATCAACGTTGAAGATCAGGAAGCTCCTTAGTCAAAAAACCCTTGGCATAAAGATGCAGTAGCTTCTTCAGAGAAAATAATGAACTAGGTCACTTTATGCATGCACGACGGCTTTTAAAATAATCCTTATATATGTATAGGGTTTTGAGAAAAGAAACCCTATACAAATATTTCAGCATGGGCTGAAAATCAAATCTAGAAGTTCTGATTTCGTAAGTCTCTACAAAAACAACTTGTGTCGAGCTTCTGTGAGCTTCGACTTTAAATCTCAATAGAAGTCTTTTTGTTGAGATTGCTATCGAGCTTTAATGAACAACTCTTCTTCACTTGTTTCTTGGTCAGATCTTCATGGCTTTAACACTTGACTTGAACAACATGTTTCTTGAAGTCTTAAACCCATCCTAGATCTATATAATTACAAGTAAAGTGCATTTTGTCAAAGGATTAGCCAATTACATAAAATATGACCCTAACATGAACATCACTACATCCTTCTTTTTATCTTTATTCTTGCCCCGAAAACACCATTTCTCATCATTTTTGCTTGAATCAAGAATCTGATGTTATCTTCTTCTTTTGCAGTCTTCATCCCCTTATGCTGGTAGGGGAAACACCAATAAGGTGGTGGAGTGGTACAACCTTCTCGCCCCCAAAACTAGGGCCTATAATAGGGAAGCGAGCTTTGAGCATATCATTGGCCTTCTTCCGGAAAGGTCTGCAAGTGCCACCTTCTTGCAATGCCTCATCGAGAGGTGGTGGGATGATCCTACTTACACCTTTCATATTGTTGAGCGGGAGATCATAGTGACTCCCTACTACTTCTACCGCATGACCAGCCTTACCTTCGAAGGGACCATCATCAACTTGGATAGTGTGTCAGGCATTCAGCTGGGTCTTGACATGTTGGAAATGAGGTACTCCACTAAGACCATTCACTACTTCAACTTGGTGTCGGATTACCCTGCCCATTTTCACTTCTTTTTAAAAAATTTCGCTTCTATATGCAATCCTAACACCTCTTTTTGTCATTTTCGCATCTGAACATCACTGCATCCTTCTTTTTATCTTTATTCTTGCATCGAAAACACCATTTCTCATCATTTTTGCTTGAATCAAGAATCTAATGTTATCTTCTTATTTTACAGTCTGCATCCCCTTATGTTGGCAGGAGAAACACCAATAAGGTGGTCGAGTGGTACAAACTTCTCGCCCCTGAAACCAAGGCCTATATCTGGGAAGTGGGCTTTGAGTCTATCATTGGCCTTCTTCCGGAAAGGTCTGTAAGTGCCACCTTGGTGCAATGTGTTAAGATTAGTGCCCTAAATCCTATTGTATGATGCTATGTATGATATTATGTATGACATTATGTATGACTCAATATTGTGATTAATAAAGTTGTTTTATTATTATCTAAAATAATGGTAACATGAATATTTGGACATTATCAAATAGTCCATGAGATGCATAGTATATGATTTATGTGAAAAGTCACGGAAGATATAAATCACAAGTTCTTTGTAAACTCAGAATTTTAGTTCGTAGTCAGTGATGAAATTGGGCATTTCATCTGTGAAGACTATAACATATCAACTATGATGATTTGTCTTGATGATGGAAGTGGAGTCTTCTAGTTGATATGTTGATATGTTTTAAGAGTTAAGACATATTGAACTGGACCGTTGTAAGATTTATTATTCTCTTAACGACTGTCAAATGAATAATAAATCTCATGATTTCTTTTTACATCAACTCTTAATCCTGAGAGAATAATGGACCTGATCATGAAGTGTAGGTTACTTTGGTATATTAGGAGTGAGATCTAAAGTTACGGTCCAAACCTCAGTATGTTGGGCAGCCACATTTAGTGTTGATGGAACATATATTCTCAAGATAGAATTCATAATCTCTTAACAGGGATACAAAATATTCCCTTGAGATAAGTTTAATGGGTTTGGTTATTCAGAATGTTAGGCCTAACCACTTTAGTAAAAGGTTACTAAAGTATATATTTATGAAATTGGATTTCATAAATATATGATGAATAACTTAAAGGATTAAACCGGGTACTCAAGGATTAAGATGTAGTAATCTTCTAAGTGGCAGTCTACATTCATGACTTTGTATTACTACAAATATTTTATGAAGGGGTTGTATGTACAATAAAATCTTGGGATATAATTTATTAATAAGGCCTAAGTGCAATTATATTTATATAGTGATATTAAATATAATTAATGGTAACTTTGGACTTGTCAAGAGTTGACAGAAAAGCCCGAGGCCCATTAGAGTTAGAGTCTTATTTGTTTTCTTTTGGTCCCACTCCAAGCCACATACTAAAGCCCAATTAGAAAGGCCCAAAAGGCTAGCCCAATTAGATAATCAATTATAAGTAGAGAAACATATAAAATTTTGTAAGAGAATGAAATGGTTTGTATGTGAGTGTTGGACACTCTCTAATTCTCTCTTGAACACATTCATAGAAACTGATTGAGAGACCACACTTCTTGGGCGTTGGAATTGGAGTGAAGATTAAAAGTGTTTCCAAGTACTTCTAATCTTTGTTTTGAAATTCACCACATCAAGGTACACTCACTTGTTCTTATATTCTGAAATTTCCATAGTACATGTTATCAATTGTGAAAGAAGTAGATCCGTTAATTTTCCGCTTTATATATTTTGTATGCGATACAAACATGTATTTTTCCATCAAATGATATCAAAGAGGCCTTCAATTTTGAATCTGTATAACATGTTTTGTGAATTTTGGAATTAGAGATAATAGTTTCATGTTGTTAGAAGATTATGCATTTAATTTTCTGCATGGTTGTTCAAACTATGGTTTGATGAAAACTGATATTGATGTTATGATGTTGTTTAAATTAGAATTTAAGTGTGTTAAATTGAACTTTAAGGCTATAGCATCAATGGAATTCAGTTTTGATATCCATCTCTGTTTATCATGTTCATATGATGGTTGTTTGTTCATGAAGAACCGTTGAAAACTGCCTTAGAAAAATTCTGGAAAATTCAGGTTTCATGAGATTCGATCAGTCGAAGATTGCCTTCGATCGATCGAGTGGAACAGTGACCAACCTGCTTGAATCGATTGATGTTTGATTGCTAGTCAATCGATCGAATATTCTTTTTCGATCTATTGAGCAGCGATTAAGTACCGATCGAGCCAGGCAGATTGTCAGGTGTGAATTTATTAATTTTTCGACCAATCAAGACACACATTCGATCGATCGAAAACTGGGAATTTAGAATTTTTTCTAAGTGTTTTCACATGTATTAAGTGCAAGGCTATGTGTAATGAGATTATGCGTGTTTTATAATTAAAAACCTTTCATTTAAAATATCTAGTGGGAGAGAGATACAAGGGTTGGATCTCACGGCCTTCATTGTCGGTTCATAGTAGTGTGAAATATATACTTTGTCTTTGCTTCGAGCTTAGCATTCCATGCGGAGAGCATTTATTTCATGGTCCTACAAGATTGAATTTCCTGGTTTATAGTGGTTTGATCAAATACCTTGTCTTAGCTTTGAGCTTTGCATTACATGCGAAGGGTGTTTTGTATCATGGTACTACAAGATAAGCCTATTAAGGGAGATGAAATGTGGCTACACATGATTCTAGACAATGTTATACACTAGACTAAATATTATAGTATCCTTTATGCTGAGTTCTTACTATTATTATTTAGAGGCTAAATGTATAACGACGTATTATTGGTGTTTGATAAGAGTTATCATGATAGCACTAATAATGAGAATAGTTCTCAATCAATCATAGTATTTAATGCTTACTCTATGCTGAGGGATATTGAATATGGGTTTGGGTTGTCGTTACATATATTATATTATAGTTTTATTAAGGTTCCATACTATATGTTTATATGCTAGATTGATAATGTCCAGTTTACTTATTATATTCATGTTTATTGTTTTCGGATTTGATCATGGCATCATTTAGCCCACTTGTTACTATTTTTAATCAAAACAAACTGACTAGATCTAATTATGTTGACTAGAAAAGAAATTTGGACATTGTTCATACAGCTGAAGAGCACAAATATGTGCTTACTAAACCATGTCCTAACTTTCCATCATTAGATGCTCCTCCTGAGGAAAAACAGCGATATGATCATTGGCAGAAATCTAATGAGATGGCCAAGTGCTATATCCTAGCATCAATCTCTAATGTTCTACAGCATCAAATGTAGGATGTAGAACTAGCTTCGGACATTATGCTAAGTCTGAAAGAGATGTTTAGTGAGCAAGGCCATTTTGCAAGGCAAGAAATCATGAGGCAAATTTATAATACCAAAATGACTGATGGCACTTCAGTGAGGGAGCATTGTCTTAAGATGATCTCTAATCTGAATACATTGGAGGATTTAGGTGCCGATATTGATGGAGAATCCCGAGTGGATATGATACTCTAGTCACTACCAGAGTCATTCAAGGAATTCAGACTTAATTACAATATTAACAAAAAGATTTATTCTTTGTCTGAACTAATGAATGAATTGGTAGCGTCGGAAGGCATTTTTGGTACATCTAGTGTTGATGCCAATATGGTTGAAGTTTCTACTTCTCAACTTAAGTCGAAAGGCAAGGGTAAGAAGAAGAAGAAAAAGGACTTCACCATGCAAGATGGTAAACAAATTGCCTTAGGAGTTGCCAACAAAGGAAAGAAAATCAAAGGAAAGTGTTTCCATTGTGGTGAGAAAGGAAATTGGAAGAGGAATTCTCCAAAATTCAGAGCTACCAATAATAAGGGTATGAAAAGTTCATTCCTCCTTGAAATATGTTTAGTACAAAATCCCACGGATTCCTGGTGTGTGGATTTAGGTTGTACTAATCATATCTGCAATTCTTTGCAGGGGTTCCAGGAGACCAGAAAATTGAATGATGGGGAATTGTTTCTTACTTTGGCTGATGGGAGCAGGATTCCGGTTGTAGTTGTTGGAGTTTTTAATTTATGCTTTGATTCTAGGGTTTTAATATTGGAAGACTATCTATATGTACCTAATGTTCGTAGTAATTTAATTTCTGCAACTTATTTAGGTAAACATGGATATTATGTTATCTTGAAAGACAATGCTGTAATAAAGAAGGGTAAAGATTTTATCTGTTCTGGCAATATTGTTGATGGTCTTTATATTTTAACTCCTGATAAGCATGAATTATATAATTTTGAATTAGATAATAATTCACATGTATAATCATTAAAGAGAAAGTTTCCTTCTACTAGTGATGCTTGTCTTTGGCATTTAAGTTTTAGATCATATTAATTCAAACAGGATTCAAAAACTTATTAAAGATGGACTCTTAGAGCCATTGGATTTTGATAGATTTCTAGTTTGTAAATCTTATTTGGAAGGTAAAATGACCAAAAGACCTTTTAATACAAAAGGTAGAAGAGCCCAAGATTTGCTAGAACTAGTGCATTTAGATGTATGTGGTCCTATGTCAATCCAAGCAAGAGGTGGCTATGAGCATTTCATTACTTTCACTGATGATTACTCTAGATTTGGTTATGTGTATCTAAAGAAATGGAAATCCGAAGCCTTTGAAAAGTCAAAGAGTTTAGGGCAGAAGTTGAGAATCAATTTGGTAAACGCATAAAGGCCATTCAATCTAATCGTGGTGGCAAATACCTTCTTGGATATTTCAAGGATTACTTAACTGATAATGGGATTGTATCCCAATTGACTGTACTTGGAACTCCACCACAAAATGGTGTAGCAGAAAGAAGGAATAGGACTCTTTTAGATATGCTTAGATCCATGATGAGTTATTCGACTCTACCAATTTCTTTTTGGGGATGTGCCTTAAATATTGCAATGTATCTTCTAAATTTAGTACCTTTGAAGTCTATTCCTAAAACACCTGTAGAGATGTGGAATGGGCGTAAGCCTAGTATGAGACATCTCCATATTTATGGCTATCCTGCACATGTGTTGAAAGAAAAGTCTGACAAGTTACAGTCTAAAACAAAAGTGGTTTTCTTTTTAGGGTATCCAAAAGGAGCTGTTTATCTGTATTCATAAAGATAATAAAGTGTTTGTTAGTACAATTGCCAAATTCTTGGTAAATGACTATATGAATGATTATACTCCTAAAAGTAGAGTTGTTTTGGCTGAAATGAATGACCCTGTAAATGAACAACCAATGGATAAGACTAGGGATGATGTGGTTGTATCGGATACACCACAAGATACTACTCATGAAATGTCTGGTACACAGGTGCCTCGTCGTAGCAGGAGGAATGTTAGGCCACCTATAAGATTTATAGGTCTAGGAGAAACCTATGAAGCTATCTCAAAAGAAGCCGAAACTGATCCTTACACTTATGAAGAGGCAATGAATGATATAGATGCACATCATTAGGTCAAAGCTATGAAATCTAAATTAGATTCAATGTATTCCAATCAAGTTTGGGATCTTGTAAAGGTGCCTAATGGCATTAAACCTGTTGGTTGCAAATGGGTTTACAAGAGAAAGAGAGGGATAGATGGAAAGGTTGAAACCTTTAAAGCAAGGCTAGTGGCGAAAGGGTATACATAAAAAGAAGGTATTGATTATGAAGAAACCTTTTCACCAGTAGCAATGCTTAAATCTATCAGAATTCTCTCATCCATTACTACTCATTATGATTATGAGATTTGGCAAATGGATGTCAAGATTGCATTTCTCAATGGCAATCTTGAAGAAGAAATCTATATGATGCAACCGGAAGGTTTCATAGCAAAGAACCAAGAGCATATGGTATGCAAGTTGAATAGGTCCATTTATGGACTTAAGCAAGCATCTAGGTCATGGAACACCAGATTTGATCAAGCAATCAAGTCATTTGGTTTTGAACAAAATCTTGATGAACCATGTGTGTACAAAAGACATCAAGATAAAGTAGTAATGTTCCTAGTGCTTTATGTTGATGATATTCTCATTAGAAATAATGTAGGGGTAATGTCATCAGTAAAGGTTTGGTTGTCAAGCCAATTTGATATGAAGGACTTGGGTGAGGCTAACTTTATTCTAGGGATCAAGCTTTTGCGAGATCGCAAGAATAAGATGTTAGGCTTATCACAAGCTGGATATATAGATAAGGTTCTAGAACGGTTTACCAAGCAAAACTCCAAGAAAGGATTATTTCCTTTCAGACATGGAGTTCCTTTGTTTGATGACCAAAGGCCTAAGACTCTTGAGGAAGAAAATATGATGAGACAAGTTCCTTATGTTTCTGCAGTGGGAAGTTTCATGTATGCCATGCTATGTACTATACCAAATATCTATTTTTCAGCTGGCATGGTTAGTCGTTATCAATCAAATCCAGGACCAAAACATTGGCAAACTGTAAAGCATATTCTCAAGTATTTACGGAGAACGAAAGATTATATTCCTGTTTACTGTTGTGAGGATTTAATTTCCATTGGCTAAACAAATTCAGATTTTCAATCAGATCTTGATTTTAGAAAGTCCACTTCAGGTTGTGTGTTCACCTTGGGAGGTGGAGCCATAAGTTGGAGGAGTGTTAAGCAATTTTATATTGCGAACTCCACCATAGAAGCTGAATATATTGCTGCTTGTGAAGCGGTAACGGAAGCTGTTTGGCTCAAGAAATTCCTTTATGATCTTGGTGTTGTAAGAATGGAGCAAGTTCCTATCATATTGTTCTGCAACAACAGTGGAGCGGTTGCACAATCCAAAGATCTAAGGAATCACAAGAAAGGAAAGCACATTGAAAGAAAGTACCACATCATTCGAGACATTGTTGCTCGTGGAGATGTAGTAGTAGCAAAGATTGAAAGTGCAAATAATCTAGCAGATCCCTTTACCAAAGCCTTGCCTCAAAGGACTTTTGAGTCACATTTGGAGGGAATGGGAGTTAGATTAGTGCACAATAGTCTTTAGGGCAAGTGGAAGAATGTTAGGATTAGTGCCCTTAAATCCTATTGCATGATGCTATGTATGATATTATGTATGACTTAATATTGTGATTAATAAAGTTGTTTTATTATTATCTAAAATAATGGTAACATGAATATTTGGACATTATCATATAGTCCATGAGATGCATAGTATGTGATTAATGTGAAAAGTCATAGAAGATATAAATCACAAGTTTTTTGTAAAATCAAAATTTTAGTTCATAGTCAGTGATGAAATTGGGCATTTCATTTGCGAAGACTATAACATATCAACTAAGATGATTTGTCTTGATGATGGAAGTGGAGACTTCTAGTTGATATGTTTTCAGAGTTAAGACATATTGAACTGGATCGCTATGAGATTTATTATTCTCCTAACAACTATCAAATGAATAATAAATCTCACAACCTCTTTTTACATCAACTCTTAATCATGAGAGAATAATGGACATGATCATGAAGTGTAGGTTGCTTTGATATATCAGGAGTGAGATCTAAAGTTATGGTCAAAACCTCAGTATGTTGGGCAGCCACATTTAGTGTTGATGGAACATATATTCTCAAGATGGAATTCATAATCTCTTAACGGAGATATAAAATATTCCCTTGAGATAAGTTTAATAGGTTTGGTTATTCAAAATGTTAGGCCTAACTACTTTAGTAAAGAGTTACTAAAGTATATATCTATTGTAAGGTTGAATTTAATCAACCATTCTTTTGGCTTTATTTCGTGCTAATTTGCTTGTAATTCACCACTTAGAAACCCTGTATTTAGGTGGGAATCATGTAAGGGTAGTGTATGAGAGAGTGTGAAGAAAAGCTCAGAAGTGTGCATTCTGCAGGGACTCGCGACTGGATCTCGCGAGTGGCTCGCGGCTGGCAAGTCGCCAAAGCAGGCACACATGTGAAGCATGCAGAGGAGCTGAAGAGTCACGCCAGCTGGAGCACTACAGGACAAAACATCTAGTCTAGCTAGGCAGTTAGCTCACGACTTGAACTTGCGACTCAGTCAAGTCGCGAGGCCAAGTCGCAAGACCATTTTGTTTGGGAAAAACTGACCTTTCGCATTCCAAACACACACCAATATAAATACTCCTTATACCCACGTATTGTAAAGAGTTTTCCAGAGAGAATTTTAAGAGAGAAACCCTAGAGAAAAAAAGATTGACTTATCCACAATCTTTACACTTTGATTCTCCAAATTCCACTACTCTCACCCTCTCCATTGTTACATCCTTGAGAGGTACATTAGCCAAATCCTTTTCTCACCATACCTATATTTGTGAGAAGGCTATTTGGTGCTTAGGATGTAGTTAGGAAGGGACCAATTGATTTTGGTTGATGCTATGGGCTATAGCGGAATCCGATAAGCTAGAAAAGACAAAGGTTTGGTGTAACCTCATTGGAGCAAGAAGCTTGGAGGGCTTAAGTACACTGGATAGATTAGACTTGGAGGGTCTTCTGCTGTTCATGTATCCCAACTTTATTTTTTAATGGATTATTGACCGCTTGGAGGGCGGCGGAGAGGTTTTACGTCGAGGACTTCGGTTTCCTCTTTGATAACACATTGCTGTGTTGTCCTTGTCTTTGCATCTCTCTTCCCTTTATCTTTGCCATTTAATTACTGTTGTGGTTATGATTATTTATGGTTTAGATGGTTTTATCAATTCTATTTTAGCTTATGTTCATATTCCGCACATACATTGTTTGATAATAAGCTTGAATTGGTAATTTGTTATTTAGGGGTCTAAACATTCAAGGTGGTTTTCACACTATTTGAACTTCCAATTAGTATCAGAGTGGGTACACTTGTATTGGTTTAATTACTATTGAGAACTGTTTTTTCGGCCCATGTGGCATTACTTCATTCGCAACCCATGCCACATCAACATATTATTAATTTTTTGGGTAAATCTCTTTAAAGTCCAAAATAAGCTCATGTCTCATTCAACTACAAGGATTGGGCTCACATGGCCAGCAAGATTCTTAATTCAAGAGGTGGATTCATGGTCCACATTTCCTTTTCATCAATTGAGATCATAACCCTACGACATCATTAACATCAACATATGGATCGGGCTTAAGCATGAATCAAAACTCACGGCCCACATTACCTCTCTTACACTCATGGCAAGCAGCTTCTTCAACAAGAGCTCATATTTACACAAAATGACAACAAAACCCGAGATACGTCATCTTATCTTCGGCTTATGATCCAAGCTCATAAGTCTCTCCGGGGAAACTTTGGGAGTCATGGTTTGGAGGGCCAAGAGGTATGTTTAGTAAAGCTCCAGTAGTTTAAAGTTGATAAAAGAGACATGTTGCTTGGCATGTCTTCTCCAACTCCCTGAATTCTGATGAGTCTGTGTGTAGTGAGTAACACATGGTAAGCATCTCTTATCACATAGCACTTTAGATGATAAAATTCCCCATTGCTCTTTTCCTAAAACTTAATATTCATCATGTGACAAGTACTTAATATCTCCAGCCATCCAATTACTGGGAAAATAACTGTTCATTCAATCCCCAGATGTTGCTATACAAATTTAGAAACTTCATTATATTATTCTACATAAATCTTATTACTTCTTTCAGCTAAAATCCAACTCAAACACATGGCTTAATTTGATTGGCTATCTTTTATCTCTCTCTAAACAAAATATTCATGATATCTCTGATAGCCAGCTGCTGTCTGCCACAATCAAACCATATATTTCTTTACCAGCTACTAAGTTAGGTTCTAAAGATTTAGTATTTTATGTATTTAGAACTCTAATTTGTATTGTTGGCAAACCATGATCAAAACAGGTTATTTAAGTCGTGTTTAGACTTGCTCAAAGTTGCGTCTTTCATGTAAAGTTGGAATCGAGTGGCTGCAGATGCATTGGTGTATTTCCGATATTTTATCTCTCAATAGAACCATCTGATTTGTACTTGATTTTGTAAACTCATTTACACCCTATAGGTTTCTTACCAGCAGGTAGGGGAGTTAATGTCCATGTAGTGTTAGTGTTAGGTTCTAAAGATTTAGGAATTTATGTATTTAGAACTCTAATATGTAATATTGGCAAACCATGATCAAAACAATATGTTTATTCTTGTTTAGGCTTGCTTAAAGTTGATTAATTATTGTAAAGTTGGAATCGAGAGGCTGCAGATGCATTGGGGCATTTCGGCCTGGCTCGATCGATCGAAGGATAGACTCGATCAATCGAAAGTCGGCCAGATTGCATTTTCTGCAGAATTTCCAACTCAGCCCTAACTCATTAAACGTTTAGGGTTTTATGTTTTTGCCCTAGGTATATAAGGCAAAACCCTAGCCACGTTTTTAGAGTTGCTCCTGTTGTATTGTTGCTCATACTTAGGGTTTTATGTTTTTTCCCTAGGAGCTTTCTTTTACACAAAACTTAGGGTTTTCAAGGTAGAGATATTATCTACATCTTGATGTCAACTCGGTTGCTGCCATTGGAGCTTAAAGAATAACAAGCGTGGGTGCTTGTAGCTGATTGGAGAATCCATGAAAGAAAGAGTCTGTGAATTCGGAGTTTGCACATGGTCGTGTCAGTAAGTTCTACTAGTAGGTAGCATTAGGAAGTCGAGCGGAGAGCTTGTAAGTCCTTTTGTATGAACTTTGATTCTTTCATAGTGGATTTAGGTTTGCCTTGAGGATCGGTGGGTCAAATCCTCCCCAGGTTTTTACCGTGTGGTTTCCTGGGTGATCATATCATTGTGTCTTTTATATTTCCGCTGCTTTATACTTTTGATATTATTGTATATTTGTGATAGCCTAGAATTGCATAAATTGACTAAGTTAATCACTTGGCTAATTAACTAGGTTAATCTAGTTGTTTTAAAGGGGTCTAAATTTCTAACAAGTGGTATCAGAGCAGGTATCTATTCTTGTTTGAGATTTTTTGATCTCTAAGCTGATCCTTGACCCCTGTTGTCATGGAGCATGGACACTCTCTTGTTGTTCCTCCTCACTTTGATGGAAATAACTATGCTTATTGGAAAGTAAGGATGAAAGCATTCCTGAAATCCATTGATGAGAGAGTTTGGAATTCCATTGAGTACGGATGGGAGAAGCCTACTACTCCTGTGAGTGAGTGGCAAAATTCTCAAAAAGAAGCAGCTGGGCTCAATAGCAAAGCTATGAATGCCATCTTTAATGCTGTTTCTATGGAGGAATTTAAGAGAATCTCAAATGTTGAGATTGCTCATACTGCTTGGAAAATCCTCCAAACTGTGCATGAAGGCACAAAGGGAGTTAAGATAAACAAACTGCAGCAATTAACTTTTAGGTTTGAGAGCATTAGGCTGTCTGATGATGAATCCTTTGATGAATTTTATGCCAAACTTAATGACATTGTTAATTCTGCTTTTAATTTGGGTGAAATCTATGATCAACCTAAAATTGTTAAGAAGATTCTTAGATCTTTAACTGAAGACTTTACACCCAAAGTTACTGTCATTACTGAGAGCAAGGATGTGGACTCCATCTCTGTTGATGAGCTTGTAGGATCTCTTCAGTCCTATGAGTCTGACCTACCCAAAGCAAACAAATCCAAATCAATGGCTCTTAAGTCTGTTGATGATGTTGATGTTGGTGGATTTGATGATGAGCTCTCTGCTACAGAGATAGCTTACCTTGCCAAGAATTTTAGAAACTTTCTGAGGAATACTAACAGAAGGGCAAGAAATACAAACACTGCTGAACCTAGAAACTTTAGGAAGAATGATCCCACTAAGGTTAATAACTTTGAAAAACCTAGAGAAAAAGTTGGTCAATCTTCAAATAATTCTTTGGGTGCTTAGTGTATGGTCAATCTTCAAATAATGTCCTACATTCTTGAAGTCTAAGGGTAAAGCTATGGCTGTAACCCTTAGTGATGATGAGGCTTCTGATGATGAGTCTGGATGTGACAAGGATGGAAACTTCATTGCTTTCACTGCTACTGTTGTAGTCAATGAAAGTGTATCTGTAGAGGAGAACCCTGCTGATGGGGAACTCTCTGAGGATGCAGATCTTCAAGAGGCCTATAATAAACTTTTCAAAGTTGCTGCAAAGGATGCTATGAATGTTGAACTTGGCCTGAAGAAAATTGATTCTCTTGAGCTTGAAAAGAAAATTTTTCTTGTTAAATTATTTGATGCTAATGATCTTTTGAACCATGTGAAATCTGAGAACATGCTTTTGCTTGATAAAGTTAAAACTTTGGAACATGATTTATCTGTTGCTAGATCTGCTAGTTCTAAACTTGATCAAATGCTGAATGTTCAAAAGTAT